>NDFG01000353.1:846259-1029291 GCA_002167245.1 Sporophila hypoxantha | reverse complement strand
GCTGAGCTGAAAGGCTTTAAAAAAATATTTCAGGCTCCTGAATTCAATATTGAGTTGTCAATCAAAAAAAATAATATAAACCTGTGCAAACCCAGAGCACTGGGAATATTTCCGTGTCTGCTCTGGGGTGCCCTGACCCCCAGGGCAGCACTGACTTTGACCCTCATTCATGGAGAAAGTTTCCCAGACTTCAAGATAGACTGGAATCCACAAAAGGGTGAAATGGATTATAGAGAGCAGTGTGGGTGTATCACTGGGTGAGAAATTTAGGGTTTGGGATTTTTAGGATATTGTGGATGGAAGCAAGATGGAGGGCACAGGGTGTTGTCCTGGGTTTCTTCTTCATGCTTCTTCTTCCTCCTTCTTCTTGGGTTTGGGTGGCATTTGGTAATTGGGCAGAAAAGTCTGCATTGGGGGCTCTGTGGGATCAGTTATTGGGTTAAAGGGGAAAATAATCCAGGTGTCAGTTCTTAACTGGAGAGTTTAGTCTTAAAAGACCTTGTACCAAGAGATTGTTGGCCATTTTGTGCCTTCTAATGAAAAGCTGCTGAACTCACAGCAGTGAGACTGTTTTACTGATAAGAAATAATAATCACCTGAGTGTGAACATGAATTACTGTCTCAGGTGCCTTCAATCCAGACCCAGAGAAACCAATACAAACCCAGGGCCATGTATGTGGTCAGGCCACTGGAGATGATTGCTCTGTCCCTGTTTGTGTGCCAGCCCCTTGCTGAGGGCTCTGTTTCCCCATTCACAGCTGATAGTGCAGTAAACACCTCTGGCAGTGGAARGAATGTGCCCTTGACACAATCCTGGCAGCCACTGCAGAGCCAGCCAGGGAAGGCAGAATGAGGAAATCCCAGCCCTATTGTATTTGCAGGGAAATGCCCCAACGAAGGCAGGAATGATGAATTTGACTCCATGTTCTCAGAAGGATGATTTATTATACTATAATATATAATACTATATCATATTAATATATGATATAGTATTATAATACTATATCATATTAAAGATATACTATACTATACTAAGGAGTACAGAAAGGATATTTACTAAATGTTAAAAAAGATAATAATGAAAACTCGTGACTCTTTCCAGAGTCCCAGCACAGCTTGGCCCTGATTGGCCAAAGAGTGAAAACAACTCACAGCAGAATCCAATGAAACAATCACCTGTGGGTAAACAATCTCCAAACACATTCCACATGAGCACAACACAGGAGAAGCAAATGAGATAAGAATTGTTTTCCTTTTTCTCTGAGGCCTCTCAGCTTCCCAGGAGAAAACTCCTGGGCGAAGGGATTTTTTCAGAGARTGTGAATGCCAAACAGCCCCATGCACTGAGGGCTACAGATCTTACAAGGTGCCCTTTTATCCATCCCACTGGTGGAGCTGAGAGCAGAGTGCTCACCAAGGGTGTGAAGGCTCCTGTGGAGCTCTCACTGCCCTCCTCTGAAGGCTGAGTATCCTCACCTGGGGGCACTTCCACAGATTTTACCACAGCAGCATAAATCACAGTCAGGAGCTCAACCAAAGGTTTACAATGCAAGTGCTATGCTCACATTTTTAAAGCCCATTATAGAACAAATAATTAAATATTTCCACTAGGCTGAAAGTACAAAGGTGATAATGTCCTGGGAAGAAYAAAAATTACAAAGGCTCCAGATAAAATCACTGTACTAGGATCAGCAGTRGTGAGAAATTACAGGTCATTTGATTACATTACAGCCTTGCAAAGACCCTTGTGGATCTCTGAGACACCATGATCTTACCCTCAAAAAAAAAGAAAAAAATTAGAAACATAGGTTCCCATCAAGCAAGTTAAGCAGGTGTTTACTTCAGTACTGYTACTTCATAATGGTATGACCAAATTTGTTTCCCACACTGGGGTCCTTTACTACCYGTCGCCCTGGTTTTTTAAGATTTTCTAGGCCTTCTGATATGGACATTCTTGTGGTGAACTTTCTCAGACACTTTCTGTAAATAACTGATTGYTTTRTCTTCTTTTATGGAGGAGGAGAAAGTTGATGGGCTGTTGGTTTGTCCAGTGTGATTGGAGAGRTGTCACTGTCACCCTCCAATCCGCTGTCACTTTTGGAAAACTATAAATGTTRGAGTCWGGGAAATAAWYRCTCTCTTTCCTCCTTCACCTGGAGAACAGTGSTGTGCTTGCATTCTTTCRTGTCCMATAGTGACAACTACCTTTAGAGCAGCCTTCAGAACCTAAGCAGAGCTGTGTACAATTATAATTATTTTGAGAGAATGTACTTTAGCCACGTTTTCACTAACACCACAAGAAGACAGAAAGGATTTCAAGGGAAATGGGAAACCACAAAAACCACGTGCAGATTGCAAACTGTGCCTACAGTCAGGCATCTCACCAGATGGGGCATTGCAAGTTGAACCCTGTCAGTGCCTCCAGTGCCAGCTGATGGAGAGAAATGCTGGACTCGCAGCTGAGCTTTGCCATTTACTGCTTTTGCTTTCTGATTTCATCAGGAGAAAATTATTTCTGACAAAGGGCAGCCAATTCACATTTGTGAACCTGCCTTTTTGCTAACCCCTGAGTTCTCTGCTGTGCTGCTGGAATCTGAAATGTGAGGAATTCTCAGAACTTTGGGCCTGCATGCTAAAGCTTAGAATTAAACACAGGATTTGATTTGAGACTTTGGAAAAGGCTTCTAAACTTAAGTGTAGGAAGGGGATTTATAGTTCAAAGCCGAGGCACGTAAAGTAGAAGAAAGTTAAGAGTTTTAGAGTTTAAGATATAAAATAAAAGTAGTKATAGAGGTAAACAAGGAGTTTAGAATGTAGTACTGTAGGTTTGTGTCATAACATGATTAATCAAGAAATCTTACACTGTAGTATAAGTCTGTAAGACAAAATATTTAAAGAGTAAGTCAAAACCATAAATATCCTTGTTGGCAATGTTTTATTAATAAATAAATCTTTAAAAAGTCTTATAACTAAGGATTTTAGAACCTTTTGAGCTGTACTATAACAATGTGAGCCAAACTCACCCTTCCTTCTTATGCAAAAGATAAGAAAAATAAACTGTATCATCAAAATCAATTCAGAAGTCCCATCTCAAATTCTTTCTAAAATTCCTCACCCTGTGCCATCCAATCTAACACATATATCATTGTGAAAAGTTTTAAATTTAATTTACCACCGTGTTGAAGTCTTTAGCATGGAGCAATGTGACAGATTTTACCAACACTTATTAAAAATAAAGCAAGCCATAAATAAAATAAAGTGCTGGCAAAGCCTGGAATGCAATGAATACATCTGCACTTAMAGCAGTGGCCAAACCATAGTGCTTTATCATAGGAAAGTAGCTTGAAATAACTTTTCAGTGCATTTGATAGATGATACTGCTCCTTTAAAACCAAGACTAGAGCCAGCCTGTGAACTTCAAAGTGAAGCTGTTTCCGGTGGGAGGTTTATTTTGTTCTGAGCCTGACATACTGTAGCTGGGACACTGAGCAGAGTTGCAATGTCAGGGTTCACAAAGTTCACCCACACTCCAAAGGCAGGCAATCACATCAGCCTGACAGCAGAAATGTCACAGGTGGGGGGGTTCTTCCAAAGTTTCATTTCCCAAGCAGTTTATCTCACACAGACTGCACACAGCGCCCCCCCCTACTCAAATCTCAGCACAGAATGMGGCCTGAAGTGAGTGTTTGAATTTCTTTTTGTCTGGTGTACAATAAATCCAATTCATGTCAGGCAGGTTTGGCACTAAGCTATGTATTTGCACATTTCTGTTGGCTTAAGTCACACTTTCTGTTGGGAAAGCTGCACAGAAAGGTTTATTTCCTCCACTCTTATAAGCTGTTGGCATAAACAGCCATTCAAAAATTTAACCTCAGTTASTTGGCATTCTGATGGTTTACACTGAAACCCACAAACCTGGGTTTCTTGTTAAAAATATGTGTGTGTGAATTTAAGTGTATTAACTTTCAAAATATTTAAATTCARTGTAAGAGAATAAGAAGGGGGTGGAAGACATCTGACAGCAGCAGCGCTCACTTCCACTGCTGTCTGACTGGAGAGTGACACAGGAGAGCCCACACAGATCAATCCTGAACTGGCAGAAAGAAGAGACAGGGAGATACCATCCTTTTTTTCAAATTTTGCTCTTCCTTTTCTATACAGTTTCCTCTGCAAAGCAGCGTGTCCCCTCTCAGCATTATCTCCTTCTCAGTCTTGGTTCCTTTCTAATTCATTGGGAGGGATGGGAGAGGGATTTGGTTGTTTTTTGGGTTTTTTTTTTTTTTTTTTTTTTTAGTTTTTAGTTTCTAGGAAGGTCAGCAAAAAGCTTAAATGTTCTAAAAACCAAGCTACACAGCAGCTTCAAAAAGAAGTGCAGTCAGACTGGACAAAAGGTTTGGTGTGAAGCACCAGAGCACCTGGACAGTGGCACAGATGCACCTGGGTCATGCCTGAGGGTGCCACAGAATCCCCAGTCTGAGAATGAAGGCATGAATAAAACATGCATTCAGGCACTGACTCATACACATCCAGGCAAACAAACTCGTTGGCACTTCTCCCCTTCTGAAATAATACAGGGGAAAAAGAATCCAAACAACTATCCCAGGGAAAATTAGTTTGTGCTTCACAAATTCTGGTACAGAAAGGGGATTTATGTACAAGCAAAGTGTTTGTTCATGCAGCTGGAACTGAGCTTTTGGAGACAGGTACTGAAGCAATGACTAAGTCTTTTGTGTCTCTATTTACCTAAAACTTTGATTAGCACATTGACATGCAAAACAGAGACACTTTCCAAAAAGAGTTACAGCACATCTACCACGGGAAAAGGAGCAGTGCCAGAACATCATACCATTGCTACTTTGCTAAAAACTCAGCAGCTCTGGTCAGTTAGCAGATTTTGAATGATTTTCCTGACATCTTGCTACGTCATCTGAGGCTGGTAAATGAAAGGCAGCTTTCTTTCTGCTCCCACAGCTTCAKCCCTGATGAACACCCTGCAGCTGGCTACGGGGGCAGTGCTGGGGAGAGTTTATGGGAAGGATTAAATCTGGCTCCCTCCTTCAGAAGGCTTTTTGTATGCATGCAAGGGAGAGCAGGAGGAGAAGGCAGAGCTGGGCCAGGAGCACTTTGGAAGGAAGCATCACTCCTTTCTTGTTAAAATCTGTGTGAGCTGAGCTGGGTGTTTAGGGGGTGCTCAGGCAGCAGCTGCCACCACAGCAGAGCAGGGAAGCTATCTGCCCCCTGCCCTTCTCTGCACAGGGWGTTTGGGGATGTGCAGTTTCCTCACAGCTGCGTTGGGATGAGTGCTTTGTTTACTTTTGAGACAGAATTTGGTCTATGTTCTATGAACCATATCCACCATCCATGTGTTCCTCACATGAGTGTTGCTAATCCTTTTACAAGTGTCTCRTATGTAAAAGGGGAAAAATGAAAACACAAAGGCAAGTGAATAGCTGAGCAGATAGAGATCATCAAGTCCACTGACACTTGACATAAAACAGATGCTGAATGCCTTAACAGTGATGCTGAGGGAGTGATGTATTGAAGCACAGAGACACCAAAGCTGAGCAGGGAAGAGCTCTTCATTGCTGGAAGCAGACAAGCCAGGTGAGCTGAGAAATCGGATATGTTATTGAGGATACCTGATTCAGGCTGAACTGCTCCCAGTACAAAGCCAATTCTGGTTCAGTACAGGCTGAACTGCTCCCAGGACAAAGCCAACTCACTTGTGTCTGCACAAGTGTACTGCCAAAATCAATACTTGCCAAAACAGGTTGAGTTTGCTAAGTCAGGAAGGAAACAGCAGTGCCACACTACAAGAACCCTTTAATCTTAAAATTAAGAGTGTCCAGCTCAGTCCAAAAACATTTGTTTTGCACCCTCTGCCTACATTCTTTAGTTGCATTCACTGTAAAAAAAMTTTACACTGTTTGGAGTTTTTTAATAAAAAAATAACTCTAAAAACCCCATAACCCCCAAAACACAAGTAGTGACTAGTCACAATCATTTGGAGGCTAAGCAAATCAGAAGTGGAAGAGGTTAAAACTGAGGCAAAGAAATGGATTCTTCTATACTGCATCTGTTCTATTCAGGAAACCTTTCCAATGCCCCCTGCTACCTCCCCCAAAAACCAGCACACCCCACAACAACAGAGTATGGCTAAGAATTCAGAACCTCTATCAAATCACCACTTCTCCTTGAAAGCAGTTAAAAAAAAATTGCTCCTATTTCTAATAAAATAATTTAGATAAGAAGACTTAGACTGTATCCAATAATGGGCTCCTATGGAGTTCAGCAGCATTTAAGCAGCACAAGATATTATCTGCTTTGAAATCTGTTTTGCCTCTTTGCTGTGGTCACGTGTTCCTTTTGTTCTTTTTAATGTAATGTAATTTTACAAATTTTATCAGAAAACAGAGGGAAGGAAGGTGATCTAATTTCAGTGGGAATGTCAAAGGAAATTTGTGCCTACGGTAGCAGCAAGTAATGATGTGTCTGTATCAAAGAAAAGAAATTTATCCTTTTAGTTGTCCTCCTGCTGGGAAGTGCCAAACTTCTTCCCAAAGATCCTGTTCTTTAATTCATGCATTTTACATGAATGCTACCATGTACATTATTCATTTTACATTCAACCAAGGAAGCAATTAAGACAATAACTACAAATATGTGCTAATCCACAATTAATGAGCACCCTTGGAAGTACTGTATGCTCCCACATATGTTAAACTACAAGGCACAGCAGCTAAAAAAATTACCCAAATGGGCTCRTGTGTCAACTAGGTATTCTTGGCTGGAAATACCAGTTACTTGTAATAGAGTAATAAATGYAAAATATCTGGCATATCACCTGCCCTGATTATGTATTGGCAGCATTTYAGCAAAATAAAGTCAATCCTGTGGTACCCCTCTTGCTGTCACCCCCCAGACACCTTCTCCTGAAAACAGCTGAAGCTTCTTGGCCAMTCTCAGCCAAGGCTGACAGCAAAATAAAAGCCAAAACTGTTTTAACTCTGGCCAAACTTCTTTAGATGACCATCAGTTTTGATGAGGGGTGCTGCTTGGTATGGGCACAGAGGCAGAGAGGGAATGGCTTCAATTTGAGGTCACTGGTCACCTCCTCTGCTGTGCAGCTCTCCATGGATTKCCAGTGGTGACAGGCATTAGGGAACTGGGGTGTATATAGGGCGTGAAACATAAATTACTGGATAATTAGGTTTAATTAGATTTTTGCCTGTGGAGCAACCCATTTAAGCTGTAATTGCAAGCCATGGGAACCTAAATGATGGCATTTACATGAGGAGCACTGCCTAGCTGATCTCCTTCATCAGTACTTTGTGCCCCAAAAGGGAGCAGTTGATCTTTCCTAGGATTTAACTTTCTGCCTTTCCTGTTAAAAGATAATAAAATTATTCAATGCAAAGAAAATGAATCACTTCAAGTAAGAAATCCAAGAAATCATTACTCTTCTGAAAACTCCTCAAACTTGGACAGAAGTCCTGCAGATTGCTGAAGAGCCAGGAGAGCTGAGCTGCAGACCTGCATGCACTTCTCCACAAGACTGTTTGGGAGAAAACTCCCTGATTATTGGGGASAGAGCAAAAAATAAGAACTGGTTTCAAAATCCAACACTGCAGACATGTTTCATGCTCAGGAAGTAATTTCCAAAGCTGAAAATTCAGGCCCTGCAATAATGCTGCTTCTGCTTTCTCCAAGGCCAGTCTTGGAACACAACAGCCCAGCACAAGCACCAAACCTCTAATTTGTTCTCCAGAGCACATTTTCCTGATACATCAGATCCAAATAACAGCAGATAAAATTTTTGTAACAAAGACATGATACATTTCCTCATGCTTTAATTTTTTTTTGCATTATATAAGACAGCTTTTTAAATGCAGCAGACACCCACCTCCCTCCCACCTCCCCATACAGTCTGTCCATATACCTATGAAAAATATATTATTAAAACATTACTCAGAAAAAAAATGCAAATCTAAAGAAATTCCATCTTGAGAGAAGAACAGAAAAAAAAAAGCTGCACCCAACTCTAGATTTGTTCCACAGTGTGTGATAACCTTTGCACCTGAGAAAGGATGTGAGATCCCATCCCTTTGCTAATCCTTAAGGTGTATATTATGGGCTGTCACAAGGTTTAAGTCCTTCCACATCAAAGCCTCAAATGCTGCCACTCTGAGCTGAGCCTCTGGCAGRAATGCCTTGGAGAACCTCTGCCAAAAGCAGGACTTGGTGTCCAGCACCAGCTCCCACATCAGCAAACRCAGTTTGGTGGGAAACACCTCCTAATGCAGGTTCATAATCTGGTTTGGATTAAAAGGCACTACAATTACTGGAGTTCAGTCATAATTTCTGCCATTCAGCTGACAYTTAGAAGTGTTCCTKACTCTCCCTTTAAACACTAGATTTTGAAAAGAAAGCACATCTCAGCAAAGTGTCAGGGTAAGCTCCTGACTACAACCACGACCTCAAAGCTGTAATGAGAAAAATAAAGCAATAAAAGCAAATTATTGATTGCACTTAAGCAGTAGATTCCTCTCTAACTGCTCCAATACATCAGGTAATYCAGGAAAGAGAGATGGATGACTGGCAATTTACTCCATCTCCTGAGACTATCTGCCTGGAGGAGGCTTCTGTTTTCTGTCCATGTTTGTGCAAGATGGAATATTCCTCCTGTCTTTTTGTTCAACTACTTTTCCAAATAGCTGAATTAAGTACAACTTCAGGAGGGAAAAAGGTCATGGAAACTCATCTCTTGTTCTCTAAAACTGGAATTCTTCCTCCTCCCTTTTTCTCCTACATTAAATCATAAAACACAAATATAGTAAGCACAATGCCTCTGTCTTTGTCAGTTTTGCCATTTTTATACTCAATTTTTATTTGCTAGTTAGAATCTATATACGTACATATCATCATTATATATTCTATGTAGGACATATATAGAGAGCACTGTGAGCCTAATTTAAGAATTCTTGCTCTCCAGTTTTCCAAGAATGCTACAGTTTTTCACCATCCATACACGACGCAAATTTCTCACTAAATATATTTTGCTCAACCTCTGCCTTGCTCTTTGTTCATCAAACACACCACACACAGCAGGTTCACCTGCCAGTCCAGACTGCACCTGTCTGTCATTAGAGCCTCCAGAATGTCACCTCTGTGCAGCTGAATGAGATGCACTTCTGTCACTACTGCTCTCCAGACAGCAGAGACAGACTCAGTGYCACTCCCCTTGTCCTCTTCCCCACTGCCCTCCACAGGCTGCTTTTCCACACTTTTGGTGTTTCTGTTACCTGCACCAGATGTTAGTCAGGCTGYTGCTGCCACTGAGGAAATTAGTGACAAAAATTCTGGGGAATCCACCAGGAGGATACATCAGTGTGCAGGGATCAGTTTTTGAGCTTCTCCAAGACCAGGTCGGTCTTAGGAAACAGAAAAAATTCAGTACAGAAGCTAAAGTTGTACTCCTGGAGACTAGCAACAAGAACCAGCCCAAACTCAAAAATTCTGCATTTCAGGTTGTCAGGATGAGGTTCAGCAATYAGTGGATGAGCACAGAGCAGGCACTGATGCAGGAGTGACAGCTCATCCAGTGGGGAGGTGTCACCAATGCTAAGGTGGCCCATGCCCTTCATCRAAACTGCTTCCATAAAGAAGAGAAGATGTGTTACTGTCATAGGAGAAGGAACAGAAGGCCCARAATGGAGAGCAGACACCCTTGGAGAAGTCTGCTGCCTCCCTGGTGTGCAGGGCAAAGGTGGGAAGTGAAAGCTTCCTGCCCTGGTACAGCCCCTGATCCTTACTGCCAGCACTCTCCCAGGCACACACTATACACTAACTAGGCTTCTAATTACTGAAAAATAAAGRGGCATTTCAGCTTTTCTTAAGGAAAAAAAAAAAGGGGACACAGGCCCTAATAACAGAAGAAATATCATCAAATGTGGAGGTGAAGATCAGTTACTAAATGTTGATATGCACTCTGGCCAGCTGAAAACATGTCTGGAATTCCAGCCCAGATAGAAAACCCAGCAATATCCACAAAGGACTAGGCAGGCATTGCAACTGAAATGAAATTAGCAGTCAAGCTGGGGACTCCAAAGAATTATCTGGAAAAATAACAATCATATCACTGAGCTGAAAAAATTGCATCTAAACCAGACCCACAATTAACACACACAGAAAATTTTATGGCAGCATGAGAAACTTACAGGCAGGRCTAAGTTAAATTCCTATTTCATGGCAATGGCCAAAAAAGTCTTTTGACATGTTACTGCAACATGGCAGGGAGTATGAATGGGACAGATTGGCCTCATAGTAGGAGGGGTGATCAGGCAAGTGAGAGAAACACAGAGAACCTTCCTCCAGAGGAGATGAAACGAGATGATGGGAAGAATCACATCAGTTAAAAYAGTGCTGTCTAATTATTTCCCTAGTAAAGGCAGTTGATATCAAGAGACACCAATCTCTAATTAAAGAGAAATAGGAGGTGCACTTTGAAATACCACCAGGAGAAAAGACTGACCCAGAAATTGTTCTGTGCCTTTMTGTGACTGCCAGCTCAAGTGGTTCCTTCGAGAGCACACAAGGCACGCTGACCAAGAAAGGACTCTGAAAAGCCTGACTTGAAGAAACAAGCAGAGTGCAGATTCCACATCCACAAACACCTACCAAGCCCTGAAAAACTGAGGTAGAACTTTCAGCAAAAGACACTCAACCATTAGAAACTGGACTGGGATCCCCAGCTCATTTCTCTCGGGTCAGTTGTTGCTAACATTGTCTTGACATTTAAGTGGAGCACTTCCCTTTGGCAACAACAGAACTATGTGTGCCATATTAAACTATCTTGGATTTGTTTCTTTCTGCTCCTATGGTGAGGACTTGCTAAAAATTCCTGGACTTCAGAACTCCAGCAGTAATTCCAAAACAAAATATTGGAAGTACATTWTTTCAGATGCCTGTAGCAACAAAAATAGAACCTTGAGCATCTCAGGAATCCAGTGCCCAGTTGCATAACTTTTCCACGCTCTTCTTCCCAACTTTAGGACTCAGTGTTGGGGGGTGAAGGGGTTGGAGAAAGGGCAGAACATGACAGAAATCAGAATCTTGAAAGAAAGGTGCTGTCTACGCAGCCCCAAAGGCAATGGGAGAGATCCCATTCAAGAGATGAAGGGATTTACTCTGTGAGTGGTGCAGGATAAAGCTGTGTGCCTTACATGTTCACACCACTCAAAGYACTTCTCTTTCAGCTTCTACTTTTCCTCCTCTTGCACGCTCCACTTGATCCTCAGGAGAAAACGCGCACTGCTCAGCACGAGCCCAGCCATGCTGTGGGAGCCCATCACCAGGGAGCTGCTGATCCTCTGTCACACTGGCCACTGTCCTCTGCTGAAGGACCCCCCGTGCCTTGTGCTGCTCCCCCACCACCCCCAAGCAGCCTCCATCATCAATTGCTACCTTACAGTCCCTCAAAACCCAAACCTGGTGTCTGTTTGTAAGACAGGAGGGGGCAGCTACACACAAGAGCTACAGGTACAATCCTGCATTTTAACAACTCCTATCTGCACAGAAACAAATCAAAACCTACAGGGAGATTTTGTCCAGGGGCTGTTTCTGTGATGACAATGCAACCACAGCATAATCCCAGCAAAATCACATTCTGAGACAGAGCTGTCTCAAAGGCAACGTTGATCCTTGAAGATTCTAATCATTGACTTCAGCTGTTCATCACTTTCACATCCCACAGAGTTGTAAGGAATAGAAAGCAGTACWGCAGCTTCTCTTGTCAGCTAAGCCCCCCTCCTATTCTGCATTTTAATGAAGAATTTAATCTAAAATAATTATTTGCAGATTGTTCACTCAACTCCAACTGTTAATTTAAAAGAAGCAAGCACATGAAGCCCTCCAGGAGTCCTAAAACACAATCTCAATATGCACASAGTTATTATTTTTAGACACCTATAAAAATTTGTCCACGGTAATATGACACAAAAGCTTATTGCCATTCCACATTTCTGTTCATATCCATCACCTAACTTTGAAGATTCAGGTCCCCCTATCCTGGAAAAGTGAAAATGCTGAATGTGTGGGGGTTGCTCTGAAGCCAAGGGCATGTATATGAGACCAGCATGTAAACTTTCAAAACGGTACATGACAGAAAATCTCCAATTTTTTTCACAGATACCAGAATAGACAGTATTAACAATRATATTTTCCTCATTTTTAGAGAAGCACAGACAGCATTAACAATGATATTTTCCTCATTTTTTTTGTGCTTCAGAAGCAAAGTTACTGGAAACAGAAAGGCTATCTGGATTTTTAGCAAAGCAGTATCCATGTAGTCTGAAAAGGGATTACATGTTTTAAATCACTACCTTGGTAGCTGGTTTTTAATATAGCCCCAGCTCTGTTTGGCAAGATTTTTTCCTGGCTTCACTTTTCCATCTACAGCTTTTTTTTGCCTCCTCATGAATTTTGTGTTTGTGGGGGGGAGGTTCAGAGTGAAAACAAAGAGAGAGAAATCAAAGGATGAAGGCTCCATGACCTTTCCACATGACCAGCAGTTGGTCACCCTTGGATTAAACAAGTTCTTGCCTATTTTTAAACAGGAATTCCTGTATTTTACCTTGTACCCATTGGGCTCTTATCCASTGGCACCCCTGAAAAGAGTCTGGCTCCATCTCCTTCACTCTCACATCAGGTATTCACACACATTCACAAGATCCTCCTGAGCCTTCTCTTTTCAAGGCTGAACAGTCCCAGCTCTCTCAGCCTCTCCTCATAAGATGCTCCAGCCCCTTCACCACTTCTCTGGCCCTGTTTTGGACACACTGCAGTATTTCTGTCATGTTCTGCAGAGCCCACAGCTGTGCCCAGCACTCCAGRTGTGTCTCCCTGGTGCTGAGCTGAACCAAAGGATCCCCTCCCTCAGCCTGCTGGAGCTCCCAGTGCTGCCCAGCATGAAGCTGGAGGCTTTCTTTGCCATAAGSACATGCTTGGTGTCCACCAGGACCCCCAAGGTGCTTCTGTGCCAAGCTGTTCCCTGCCAGCCAGCCCCTGTGTGTCTCCTGAGGTGCGGGAGCACTTTCTCCCCTCGTGTCCCCATTAATTAGCAAGGCTCCTGCAGTCCCCCTGAATGGCACCACCACCACCCCCTGCAGCACCCACTGCCCTGGTTCTGTATCTCCTGCACATTTCCTAAGGGTGCAGCCTGTCCAGCTGTAGGGAGAATTGTAAGGGGCCACAGTAATCATATCCCCAGTGAGCTGCAGCCGGGGCCAATTAAGAAGCACACCTGTAACCAATTAAGATTGCCAGCATAAAAGGGCGGAGTCAGAGAAGAGTCAGGAGGCAGCAAGAGGAGTCAGATGGCTGCTGCAAGGATCCTGAAGAATCACAGCAAGAGGAGCTGCTCCACGAGGAGCATTAAGCAGGTATGGTGCTCAGAAGCCATGGGATCCTTGCAGCATAATAAGAACTGTTGCCATGAACTGTGCAGATATACAAGGCAACATTGCCATGTGCTGTACAATACTTAAGGCAACAAATGGTGACCCCGATGTGATTCGATGGGCAGTAAAATGAAAAAGAAAAAAAAAGAGAAAAAGAAGAAAAAAAAAACAAAAAAAAAAGGGGAAAAACGAAAAAAAAAGGGTACCCTAAGTAATGTGTGAAAAGGAATGAGTGGAGGCAGCAGGAAGGCAGCAAAGGTCCGGACCTAATTCAATTGTCTGAGTTGAGGTGAGCAACTGAAAAAATAAATGATTGTTCTGCCACGTGGGAAATATTATGGAAAAAAGTGCACTTCATAGTCTAATGACTTTACCAGATTTGACTACTAGATTTGACTACTAGATTTGACTATGTGAACCTGTGAACTCGGGAAACATGATTGAAAAATGTGCTGATGTTTGTTAAATTGAAAGACTTTAAATATTAGTGCTTTGTAAGAAGTGATAGCCCTATGTGAAATATATGAATATGGCATAATGGTAATATGAGCTTTTGGAAAAGCTGCAACATTCCGGTTAGAAAAGAAAAAAAAGGGGAATTGTAGGGAGAATTGTAAGGGGCCACAGTAATCATATCCCCAGTGAGTTGCAGACGGAGCCAATTAAGAACCACACCCATAACCAATTAAGATCACCAGCATAAAAGGGCAGAGTCAGAGAAGAGTCAGAGGACAGCAAGAGGAGTCAGATGGCTGCTGCAAGGATCCTGAAGAATCACTGCAAGAGGAGCTGCTCCACGAGGAGTATTAAGAAGGTATGGTGCTCAGAAGCCATGGGATCCTTGCAGCATAATGATAATAAGAACTGTTGCCATGAACTGTGCTGATATACAAGGCAACATTGCCGTGTACTGTACAATACTTAAGGCAGCATCCAGGGTATTAACAAAGACACCTTTCTCATGCTAAACGTTGGGGTTTTTTTATCTTTTTGCAGTTCAGTAATTGATGCCTCTCTCTCTCCTATATTCACCATAACCAGTAGCTTTTCTATCCCTGCATAAGACCAGCAACTTAATAATTATGAACTCCAGGTTCAACGCCTTTTAATCTCCAGCCTTCCTTTATGGACTGTAAGAACTCCTACTGCTCTTGTCACATTCAAGGTGATTCAGGAATTGAAAATGGAGCAATGCAGAGCCATTACACAACGAACCTTTGATCTCTAAAGTCAAACCCCACATGAAATTTTCTTTTTTATGACTTGACTTGAAGATTTACTCCAGCTCTAGCTTATTCAAAAATCTCAGGAGGCTGCTCCAATAACTCACTTTGAAATTTTGAACRCTGATCCGTCAGACATAGAACAAAATTATAGCTTACTGCTGAAGTCAAGAAAAAGAACATCTGCTGTTGAGAGCAGAGCTGATCAGCTGTGAGCTTTTCCACTGGGGAACTCAGAAAATGAGCTACTAGAGAATTCAGCATGTTTTCTTGTGAGGAAAGAACAATAGGAAATACTTTCACTTACTTATTCTTTCAAACTATCCCAGAGAGCAGCAGTTAAAGCATACATATCTGCCCCAGAATGGACACACAACTCAGGGGGAAAAAAATCCAAAACAAACCAGTATTAATAAAAATGCTTTTAAAATGAAGTTTCCTTTATAGAGGGAAATCAGCCAGTTCATTTTGTCCTCATTAACATTGTTAATAAGACATCCTCCAACAACAATGGCATTGTGGAAGCTCAGTAAGGAAGGCTAGGGCAGCCCACATCCCCCAGAGATGCCACTATTAACATGCCAGTGGAAGCACCCTAGCTGAAAACTAGGAATAAGCCCTGCTCAGTAAAAAATTAAATACATTAATCACATTCATTCCATAATTGGGCTCATCTTTGAATAGAGAAAGCTAAACTTTTGCAATGATTGTGTTAAAAAATGTGCTTGGGAAGGTGACAGATACCTGGAATGCACATATGCCATAAGTGAAATTTAAGGTGTTATTGGAAATTAAAAGAACACCTTGTGGCACTACTCGCAGCTTTGCAGAGTTGTCAGGAACTAAAATGCAGTCTTCTATCATCACAAAAGCCCCAGTGCTACCTAATTTTAATGTGGGGGGTATTTTTTTCATTACAAAGCACCTGACTGTATCAGTCATTATTAATTTGGCCATCCCTCCCTTCCTAAGAMCCTGTTTGCAGTTGCTTAAAACTTYTTCAAAACTGAACTTTTGCACTGACATTTCCCCTTGCAGTCAGCCTGTATTGGGAAGATTTTATCCAGCACAGGCATTTCCAGGAGAACTAAGGGACACTTTTACTCATTTCTAACTCCTCACCTCTTTTGGGGTGCCCTACTCTGGTCTCAGAACAGTCTCAGTGTAGAGTTTGTTTCAGAGACTGGCATACAGATGCCTGAATTCTGGCAATTCAGAAAATTTGCAACCTGAAAACCTGCAGAGAATTCTAGCTTGTGCTAAAGCAGAGGACTTGAATTTCAGGGATTAAACTCTCTGAAAGTCTCTAAGTTTATGGGTCTTAAAGGTAGCCAGCAACTTTAACCATCAGATGCCAGTACATTTCCCATCCCCTTAAATCCAACAAAAAATTTTTTTCTAAGTTTGCAACTAGAAAACAAAACCCAAAAAAATCCAAAGAAATCCAACAAACCCCCCCAACCCCAAACCAAACCCCAAACAAAAAAACACCCCCAAACCTCCAAAAAAGCACATGAACAAAACCTCTTAAGCTGAAGACTTTAAGATTCTAAATTTATAAAAGCGACTCAGAAATATAAGCTTTAGTCAGAGAATCCCACCATATAAAAACCAGAGTTCTGAAAACAAACAAGTTAAATTTATGAAAACTGCTGAAAATTAMATTATGAAAACTGCCAGAAAGAGAGAATAATTCAGGCAGATTAAGGGGTGTTTCAGGAGTCTGAYCACCCCAAATTGTAAAATTCCCCTTCCTCTGCTCTGAATGCTGACAGTTCACAATCCCACTTCYCAATGCAATTGCCAAGGCAATCCAGATCTGCACCACACCACAGGACATGCACTCCCCAGCCTGAGGAAAAGCCTGGGGAAGAAAAAAGAAAAAAAAAAAAAAGGAAAAAAAAGGACAATTATCAGCTTCTGCCACTACCTCTGCTTTTCAAAATATCGAGACAAATGGCACTGTGCCAAACTTCTTCTACTCCTACCATGCTGCTTCTCCAAGGAGTCATTTCACCAGCATGTATTTCCCACTCCTGTTTGTGTTTCAGTGCTGATTCCTTTTCCAAACTGCACTGATCTGCAGCATGGCTGTGATCCTACCAACTGCAGCCTTCCTGAACTGGAACTTGCTGACTGAATAAAGGAGAATACAAATTGAGTGTTGTCAGCAAGMTTCTCTGTCCCACAGCTGGACTGCCTGACCAGCACCAGGACTTGCACTGCAAAAACCTGGGAGGAATAAAGGTGGAGAAGGGTTTTAAGAAGAATGGCAACRTTTCTGGAAATCTGTGTTGAGCTCYTGCTTAGGTATGAAGAACAGTGACRTGACAGAGTGAAAGTCATTGCTGAGCTTGCAACCACTGCTGTCCCCCTGCCAGTCATTTTCAGACAGAGAGTTTGAGGGCAGAGAGGATTCYCAGGGTGGCTGACAGCATTTCAAAGGTTTTCCTCCACCCTGGGGGTGAGTGCTGGATGTGGGAGGCTGCAGGAGGTTTGCCCACATCACCTGGGTCACAGCTGCCAGTGTGACAGGTCCTGTCTCACCTYAGAGCAGCAGGGAGGACCTGCAGGACAAAAATAAATGGGCCCACAGCCCCAGAGAGTGCTGTGCCTCAACTCCTCACTCCAAGAGGAGCAAGGACAAATCTGAGGCAGATTACCAGATTATTCCTGTGAGATTGCTTTCTTCTCTGCATCACTCATCTGCTGCATTAGAAAGCAAGGAGGAATTTCCTAGGTCACTTAATCCCAGGCCCAGCTTTCTGCACCTTTCCTGCTGTGCAGAAGCAGCTCTCCTCCCCCAGCTCCCTGTTCCAACCAAACTAACCCAAAACCCTGCCATGAGGCCTCTTCCTCATAACATCCCAAACCCTGCAAATCTCTGCTTTGCCACTAAAGCCTGGAAAGCTTGTCTGCTGAATGAAAGGATAATGTAAAGTTTTATTAACAATGAATAGCTGTGGATACCCACAAAAACATTCTTAACAGGAAACCTTTTTTTTTTTAATTGTGAACTGTTTGCAGGTAAAGTAGAAGGGGTTTGATGAGGTACAGGGATCACTGCAGTGACAAGTCCCAGCAGRACCCTGCTTTGTACTGAACACACAGTGAATATATGGAGGCTGCATGATGCAATGCTATATGGAACCCAGAAAATCCCTTGGTTTATCATTTTGCAGTTATGACTCAGTCAGGATGAGTTCATTTGCTGCTGAGCACCCTTCCACAAAGCCTGTGGAAGTCTGTCCCATCCACCACATCAATGGTCAGGATCAGGATATTGCAGTGTGCAGAAAAACTGCCTTAGGCACAGCTGTGCTGTAAATCACTGGCAGGTGAGGGAAGCATCACTGCATTGRTTTTACACTAACCCATCCCAGTCTAATCCTACAGAAAGCATTATCACTGCCCACACTGCTGTAAGCACGAATTCCTACCTAAAAAAAAAAATTACTGCTTTTATTGAACTGCATATTATATTCTGTTCAACTATCCACAGCTATAAAAATATCTATAAATGCATTAAAAATATAAAGAATATAAATCCGTATATCAACTATTGATCATGTTCTTACATCATTGTGGAAATCAAGTTTGTGTTTTAAGTTCACAGTCACCAATGAAACAATTAGAAGTTTCCATCATGGGATAATGTGGGAATTTTTCCTGTCTTAGGACCTTATGCTCMAAGGCTACAGCTCATGGAATTTCAGATAGGTGGAAATACTCAACAGCATCACAGCAAATATTTAACACCTCTGGCTCATCTGGCTACCACAACATTTTAAATTCATATCCATTCAGTGAAAGCATTCTCAGTTGCAGTTCTCAGGAACAAAAAAATAGGATTTTTTATTCCTAAAAACAAGATCCTCAGGCACATACAACAAATTAAACCAACAGAGAATTACTCCCCAAACCCCTGTACTGAAACTTCAGGGAGAGCTTTCAAGCAATCTGAACAGCTGGATGGGCAAGAAAGAAAAACACTCACAAATTCTTTCCTTAGTTAAATAAAGGTAATTCCTTCTGAAATTATCAACAAAGCAAATCAAGATTAAAGAACTAAGAAATATTACAGTTTGTTAAATAGAGGCCAATAGATGGTATTTAGTTTATCACTATTTAGMTTAAATTTTCACAGGCAAAACACCCCCATGATAAAGATGTATCTTCCACAAATAAAAATGAACAGGAAGATCAGACATTTKTCATCAACAAAACCCAAAGAGATCTAATTCAAGGTTGCCAGTTAAACCTACTTTCCTCACTCTTTCACATCCATAAAACACAAAACAATGAGAGGAAAATTCCTTTGTCATACCAGAGCCTGGAAACCATGGAGACCTCTGTGATGTAGTGTCTGAGAGCACAAACAATGCTCAAAAGATCAAAAATAAAATTATATAACAACCTAGCTCCAAGAAAAACCACTCCAAACCAACAACCTCCAACTATATTGCCTACAGACATCATAACTAGTCTTGGTTTTTCTCCACCCTTACTTCTCAGGCTGCTCATCCTTGCCTAAACAGTTTTGGGAGTCATTTGATTTCATGCAGAGTATGCAAGATGAGGAATAAAAATCACTCTATGACTTAAAAAACCAGAAAGTATGTTCAAAGAGAGTATCARACTTCACTGTGRACTTACAGCTTCCACTTCCTTAAAAGTCACACCTGTCACATCRTTTTACACTAGGAACGAGATCAAGCCAAATATCCCACTTTTACAGTTTGATTTTATTTCCTTCCTTAGTTTTTTTGTTTGGTTTTTGATTTCATTTTAGGTRGCAAAAAGCCCATTTGGAGAGGTTTTGTTATTTGTTAACACAAATATCTTTTATCTACTCTGAGTAGAGAAGTAACCTACAATGTCACTACTTACCTGTCAAAATATAAAGCCATTTTGTCAAGGTCAGCTGTAAGAACACAGTAAGAGACTGCATCCCTTCAAGGACTAAAGAATGGATTTGCACCAAAAGGCAGAGATACTATTTTTATACGATAATTTGTGAGCAGGATCAGCCTAAAGCACTCAGGAAGTTGAATCTTTGGGGATGTCACCTTGCAGAGTAGCTGCATTTCCCTTCAGTCAGCCCTCACAGACTCACACTGTGCTCAGGTAAACTCGATTTATGTGCATCACTTTCTGGGTCTTACTCTCCTAGAGTGGTAGATGGGTCAGGGAAATTCCCTTCCCTCTTTTAAACCCCTCAGAGGGCTTGAGGGACTGATGGTGGAGCTGCTGCCCAGCTCAGTGCAGCCAAGCACACCTCACACCAAGGTGAGGAATATTTATTTTTCCCATATGCTGTGCTACAATAGCATCAGCGATGCAATGCAACATTAGGGTTAGAGGGATTCAAAGGAAATGCTGGAAAAGTAAGGCTGAAAACCAGCTTTCCTTTGAAATAATATTAGTGTCTCTGCATCTTAACCGAAACAGCATCACAAATGGTTCACTTCCTACCAGAGCATTTATTTAYCTTTTTTTCCTAGGATATTTAGGARTGCTGGACTGATCTGGATCAATTAAATTCCTTTCAGTGCAATAAAATTGCACTAATCAACAATGCCTTATTATTTTATTGTGACTAATAGTGTGACAGCATGAGGGGTTTTTTTGTCAACTAATATGTCTGAGATCTCTAAAAGTTTCAAGTGGCATGATTTATCTTTAAACATTAAATATGATATATAATCTTCCCTGTCCTTCTCCYTAATAAAAATGCACAGGAGGATGCYTCTCAAAAACTGGGATGCATTTCTGTCTTTCTTCCTGTCAAACAATTGTCTCTTTTCTACAGATAAAAACTACCACTCATAGTCAACTGTTTTATAAATGGAAAACTGAGATGGAATTATGATTGAGAAGAGAGTGGAGTTGTTAGCTCACCAATATTCTTTCTGTAATTATTTCTTTTATTATCTGTAGATTGCAAGGAAAGTATTGAAAARAAATCAGAGAATCTTGGAGTGCCTGAGGCAAGAAGTAGGAAATGCACTAATCACACTGCCATTCATCACATCTCAGTCCTGCTTCTGGTGACAGTATTTGCTCTTCCCAGCAGATGTTTACATATGTTCTGTTGCTTTCTGCTTTACTCTCCTCTTGGTTAGCACACTCGAATGACACAAACAAGCAAGGGACTCTTGAAAACACCCAAGGTCTGCCAATGCCACAGTGATTTCATACACACACATGTATGGAAGATATGAAACACAAAGAAAGTCAGGCACCAACCCATCAACAGTAGACTATTTCCCTTAGCCACTCAGTTTAAAATAGTTTACAATAGCTCAGTTTAAAATACTCCTGATGCCTTTAGAAAAGTCTCCTTTCTGAGACAGGGAGACTTTTTTGGTAAAATACCTCTGCATTAATGGGCTTGCCATGGTATCTCCACCTTCACAAGCACATGCCCTGGCAAAATCAGCTTTACCAGCGTTTGGCAGCATTCATCTTGGGAAGGACAACAAATAACAAGCAGCTGGCTCTCCCTGTGTTCAGAGAGCCCCTGACCCCATAGGTCACTGTATTCTCTTTAACAGTGGCCCCGAGGGCAGAGTCTGGAAACACCAAGGTTCTGCCAATGCCCCAGTGACTTAACACACACATGTATGTAAGATATGAAACACAAAGAAGTCATGCACAAGGAACCATCAACAGTAGACTACTATTGTCCTTAGCCACTCAGTTTAAAATAG
Source organism: Sporophila hypoxantha (assembly GCA_002167245.1). Lineage (NCBI taxonomy): Eukaryota > Metazoa > Chordata > Aves > Passeriformes > Thraupidae > Sporophila > Sporophila hypoxantha. The sequence goes on along the minus strand of NDFG01000353.1, from coordinate 1,007,898 downwards.
TTTACATACTCAGTTTAAAATACTCCTGAATGCCTTTAGAAAAGTCTCCTTTTTGAGACAGGGAGACTTTTTTGGTAAATACCTCTGCATTAATGGGCTGCCATGGTATCTCCACCTTCACAAGCACATGCCCTGGCAAAATCAGCTTTACCAGCGTTTGGCAGCATTCATCTTGGGAAGGACAACAATAACGAGCAGCTGGCTCTCCCTGTGTTCAGAGAGCCCCATGAGGTCACTGTAATTCTCTTTACAGTGGCCCCGAGAGCAGACTCTGAAAACACCAAGGTTCTGCCAATGCCCCAGTGACTTTATACACACACATGTATGTAAGAGCATATGAAACACAAAGAAGTCATGCACAGAACCCATCAACAGTAGACTACTATTGTCCTTAGCCACTCAGTTTAAAATATTTTTAATACTCAGTTTAAAATACTCCTGAAGCAAGTCTCCTTTTTGAGACAGGGAGACTTTTTTGGTAAATACCTCTGCATTAATGGGCTGCCATGGTATCTCCACCTTCACAAGCACATGCCCTGGCAAAATCAGCTTTACCAGCGTTTGGCAGCAATTATCTTGGGGGACAACAAATAACAAGCAGCTGGCTCTCCCTGTGTTCGAGACTAGGCCCCATGAGGTTCACTGTAATTCTCTTTACAGTGGCCCCGAGGGCAGGACTCTGAAAACACCAAGGTTCTGCCAATGCCCCAGTGACTTTATACACACACATGTATGTAAGATATGAAACACAAAGAAGTCATGCACAAGAACCATCAACAGTAGACTACTATTGTCCTTAGCCACTCAGTTTTAAAATAGTTTTTAATGCTCATTTAAAATACTCCTGAAGCAAGTTTCCTTTTTTGAGACAGGGAGACTTTTTTGGTTAAATACCTCTGACATTAATGGGCTCCCATGGCAATCTCCACCTTCACAAGCAAATGGCCCTGGCAAAATCAGCTTTACCAATGTTTGCAGCATTATCTTGGGAACGACAAATAACGAGCAGCTGGTTCTCCCCTGTGTTCAGAGAGCCCCTAGAGCCCCAGTAGGTCACTGTAATTCTCTTTACAGTGCCGAGGGCCAGACAGACACCCCAGACAGATTCCCAGAGCACAGTACCTGGTCCCCAGCGGGAATGGACTCCCACCTGCGCTTCAGCAAGGACAGAGATTTCCGGCTCATCCTCCTCAATCTGCTCTAGAGGCTTTGCCACACTTGACAAAAAAAAAGGCTTCTGTCCCAAACCAGTGGCAAGAACCTCAATTCTGACTCCTGCTCTTCATTGTAGACGGCAGAGCTCCCCGAAGCGCGCGAGTTTTGGTGAGCTGCAAGGTGGAGACCGGTCAGAGCCCAGCTTGTGCTGCTCCTCTACAGCATCTGAGCCCAGCTTGTGCTGCTCCTCTACAGCATCTGTGTCCTTGCAGAGGCACAGCTGAGGCAGTGAGCAGCTCAGCTCCCAGCCACCTCCCAGGAAGGAGCCTGGAGTAGGTAGACARCACCAGACGCACTCACTCTGGAAATAGCTGTTGCTTAGGAACTGGAGGGGTAAAACGCAGCACCTCGGATGGAGAATCGAGAGCTTTTGTGGTTACAGGGAATTAAAAAGGCTGGACCTGTGTTCCTSTCTCCATCATCCTGCTCCTACAATGCTGGATTGCTCGATTGCACTGACTCTGGGGCTACGCCTACATCTCCAGCAAGCCAAACAAGCCTTGATGACAGAGCAACAAATTACTCCCACACACCCAGGAGCCCTGGTAAAAACACAAGAACGTGTGCACAGAGTGTGCCCTGGGGCCCACCTGCAAGATCCTGGCAGTACCAAGTACCAGTGTACTGTGTACTAGTGTACTGTGTTCTAGSAGAATGATTAAAGGACAATTTGCAYATTTTTTYCTGCAGAGCAATAATATTCCAAGGATGAATTCTSCTAGTCACACTTTCCTGTGGCACGTGCCAGCATTACAAACATGTTTGGATATTCTCCCCTCACATGATGTGGTTCTACAGATTGCATGTGTATATTTGAGAGACTTTTCCTTAGGTGGATTAAATATTCCTAAACACTTCAGAATTTCTTCCATTTGGAAGTCAGTTTTGGAGTTTCATGCCTAAATTCTTAATTCTAACATGTATTAATCTTAAAAATTAAGCATGAAATGTAATGAAATTCACTTTGCACTTCCTGCTTCATTTCAAATCCATAGAGAAAATTCCCAGCACGAAGCACTTAAAACAGGCAGTGCTGTCTTCAGGGATGAAAAAATAAAGGGAAAAAAAAAAGATCAAGTTTGTAGCCAGGAACTCCCTGCTCTTTGTAAGGCAACCTATAATTCAATCTAATTAGAGCAGGCTTAATAGTGTAATTATTCTAAAAGAAAAGGAATCCTACAACATACATACACATACATGTGGGCAGTCTCAAAAGGGGAGTGCAGTGATGGTCATGCTAGGAGCCTGAGCAAGTTAAATATTGTAAAGACAGCTTTTTACTTGTGCCATTAACATTCTATTGAATTGCAGATGCTTATCACGAGACAAACTGCTGCAAACAGAAATTCCCCAGTGCATTTCATTTGAGATCCATCTCTACCTGGAGCTGCAGCACTTTGCATTTCACTCCTACGTGCAGAAAAGGAACAGAAAAGGAACATGTTTTCCAAGTGGGCCATTAAGGAGTGTGACATGCACTGTAGTAGCTTCCCCTCATGTTTCAACACATGCCACAGAAAACCTACTAGCTCCTAAAAAAAATCCCCTTCRCTGAATCAGAGCTTTTTTATTGAGTCTTGATGGAATACCTTCAGGAGTTCGTACGTGGATTTTAGTTTTACATTATGGTAAACCAGTCATTCCACTTCCCTTTTTTTCTTCCYAGGTTTTAGGGTATTTAAGTATAGCTAACACATCATTCACCTTAATTTTTCTCTTGTTTTTTTACAACAGGTGCATTTTTTAAAAGACACAAACTGGCAACAATGTAACTGAATCACAAAAGGATAAAAAAAGTCTTTTCTATTCTGCAAAAATCAGAACCTCCTTAATTTCTCTTAATCTTTCAAGGAACTTAATTAAATTAGGTTTAATGCTGTTCCTATCTAGAAGATTTTCAGAGTCATGTAAAAGAGAGAATCTAAAGCTACAGTGGAATAACTGAGGCACATTTTTTTTCTCCGTAATGAAACTTTTCTTCCTTTGTTTCTGTGCCTGGGCACAGGATAGCACATGGTAATCAGAAAGGCTGGGTCATTTTGGGACTCTTCATCAGGAACTGTAGTGAGAGAACCAGGGGGAATGCCTTCAAACTGCCAGAGAGTAGGTTTAAATTAAATGGTAGGTAGAAATTATTTTTTTGTGAGGGTGGCAGGGTGCCCAGAGCAGCTGTGGCTGCCCCTGAATCCCTGGAAGATCCCAAGGCCAGGTTGGACACTGGGGCTGGGAGCCCCTGGGACAGTGGGAGGTGTCCCTGCCATGGCAGGGGATGGAACTGGGTGATCTTTAAGGTCCCTTCTAACACAAAGTGTTCTATGATACTACAGTTTTCTTTCCCCACCTTATTATAGATCCTTTAATGCTTTTATGACACCTCTGGACTGTCATTTGTACAAAGTATCCACGTGAAAATCCTTCACCTGAAGTAAAACCCAGTACAAAAGGCTGGAGCTCCAATAATGTATTTATGTTCTTTCAACACTAGATGAGAAAGGCTATTTTACCCCAGCAGGAAAATTCCTGAACATCAATACTGGTTGTGATGTCTTGTTTGCAGCAACTGTAATAGATAATTACATGAGATAGTTACTATAGATAATTTTGAAATGGATTGTGATACCACTAGCAGTACTGGCATAATTTCCTTCCAGTGACTACATGTGGCTTCTCTGCACCTCCCCACACAGTTCTAACACCTGGGTCAACAATGGAAGGATTCATGGTGAGAAAGCCATCCAAGGTTTAAGTTTGTCAGGTTAAAAAAACCCMAAAARCCAAACCACCAAACAAAACATACCCACGCKGTTTGAAATTGCATTGCTTTGATGTCCTGATGGAGACAGCTGAGTAAGAAATGCTTTCTCCATACATCTAATCCATCCTGCTACTGAAAAAACCTTTCTGTTGGATGACTCAGCTCTCTCTGGATCAACTGTTTGAATTACAGCTCAAAAATTATATTAATGAAAGCTGCCATGGTTTTATGCCTTTTTCCATTGCTCCAAACCCTGCAAATATCAACARAATTAACAACTTTGCCAAACTCAGAGGGAAAACTTGCTTGAATGCCTCAAATGTAGCAAAAGCCAAAATCAAACACAAAACRCTGAGCAACTGACCTGTGAGCCTCTGGGTCCTCGTTTGTGATCCCATTCAGAATGCCCCATGAGCTGCAAGACAAAGAAAAGCAGAGCTAAGTGATAAATTGCACTCATTATTTTAATTGAAACACTCATGCTTTTATATCCATTACACATGTTTCTTGGACATAAACAGGTTTGCTTTCATGTTTATCTCACACAGCTTTTAGCTTCATAATGAAGCCGTGTAACACTGTACCTTTGCATTCAGAACCCAAACACATCTGGCACCACAACTCTGCAGGTGCCAATAAAATCCCCACTGCCACAGATCCAGCTTTAGCCAAATGTTTAATACTGATCTGGCAAAAGGACAGCTGATGCATCAACAAGGAGATTACCAAAACCAGGGCACATTTGATTAATCAGCAATGTACATTTTATATCAGCCATGATAATTAGCAACAGCTTTAAATCTGTTTCACCATTGAATTATGGGGTTTTCTGTACATCTACTCAGGGATTTCTTCTGGGCATTGTTTGCTCCTACACAAAGAGGCATTGCTTAATTCAAATATAAAAATATGTGAATGAAAGATAGGAGGGTTTTTGTGACGTGTACTGACTTACAGCTATGAACATTTTCTTGCTCATTTTTCCCAACATTCTTTCCCAAAGGAAATGCCTTCCCCCAGTTCAGAGGTAGGCAAGGAGATTCACAACCCACACTTATTGCAGAACGTGCTTTCAAAACACTCATGCCAGGACAAGAGGTTAAAACTACTTTGCAAAATCAGGAAAGCCACATGCATCTCCTATGATGAGATTTTTTTATCTTCTGCAGAACTGTTCCTCCTGATCCTTTTCTTTCCCTTTTCTTTCCCAAGGGCTCCTTCTTCTTAAGTTATTACTTACAACTATCTACCTCCATAACTGGAGACAAACCACACGTGCAGACAGGCATCAAAAATCAGAAGTGTCACATCATTTTTTTACCTATACAGCCTTGTGACTGCCCCCCTCATTTTACTGCAATTTTTTCCTGTTTTCCATGTACTCTAGGTGGAAACACTGGCTCTGCTGGGTTTCCCTGTTTGCTCTCCATTACTGCATGAAGCACAGCTTTGATGGTTTTTTAAGTAAATAACCGGTGTGCAAAAACTACCAAGAGATGCACCTACCAAAGGTTATGTGCTTCAAAGAAACTCTGCCAGAATCCTCCTACCTGTCTTTCCTCTGTGGACCAAAAACCCCTCTTCAGTTTTACTTCTTAGCCCCTGTGCCTTGGGAGGAAGTAACTCCTGCTTTCCTAATCCACTTGGCTAAAAGAAAATTAATTTAGCTCGAGTCTGACCRCTGGTGGCTCTCAGGGTGATACCTTTACCTCCAGGCTCCTATCAGTGGAATTAGCACAAAAAGTGAGCCTCACAGTGAAAGAGAAGGATTAATTCCAGCCTGGCTGTGGCCACTGTGGTTCTCCAGGCTCCACAAACACCTGGCAGACACACCACACCTTCAAACCCAAGGGTAGCATAAGAWCCCACTGCCAGGATTTTCATGCTCCTGCCCTCACTGCACCCAGACTGTAATAAATGAGCATGAAATAGCTGTGTCTCACAATTAAAGAACAAATATTATGTATATACTAAGAGAAATTTTATGAATTTCTAGTTATGTTCCCCCTTTCACATTGTTCTCAGGAGATAGCTGGGGCATTTAAGAAAGTCAGCTCATTACTACAGCAATCCAATCAAGATGTCAGAAAGCAATTCCACCACTAGACAGCAAAGAAAGAGTCAACAGACAAAACTTTAGGAGAGGCCAAAGRGTTAAAAAGCAGAACATCCATTGTGTAGATGAGCACATAGTAGAGAAAATTCTTTGCTCCCAGCATTGGGTTTATTTTCTCTATTCAGTCTTTATTGCAATTTTTGATAAAGTTTTTATAAACCTTTTTAAAATTTTTGAAAGTAAATATAATTTCTCACAATAGCYCCCTGAAAAGTGAAAGGTTGCTTTCTTACTGCCACCAAAAATGAGAGGTGCAGTCACAAGCCAGGCCTGGAATCACTATTCCCATATGTAGGGATGCTGCCAGTGCAGCCAGCCCCAGGAAAGCACTGAAGTGTGCCAGGGGGGTTACCTGTGGTCAATTTTATGAAMAATCCTTTGCCAGGATTTTTTCCTGAGAAGCCTCAGAAAAGAAATGTAAACAACAATTATCTGATTGCTTGGAATGTGCTCTGGAGATTGCTCACCACCAGGGTGCATCTATTGATTTGCTTCCATGGAATTGTTTTTAATTAATGTCCAATCCCAGTCCAGCTGTGTCAGGACTCTGGTCAGCCATGGGTTTTTATTGTCATTCTTCTTCTAGCCTTCTGATGCCTCCTTTCTCTTCTTTAGTATAGAGAATAGGAATAGAATAGAATAGAATAGAATAGAATAGAATAGAATAGAATAGAATAGAATAGAATAGAATAGAATAGAATAGAATAGAATAGAATAGATCAGCCTTCTGAGAACTTGGAGCCAATTCTCATCTCTCACCTCGTCCTGGGGACCCCTCACAAAYKMAACRTGGCTGTCCTCAGCTAAAACAGTGAGGCTGTTCTCAAGCATTATATCTAATCCATGACCTATGAAACCAACCTTTTCCTACTGTTGTTATAAAATCTTACTTGGCTTTAAAATGTRTTTCTCCCTCACCATCTAAAAAACTGCTCATCTCATGCTAGAATGTTCTTGGTCTACTAACACAGGAGTTCTTGGTCCCTAGTAACACAGGAGTGAAGGAATGAAAAATGAAATTAAAGGACACTGCACAAAAAGGCCTCAAGCTTTAAGACAGAAAGAATAAAACCCCAAAGGTTATGAAAGAATCTCTGCCAGGCCAGCACTCTGCAGAGGGACAATTGCCTCAGTGTGACACCCTTTAGCTCAACAAGACACTCTGCTCAATTCCTTCTGAACCTGATTTTCTTTTCATGGACAAACAGTAAGTGCTGGAGCTTGATACCCAGAAAAAGAGGAAAGAAAGTACGCCTGAATTATTGGGCTAGGTAGAAATCGTGATGAATAGAAATCAAAAGATGAAGAAAGCAGAATTAAAATTAAAAAACAAAGCCCAAAACCAAACAGAAAACCCCCACAAAAATAAAAAAACCAAACCAAACAACAAACCAACTACACTCAGAGAAAACAGAGCGTGTGCATAAATCCACTTGAGTGACTCAACCTTCTGAAATCATGGAAAAAGAAAATAATATACTGCTTAATTGGTGCATGCATACAAACAGAGATACTGACATAAAGATGCATTTGAAAGTAGGGGGATTTATGTTTATCACTAACAGATGGGTTTGCTCCAGACCCCACCACCTCCTCTGAAAGTTCTCTGGAATTAATTTGGTCCAGAGTGATGATGAACAGCCTCAGAGCATAAAATTTATTATTCTTACTGACCAGGCAACCAAGGCTACGTGTATCAGCAGCAGAAAAGGAGGGATAAAACTGAAATCAAACTCCCACACAGCTTACATGCATGCAGTCTCTGTTAGAAGAAAAGGAGCTACTTTGCATTTCATCTGAAACTGTCCTGGAAACCCATCTCTGGCAGTTGTAATGCTCACAGATGAAAGCAGCTTTTAGCAACAAGAACGAGCCTGGCATGTTCAGGAATGCACAAAAACATGGCCTGTGCTMAAACCACTGCTTGGTGCTGCCCTAAGAACTGACTGACAGCTCTCCAGGGAAAACATTCCCCCGCTCCAGCTGAGGAAAAGACCCCAATACCAAAATCCCARTCACAGACAGAAGAGGAGAAGTGAAAGGGCTCATCCCCTTTTGGAGATGCAGGGTGTGAGTCTGAGCTCTGAATTTCAGGGTTTTGCTATAAACACCATGAAGTTTCTCAGCTTGTGGTTTTTTAAAACTTCTGGTCACTAATGCAGCAATACCTTCAAAGGAGTAGGGAATGATATAAAGGACTGTTCACATTGCATCAGATTTCTGAGATACCCATATTGAAGTAGAACAAAGCCATTTAAAAATTAGCATCTTCAGCCCTCGCCTCTCTAAATGCAGTTCTTCTCCTATATGGTTATTTAATTAAAGCCCCAGCAAAYGATTACATAAGGATTTCAACTTTCATTAAAATTCATAAACCATAATTCTTAGCCTCCTTAGTATTAGAGAACTGCAGGAAAATGTGACCCACACAGATTGCAGAAGATCTTAGTAAGTCTAAAAAGTACAGAAAGTAAATTATGACAATTAAAACCTTTTCAGCTGTTTGTAAGTCCTSTTTTTCCCTTATACAATCTTTTCKGGACCAGGGTTTTAATTTTGGCATCTTGAAACAGCAATACTGCTAACTATGCAATGTCTGGAAAAAAATGAGATAAAAAAACCTCCAACAAAGCCAACCAGAAAAAAAACAACCTCAAAAATGAGTCAGAGTTATAGAACAGGCATAATCTTATTATAAGGACTTCCCCCACTGGGTACAAGTCAGGGAAAACCCCCAGTATTTAAAATGCAAGCAGTCCCATGTATATTCTTTGAAAGGGGAGGGAATCCTCAGCAGCAGAATGCAGCAGCATTTTGAAACCATATGGACTTATTAAAGTATTGTTTAAACTCAGCACAGTTTCATCAGAGGGAATGAGCAGATCCTTTTCTTGTAAGCATTAAAGAGGACCAATGAATTAATTACATTTAGTGTTTAATAAAACCCTTTAAATCCATTCAAAGTCTATTCTAATTCTATTCAATTATAGTCCATTACTCTGGAATAGACCAGAGCAATAGACACATATTTACACGTACATAACACTTTTACTGTTCTAAAAACAACCAGATGGTGAGGACAAAAGTGAGTTAAATCAGCCAATGGAGACACCAAAGAGAATAACTGGGATTCAAGAAGACTGAAACAAGATCAYATAGTCCAAAAGCATGTCAGAACCTTGCCCCAGCTCACTGCCTCCTTCCCTTGGATTTTAAAGATTTACACTGTGGCTGGTTTACCTCATTCACATGCTAGTGAACATAAAAAACTCCTGCTCTCCCTTGTGGAAGGTGGACACGAGGCAAAGCACAGGAATGCCAGAGAAATTGCTCCTCTGCTCCATCTGGGATTGGGAGCCAAGCACTTGCATCCAACATTTCCCACTGAACTGGCTGTGGTACATGAATAGGGCAGCCTATAGAGCTCTCCCAAACAGCTGAGAACCTGCAAAAATGCCTTTTTGCCACTCCTGCAAGGATTTAGCATATTTAGTAGTGATAAAAATGAATTACCAATCAGATTATGAGAAGTTTTGGCTGGGTGGTACCCAGCAGCTTTAAGAGTTGTTCATATTTGGGAATCAGCATCCAGAAGAGTAAGACAGGAGTACCCAATCAGTTTGGCACCTGGTTTCAGCCTTCACCAAAATAGCAGAGCTTCTGTTTAAACATGAGCATAACATCTTCCCTCTCTGGGAGAGATGTGGTTGAATGGGCATGTTGAGGATGTGGAACAGTGTCTCACTGTTGAGCTCTCTGACACTGCCTCCTTACAGCCTGTGCTGAATGGGGCACAGTATGATCCATATTCTCTGAATATGGGTATTAGCCATGCTCCAGTCAGGATCACATTTCCACTGGCAATAAGAAACCGTTTGTTACCAGCATGTGGGCACAAAATGTTCCCGATAAGTTCTTTTTTGGGTAACAAAAAAAAAAGCACAAATTATTTCCTTGATTACATATTAGGGGAAACATTTATTTTTACAAACATGCAGGAGTCAGGTCACACAGAAGSTAACAGGGTGTTTTTGCACATGCTATTTTGAGTAGGATTCCTTCTATCCCATAGACTGTTCCCTGCTTTTTAATGGTAATCAAGATAAAAGAGATGATTTATTGACTCGATTGGTTTAGGGAGGGAATTTTGGTGTGAACACCATCAGCAGGAGCAGCTAAGCAGGCTGGAGCTGCTGAGATTGACCACTGCCAGATCCTGGTAACATAACAGGAGAGCAACTGTCTGCTGTGACCACCTTCTCCACCAAATGGCAGAACTGCACCTTGCCCTGAGGCATCCGAGGTGTCAGAGATGCTGTGAGCTGAGGGTGAGCATGTTATAAATAAGAAGCTTGACTAGGCCAATATTCAAGCAGCAATCAATTTTTTATTTAATATGGTAAAGTATGAGCAATACAGCGCTGGGTACAGTGGGGGAAGGTTTCCCTCCAACTGCACACCGATAATTGAGGATTACAGGTATTTATAGGGGTACTCATCAGCTTTCTCAGCAGTTTTTATTTCCAATTTTTTATACATCAGCAATATTTATTCCAAATTATTACAGCACAATTCTATACACTATTGTGATTTAGTTTTTCTCAGGATGTGTTTTTAAAGGAGTATCCCCAGATGGTCGTGGTCTAGTTTCCAACAGAAGGAAGATGAATCCCATCTGGTAGAGTCCAACTCCCAAATGTGGGTCCACCTTTTTAATTGCAGAGACTATAAATCTAATAACAGTGATGTCCAGCTTCCCTTGGTCGAAACCATAAACCCTTGAGGTGGTGGTGATCTTCCTCTCTCAAGCTGTTTTTCTTTGCTTCAATAGGGTATGAGATAAGCATATTTCCTTTATATATATTCCAAAGCTATAGTTTCAAGGATACAAGTAATATTCTAAAATTATACTTCAAAAGGTTGTTTTTGCAGATCTCTTTATGGATTAACTATAAGCAAAAAGCAACATCTTTAACGCTTTAATTCTAATGCTCCTAAATCAACTAGGGTTAATTTCAAAGGCCTTTTTCCATGCTTCATTTTCCTCAGTTATTATTAAAATTCACATCTCTCCCACTGTCAGTGCACTCACAAATACACACATCACCTGTTTGTACCTGACACGAAACACAGCTTTGTATTTCACAAGCACACACAGGCATGTGCAGGCCATGACACCCAGACAGCACAGGGCTCCAGTATTTGGAAAAACAATCCCTTTTCCACAGCCCCTGGCCAGCTCCCAGGGTCAGCACAAAGCACAAGATGTCAGAGCTGCGCCGTTCAGCCAGATGTGTGAGCTGCATGCTCGTGTCATCACAGCCACTGTGCACAGGAAACTCTCCACCCAAATGCTCCCAACATCTTCTAGCCCTGCAAATCACCAGGGCCAGACTCAGTTCCAAGACTGGTTAAAAAAAAAAAAACAAACAACAAAAACCCCAAACAAAATAATTCACCACAACAAACCAACCAAAGTAATAAACGGGGTGAGCATTTAAGAGCCATTTAGTTGCTTCCTAATCAAATTGTTTGAATGGTTTCTGGGCTGCTGGACAACAGCTGGAAGCAGAGATTAGCTTTTAAAACCACAGCAGAGGCAGAAATGGAACTTGGAATTGCTTTGAACTGGAGGCAGGGCACCAACGTTGGTACCTTGTACCAAGGAGGTACAGCGATGGGTTTGAGGAGGAGCTGCAGTGAAAGTTTTCCCTGCAGGCTCAGACCCATGTGGGGATGGAGTTAAGTCCTCCGAAGCTGCCACCCTGGGGAAGCTGAAGTCCTGGAGGSAGCTGCTGGGAGGAGAACCTGGCTGGGAGGCACAGCAAGGAGCCGGGGCTGCAGAGAGCACTGCGGGTCAGGCAGACACTGTGGCAGGCACACACTGTGGGTCAGGCAGACACAAACCAAGGCCTTGGAGAAGCAGCGAGGCTGAGGGGAGCCCCATGGGCACAGCAGCACACGGGACAGCCCCAAAGGCAGCAGCAGGGACAGCAGTGACTGTCCCCTAGGCACGGGCAGCAGGGACGCAGCTCCGGGGGAATGAGCTCATCCCTGGCACTGCAGACACAGCAGCAGCCTGCATGCTGGGGGAGGCTCCCGTGGCAGCAAACACCCTTCTTATTTCCAGCCAATAAACTGCAGCTGGCTTCTGCAGGGCAGGAGGATGCAGGGAGGCTGGTTTCCTTGCAAGGGACACAGCAGTGTGACACAGCAGTGTGACACAGCAGTGGGCTCAGGGCAGCTGCTGCGCCCCTTGCTCCAGAGCACCCCTGAAAACGAGCAGCTTTCACTGCAGAAAATGTGAAGCTGCTGGGAAGTTAAAAAGAAAAAAAAAAAAAAAACCAAAAAACCAAATGTAGGTGGGAAAAAAGAAAAGGCACAGGAATATCCACCTCCACACCCTGTATCTGGTTTTATACAAATTTTTGTCACARCTACTTAAACAGATGACAGTAGTAAAACAAATCCATGCGTGTTTCTATTATTTTCACTCCTACCACTGAATTTCTCAGGTCCYTATTAATCCTTCACACATCAAGGATGGTTTTAAACAACAGGTTTGGGAGGCAGAGCTGTAGTAAAATAGAGAAAAGACCTGATTTTGAGGGGAGTGGGGGGTGGAAGGGAGGAGGAGGCAGTGGTTTTTTATTTTGTTTTTTTGGAAGAAATTCTTATTCTTCAGTGATCCTCAATCATGGATTCCACATAAAGAGTTACTTGCAGATGTACTGCCGGTTTTTTAACAAAGGCTTCCTAAATTAATGATCTAATCTGGATATTTCATTTCAGAATAAATGAGTAAAACAATTAAAATGATCATAAATRGATTTCTTATCCCCTTGAACTGATCTGGTAGATAAATAATAGGCATATTGATCTGGTGGACTAGTAATCCACAAGTAAAAGTGTTCACCAAATTTTCCATATATTTTTCACATTTGAAACATTTTTCCACTTTCCCATTTTGAGTGTAGTCATGAAAACCAAAGCCTTAGAGAAAAATATCTACAGTGGTGAGATAAAAGCTGTGGGCACAGCTACTCTGATACCCTCCCAGCTTAGCTACAGAGATAATTTACCAACACTCACTTAGAGAAGAAGATTTCTCAGTATGGGAATGCCAGGGCAACACAGCAACRTCAAGAGTGCTAAACATAGCAGCAAGTTAACAAAAGAACAAAAGTATATTGATAAAAAGGAGAAAAATTGCTATTGAAATGTTGCTTGCTCTTCACAGTACACACATGAAGTTCCTGGAACTCACAGCTACCCAGTCAAGTCCATTCTGGTGAAATGAAGTTCCTAGAAAAGTCAGAAAGCTCATTTACTTTTTTTTTCCCCCCACTGGGAATCATTCTCTGTGCACTAAGAATCCCATTCACAATCCCAAGCCTGGCACYAGCTTGATAATTAGACAGCTACTGCAGCAGAGTTAGCAAAGCCTGAAATCATGGTGAGGTATCTAACATAATTTTTTCTTTTGTTAAAGARTCTAAAGATTTCTACAAAACAATCTGCTCTGAAATCTATGTTCCCARTTCTACTCTCTCTTTAGTGCATAGCTGTTCTCTCCCTTGCCATCTTTTCAGAATCCTGGTGTCACAAAGGCTTCATCTGCACTTGGTGTTGCTAACACAAAGCTCCAAGGTGAGGTGAGCCCTTTTGGGCTGGTTACAGTGCCCAGCAGGGTTYCTGCTTCCACAGAAATGTCTTTTTGCACAGCAATTAAAAACCCACTGGAAAAGCAAGTAAAGCTTTTCAGGGTTTGCTCAGTCAAGCTCTGATTTCAGGTGGATCACCCTCAATATGAACACAGATTATGATTGCTTATATGGAAGGCAAATGAGTTGAGCAAGTTTTATGAGTTTAGCTCATATGGAATCCCCAATGAGTTTAGCAAGTGCATTCATCAAATAGCTGGCCATTCTCTGGTAGTTTGCATAAAAATGGTAATTTTCCAATTAGATTCCCAGGGGATAAGTGTCTACCTCACAGGAAAAATAAAACAACCCAAAGAAAACCCCAAACCACCACAAACTGACATCCTTACTGGCAGTCTCAGCAGAAAAAAGCCCTTAGGACTGAGTAAGCTTGGAGGTTTCACCAGACATTTAACCTTTGGAAGTGGTTCCAGWTCCAGCAAGGGAAGTGAGCCACTGCAGCAGGGACAGGGACACGTGTGACTCATGGGTGTCACCTCTGCACTTCCCTGTGCACACAGGATGGCATTTTGTCACAGCTGCCAGCTCAAACCTCTCAGCAGAGCAAACCTCTCAAAGAGGAAGGGGGCAGAGACTGAGAGAGAAAACATCACAGATACCAAAGGTGGCATTGCCACTGTGCCCCAAAACTGGGAATTCTGTAAGCAGCAAATCCAGCAGCCTGACCAAACCAGATCTCTTGTGATACCGTCAGCACTTCCTGAAAAGAAACAAACCTAACTTTGCTTGTGGTAATGTGGCAACTTAGTGTCCATCTGGTGTGAAACACAAAATGTGGTGACTACAGGAATTGGTCCCTGGTGAGGCCAACACAGAGTGAGGCAGAAAGCCAGCCATGTAACAGCTCCAGCAGCTCCTTTTACTGGAGCACATTAACCTGAACGGTAGCACTGAGGGATAGCTGCAATGAAGTAATGAACATTKAAAGATAAGGAGAATTTGGCCTCCCACAAAGCAGACTGACCCACACAGCCTTCTCCCATTCTGAGAGCAGCCCTGAGTCTGAGTAGGTGAAGCCTCAGCTTCCAGGGCTGGCCTGGAAAAGAAAAAAGCTTTGCTGTGCCAAGGCTTGTTCCAGCCTGACACCCACACAAACGAGGCAATTCTTTCATTAACACCCCATTTTCCTGCTTCTGAGGCTWCACAAAGCAGAAGAACAGCTCTGATATTTCAACAGCTAGATCCCAGCTAGCAAATGTCCTAAAATTACACTGTAGGGTCTGGTAGCTTACTAAAAAACCTCAATGTCAAAACTCAAAGTACATTCAGTTTAAACACACCCTTGGGGGGATTTTCTACTAACTACTTTCTATTTCAGACTATTCACTTTTAGCTCAACCAGCGATGCTTCATCACTCATCCAGGAAAACTCCCCTCTCTGCCACCCAATCTCAATCAACCTGCCAAATTAATTATCACCCTGCATTTGGCTATTGCTAAGAGGGGGGAAAAAAGCAAATAGATGAACGTAGCAGTGACCCGAGCAGAAATGGATGCTGTGAAACGGAACTAATTAAATCAGCTCAGTGATCTCCTTCCAGCASGACACATCTCACCCACTCCATGCCCATCTCCTCCAGCTGTCCTCGGCAGGGAGCTCACATGGGGCTCASATCCCTCTCCAGCAGCAAACCAGGGATCTTTTCTACTCATCCTTGCAGCTGCAGGATTTAAAATAAAGGGAAAAAAAAGCCAACTGCCACACAGAAAATTCACAGGGAGAATTTCCCACTGACATTTACATGCAGATTCCTGGCCACAGAAGATGTGTTTCAGCCAGACAGCAGTAGGGTTTGATTACCTACCTCAAATTTATGGGACCACAGGCACCAAAACTTTGGTGCTCTGCTGGCTCTATGGAATGAGCAGAGCTCAGAGCAGGGCTTTGCWTTTGAGACCCCAAGCCAGGCCTTACAGCAGAGCTGTCAGGACTAGCACACAGGGAAAGTGCAGAATTTGTGGCTTTTAGAGCAACGCCACGAGTCAACACCAAACCTTGTCCAAAGTCCGTGTGCATGCACAGCCACAGCATTTGTGACCCTGCTGACCCTAAAGGGCCTAGCTCAAGGAAATACACACATTTTAGGTTCTCCCACCAGACAATTTTAAGTGACAGACCAGTTGAAATGCATGCAAAATCACCTTTGGGCCATAAATTTCCCTGCTGCTGGCACTGGCACCAATTCCCTCGGGGTCATGCTGCCAGGCACAGCCTGTGCCAGCTGATCCCACCACACCTGAGCAGTGGGAACATCTAAAGCTGCAGGACCAGGGCAGAAACACCAGCCTCTCCTGTCTCAGTGCACCTCACCTCCCATCACCCTCCTCCTTCTGCACAACACATCCAGAGCAAGAGCAGCACAGGGCAAGGCAACTTAAACGGGGCATGAAATGCCAGGTGACAGCCCCACACTGAAGTGAGATCTCCCTTTACTACAGAATATCAAGTCAATCCCACCTTGCTTTTYGCCCTACATGATTTTTAACACACTCTGTGCTTTCTTAGACATCACAAAGAGACACCAGCACTGAAATCTGGGTGCCTGTGGGGCCAGGATGCAGGAGCCCAYAAAGGAGAGCAGGGACAGCACAGCAACACACAGAGGCAGGACTCTGAGTCATCTCTAGGTAGGTGCCTACACAGCAACAGTTTGTCATTCTCACCCATCTGCTGCTCCAAATCACACACACATGCTGTCACATGGGCTCTTCCCCATCTGSAGGGCAGAGATGCTGGGTATAAACAGGCAAAAGCCAGCAAGATGCACACTGGGCTTGTGCTGAACAAGGGGGAACTGTCAGGCACCTCCATCCACCCTAAGAGGAGAGATTTCAGTGGAGGTTTCTGGAAGTCAGAGAAAACACAGATTTTTCCCAATGGCTGCAGGTTTTCCCATGATTTGAAATATTCAAACCACTCTGACTCTTAACAAGCCTAAGAGGAGAGATTACATCCACCCTAAGAGGAGAGATTACATCCACCCTAAGAGGAGAGATTACATCCACCCTGAGAGGAGAGATTTCAGTGGAGGTTTCTGGAAGTCTAAGACAGATTTTTTCCCAATGGCTGCAGGTTTTCCTATGATTTGAAATATTCAAACCACTCTGACTCTTAACAAGCCCAAGAGGAGAGATTTCAGCCACCCTAAGAGGAGAGATTTCAGTGGAGGTTTCTGGAAGTCAGAGTAAAGACAGATTTTTCCCAATGGCTGCAGGTTTTCCTATGATTTGAAATACTGCCTTTCAAACCAGTCTGCCTCTTAACAAGTCTAAAAGAAGAGATTTCATCCACCCTAAGAGATTTCATCCACCCTACAGCACACTGGGCTTGTGCTGAACAAGGGGGAACTGTCAGGCACCTCCATCCACCCTGAGAGGAGAGATTTCAGTGGAGATTTCTGGAAGTCAGAGTAAAGACAGATTTTTCACAATGGCTGCAATGTTTTCCCATGATTTGAAATATTCAAACCACTCTGACTCTTATCATCCACCCTAAGAGGAGAGATTTCAGTGGAGGTTTCTGGAAGTCAGAGAAAAGACAGATTTTTCCCAATGGCTGCAGGTTTTCCTATGATTTGAAATACTGCCTTTCAAACCAGTCTGACTCTTAACAAGCTTTGCTTCTCAGGTTTTATTTTTAAATAAAACCATGTATGTTCTCTTAGAGGGATATCATAAAACACATCCTCCTGCAACACTGTCTGCCAAYATTTCCTTCCATGTGGTCACCCAGGTGCTGTCCCCATCACATTTCCATGGTGTCACAGCAAAAGCAGAGCCCACCAAAGATGCAGATTCTGCCATATTTCAAAATATGTGCAATTACTTGCCCCATCAGCATTGGTCCTTATTTCCCCCCCAGAATTTTATTCCTTTATTCCTGAAATAYACTTTTAATGCAAACTTCATCAATWAAAACAGTGTTTCCTCKTCTTATTGACAAGCTGTTCAACACTGTCTGGGAAATAAAAGCTTTTGTTTTATTAATTTCATTACAATGTCTTCAAATCCCTTCATTTTGTTGGTGAAAAAGTAWTTTAAAGTTCCTTTTTCCTGTGTCCCAAATACCTTTTATTTCATCTTCTCATGTTCAGTTTGTGCAAGAATGCTCTTTTGATTTAGCAGAAGCGTTATTTCACTAGAAGTATCTCACTTTACCCTAAGCAGGAGGGTCCACACGGAAAGGTATTTCTATTTCTAACTATCAAAACAGAAATAAAAAAAAAAAGAGAGGGGGGACACTCTGCTCAGAGCTAAGTGGCTCTGCAGCTCTGGGTTTCTGACTGTGAAAAAGGAGCTCTCCAGCTCTGTATTGATTACAGATCCAATCCTGAGCCTCTCATCCCAACACCATTTGCATCAATTCAGCGTGGCCTGGAGGTTGTGCTCTGTTTTTCCTCCTGTGCCTGGGAACCAGCCTGGCCTTCCAGGAGCTCTGGTTAAACACACTCAGGCTGAGTTTTGCAAGGTGGCTTTGAGTCCCTCCCTCTGTCAGCTGCAAATCAGAGAAATCTTAGTAGATTCTCCACTTCTAAAGCATTTCCAGGCCACCATACAAACTTATTAACTCAGAATCTTCCTGAGGAAAAAAAGAAAATTATCTCAATTTCACAGATGGAGAATTGAGGCATTTACCCAGCACAGTACTGCAAAACTGGGAATAGAAACCAAATATCTTCAGTTCATGGGATCAGACCATAGGCTTTGTTTTGATCAACTATTTATGTCCAAGTTCTTTTTCGGGGGGAGTCAAGGGTATACACCAGGGAACAGAGTTATTCTTATTTTTGGCTGCCAGGAGATCTTATCACTCTGAAAATGAACTGTTCAGCCCTCTGAGCATCAGAAGGAGGACAGGCTTCACATACCAACAACCTTCCTCCTTAAGAAAGTGAAACAGGAAAGATAGAAAAACTCAAAGGATAAAAAAAAAATAATGTTTATGTCCTGTACCTGGGCTGAACTCAGGCATCTTGCAATCCTCTTCCCTCAGTTAGAAGGACTTCAGCTAGAGAAGATGACTTGAGGAAAGTGAAAAACTTTACAGCTGTGCCCAGACCTGGGCTGAACCTTCCCCAAGCTTYCAACAAATGGAATCCACTCCAGCTCTGCCCATGGATGCAGAGATGGAAAGGGACAGGAAGAGATAAAGAGCCAGAATGGCAGGAGAGAAAGCATTCTCCCAAACCCCTCTGATTCACTGAGCTGTGTGAAGCACCTCTGRCATCAAAGTGTTCACAACAAGAGCTCCATTTTCTTCTCTTCCACTTTCAATTTTCCCATGCAATTCTTTTTTTCAGAAAGGGAAATAATTGCAGTTTGCCCACTTTATCAGTCTAAAGACCCAAATTCCACAAGCTGCATTCTGAATATTGAGTGCCTGTGTGCCTTGGGCCCTCTCAATGGGTCCCTTYATTAGGACAAAGACTCCTTGAAGGAGAACCAGGGCCACCAACACCTTTGGTTCAGGCCAAGGTGACAGAGGCTGAGAAACAGATGCTTTATGAGCTTGGGAGAACTACAGAAGATGAAAAAATAACTTCCCTTCTCATACCTAAATATAGAACATAAATAGAAATGTATATAACCAAAACAGTTTTGCTAACCTTAGACTTTTCCTCCCACACCTCCACCCTGTTCCCCCCACCACACACAGTGGAACCAGCATTTTCATTTGTTTTTAGGGAAAGACAGTTCATGGTAAAACACCTGCAGTGCTTTAAGAGAAAATCAGGAAGCCCAAGGTGGATCAAGGAGCTGCTCATGTGCCCAGGTCTCACCAAGCAGCCACACAAAGGGGAATATTCCCAGTGCCAGGCTGGAGTGTGACACTGGAGGACATGATCAAAGAGGGGAAAAGGGTTCCCAGKTCCTTGTAATGCCACTTTATGCTGGCCCTAGGACTGAAAAGTGACATCCAGCCTCCATATGCATAATGCTCCCAACATTTTATTCTTAAATACAGAGGATGGAGAAAAAGGTGTATGGGAATCCAGGCACAGTTATCACTGTATAATACAGTTATCAGTGCCTGCACTGATAACTACTGATAAGCTCAAAACATTTGGAATCTCTAAAGACAACAGCMCTAAATACTTGTACTGTAACTTACAGAAGACACAGCTGGGTTATTTTCTGCYGCTGTAAAAAATTACAGCATTTAGAGTGTTACATCACAGCATTTCATTTGCTTAGAAATTGCACTTCCTGGAGTCTGAATCATAGGGAAAAAAATCTTCAATATTGTTAAGGGAGGAGGGAGAGAGAGGAGAGAGAGGAGGGAGGAGAGAGGGGAGAGAGAAAGAGAGAGAGAAAGAGAGAGAGAAGAAAAGAAAGAAGAGAGAAAGAGGAGAAAAGAGAGAGAAAGAGGGGGAGAGAAAAGAGAGAGAAAAAGGAAGAGAGAGAGGAAAGAGAGAGAAAGAGGGGAGGAGAGAGAGAGAGGAGAAAGAGAGAGAGAGAAAGAGAGAGAGAGGAAAAGAGAGGAGAGAGAGAGAGGAAAGAAGACGAGGAAAGAGAGGAGAGAGAGAGAGAGAGAGAAAGAGAGAGAGAAAGAGAAAGAGAGAAGAGAAGAAAGAGAGAAAAAGAGAGAGAGAAAGGAGAGGAAAGAGAGAAAGAGAAGAAAGAGAGAAAGAGAGAGAGACAAAGAACCAAATTACATTTTCCCTAGACGAGAAGAAAGGCTTTAGAAACACAGGACTGCAAAGAGGAAAACAAAAAYAAATGCAAGGACTGCAAAGTGAATTTTCATGGCTGATGGGTGGCCTGCTGCCCCAGCACTGMTGGGAAACCTGCTGCAGGGTAAAGCTCAGCTCTGCCTGCTATCCAAGGCCAGAAAAGTAGATATGGTAAAACATAATTAACATAATAAACAAGCTGCATCCTTCCACTCAGGAGGATGGGCAGGACAGAACAAAATGCCAGAACTAAAGCAAGCTAATGCTAAAAATAACTTTATCTCTCCTTCTTTATCTCAAGGGCCAAATTATCTCAGTTCTACTTGAGAAGGAGGCAATGCCAGCATCAGGAAGGTCAGAAAGCATGTGAAAATTTACCCAGTAGCTTATCCACTGCCGAAATACCTGCTACTGCCACAGTACAGAAKGGCACAAAAACTCCTCCTGTCTTACAAATACAAGCCAAGTCTTTATTTGAAGAGCATGAGTTAGAAATGGATACCACAGATTTAATGTCCTCACATCCTAATACACAAGACTTTTGGGGTTTTTTTTCTTCAATGAAATAGCCTTCTGGTTATTAATTAAAAAACTGATTTGTGTTTAATAGGAAGTATCTTGTACAGATACAGATCAATTCCTTGTCTCCAGAATGCAAAGAGCACCTGCATATAAGCAAATAACACAACCAGTTGACTTGAATGGAAGAATTAAACTTGGGTTTCTTCAAAACACAAAGTGAATCAGCTAAAGATTTTGGGTTTGATACAAGTATTTGAAGGGAGAAAGAGGATATTTATCAGACATCAGAACATCCTTTTTCAATATTTCAATCTCTAGGACAACAGCATTTCAGTTTTGTTTTACTACAGAGAGTTGAAATGAAAATCTGAAAGGAAAAAAGCCCCAAAACCCAGGGGAAAACCCCAGCACAATTGTAAAGGTTTTACTGACAGAAATGAGCTTTTCTGCTGTTGTCAAACTTCACTCACAGAGTTCCTCAAGAGATTCAGGTTGTGTCTCCTGAAAGGATTCCTGCAAATTGGYCACTGGGCTGTGAACCTGCTTGTTGGGCAGCTCCTGAGCCACAAGGAGTGGCGCAGATTCTGCAGAGCCTTCCAGGCTGCTCAGCTCTTTCCAGGTCAGGATGCAGGAGCTGCACGCCTGATGGGTTTAAAGGGTGTTTTTATAAGGTTACACAGGGTGAAAATGTAGATTTTAGATTTTTAGTATTAGGGTAATGGAGACAAGATGGAGGGAACAGGGCGTGTCTCGTCCTTCTTCTTTCTTCTTCTTGTTCTCCATCTTCTGCTGTGTGTTGGCACCTGGGGATGGTTTGGGATAGAGGTGCACTGTCTAACATGGGTGATGGGATTGGAAAGTAAAGGTGAATATGATATACGTAATTTGTAGTATAAAAGACGACGCAGCCTCGTGGGAGGCTGGAGAGCGTTGTGGCTGCCGTGCTGGACAGACTCTGTCTGGCAGGGAGAAAATTTTGTAGATAAGATAAAATAAACAACCTGAAGACCGAACACCAGAGAGTCCAGTCTCGTTCTTCAGCACCTGGGGCCGTTCCCTGGACCACCCAGCTCACCTCGGGGGCAGAGAACAAGCAGCCGACCCCGAGACAGGAAAACCCCAGCACTGGAGCCTGGTGTCCCTGCTGTCCCTGCTTTCAGGTGTGGATCACCCCAGGGCAGGGCCCGGTGGCACAGCAGCAGCTCCAGCTGCACTGCTGGCGCCCAGCACAGCCTGTCCCTGGGGCAGACAGCAGGGAAACACTGTCCAAACCAAGGAAACASCTCCCAGGAGCCTGGCTGTGAGGCCCAAGGAGATCTAACAGCACGTGGCCACCAGAGAGCAGAGACAGAATGAGGCCRSAGCCTGATCCACAGCCCAGGCAGCRCACCAAGCTRCATCTAGGCCGACCATTGAATAAMTCCTGTTACTGAATGGGGGGCAGAGGGAGAAGAAGGAATATCCTCCAAGCCCATACAACCACCAGGTAACCAAACAAAGAACCCAGACCAGAAATGTGCCAGGCATGTGGCAAGCAGATGGTTGGTTTTGTTTTGCTGTCCAGGATTCCACACCAGGAAGGAGTTTCACTCTWGCAGGACAGGACACAGAACTCACCATTCTGTCTAGGTGATACACCTAACTGCTCAGYGAGCAGACAAGTGTTCACTGGTTCTTTTATTTGTTGTTTTGGGTTTTTTTTAAAGGCCACACTTTCACACAACTCACACAGAATTCACAGAATCACCAGGTTGGAAGAGAGCTTCAAGATCGAGTCCAGCCCAGCCCCAACMSCTCARCTRAACSCTGGCACCCAGTGCCACATCCAGGCTTTGTTAAACACACCCAGGGATGGGGACTCCACCACCTYCCYRGGCAGCCATTCCAGAACTTTMTCACCCTTYCCATAAAAAGCTTTTTCCTAATAYCCAAMCTGTATTTCCCTTGACACAGCCTGACAAGTGTCCTCTCGTTCTGTCAGTTGCTGCCTTCTACAAAGGGATGCAAAATCCACCCCTAAATCTAGCAAACAAGCAAGAGACAGGCATGAATTGGCCAATTTAGCTGCTCCAATCTTCTTTACTCGTTCTCCTCTAATTGTTCCCAAGTCCCTGAGGGAACAACAGGAAGCAGTAACTTCACTTACAGAAAAGGCCCATGGGGTTAGCTGTACCAGGGTAGAGTTAATTCATGATTTTTGTCAGGTTCTGGCCAAAACCAGTAGAAAACACTCAGGATATGAAAAAGGTATGAGACAAGGTTAATTTGTATCTGGAGCAGTCAAGAAAAAAGTGAAAAAGAAGAGCCCARATTTCTTTTTAGATCTTGTTTTTCAAGTTCATTAGCATCTCTCCTATGCTAGAACCATTTCTTTTCAGCTTTTAACTCACAAAGTGCCCAATAAACTCCTGACTGTTAAAAAGTGGGTAACTAGTGCTGGAGAATTTTTTTTGCCCTAAGAGGACACAGTCAGTACAGCTCCAACACCTCAACTTTCAGCAGCCAAAAAATTGCTTTGTCACTGAATGCAGCTGCAAAAAATCCAGAAAAACAACTCTCTGCATTTTAAAACATTAATCTCCCAAYGTGAGGGAAGTTCTTACACTTGGCATAACACATGGGGGCCAGGTGGTATTGAATCAATTCAAGGCAGAACTTTCCTCCAGCCAAAACTCAATTTGAAAATTCYCTGGGGCAGAAGAAAGTGTGGCTCYGTCCTGGTTCTGTGCTGCTTCCAGAACAACRGGGCCAGGTACCAAAGGGGAAATCCTAAGGGCTACAGCAAATAACAAACCCCAAACCAGCAGTTACACTTGAACAAAGAACCTCTCTGGCTACCACTGTAAATATGGTTTTAACCAATCAATCAGCCTGGAGGACTACAAAAAGGTCAAGGGTGATTATTTAAAGTACCAGTTATCMCATAACTGATAGAGGAACAGCATGACTGTGCAGCTCTTAAACCAGAGACCAGATGCCTGGACCTGAGAAAAGCTTATTATTGAGATTGTGAGGCTGAGGGGGAAAAGAGGTTTTAAAAACACACTCAAATAGCAACCCTCCYTGAAAACAACCATGCTTATACTATCCTGTAATACTAAACTARCACAGAGAAAAAGTAAGCAAGCAAACAAGATTGAMTATCTACAYGAGGAAAATAAAAAACAACCAACTAAAAAAAGYGGGCAATATTGAATCTATTTTGAGAATATTTATAAAAATAAAACTTTCTTTTCATAACAGGAACAATTGGTCCTGACAATTTATACATGAAGCAGATTTGAGCTCAGGCAGTTACAACTCCTGTCAAAGAACTCTAAGGAAAAACTTATATCGATATCAAATTTCTGCTTTTCAGACYCCTCAACCTAAGGGCTGATTAGGTTTAGGAAAAAAATTTAAACAACAATATGATGAAAAAAGAGGCCATGGCCCTGGCAGATGGTATTATAAACACAGGAAAGTGCCAGTATAAACCTTTATCAGGAGACTGGGTTCTCTGTCAAGCCTTCCTTCCAAAACATCCCTCCTGCCATATGTCTGCATCCAGCCAGCTGCAGGCCTAAGAAGAGACTTCTTATTCATGCTGGATGATGTTTTACAGGTTTGCCACGGGGGTCACTGGCTGGGAGGCATTCACGTCACACCCCACCAGCCTGGAGCGAGGGGAGCCAAGAAATGCAGGRGGAGAGAGGAGGGGGGCGAGGGGAACATCACACTGGGAGCTCTGTGATTCCAGCTCCTCGCTGAAACCTTGGCTGCCCAACTTGCTCTCCTGCTCTGGGACCTTCCTGCTGCTTCCACACTCAGGAGGACAGGGGAAATTAAGTACACATACTTAGATGAAGGCTGCTGAAAGGCTTTATTCCCTCTGCTCTTGTTCCACGCCTCGTTATTTGCAATAACTCTGCAGTTCTAACTCAGTCATCAGTTTTTGTAACCTGCTTGGAGATTCTGTGCATTTGTAAAATGCAAATTGAAAGACGTGCCACACGTGTGATGCAGCCCTCATCCAAGCCAAAATGGAGCTGGCTGATGMAGTCAGTTTTTAAAAGAAAAACTGCTATCCCACCCTCACAGTTTATCACTCTAACCTGGCTCTCTRCAGAGGTTTTGGTGTGGTTTTCAATCAGTATCCACAAGTTGTAGGAAAATGGCTTTTCAAATCTGTGTGCTGTTATAAAGAAGAGATATACTCCCATTACAGCCACATCTAAAAAAGCAAAGGACCAAACCTGGAGCAGTGTCTGGAGTGACCAGAGCATCTCTTCCAACTGTCTGCAGTCCTGGAGGCAGAGAAATATTTGCCTTTCCTCCTCATTCCCTTTCACATGGAGAATGACAGAGATGGGTGGAAACATGAGGGCAAGGTAAAAATTTGCCCTTTTTGCAACTGGAATAATTTGCTCATTTAATGACCAGTGAATTGAGTGTTGAACAATTCAGACTTGCACACCAAATTCAAAGCCATGCCAAGAAAATCATACAAAGCTGCCATGTAATTGCCCAAAAAGTGATGAACAACAAAGGCCAGAGCTTTTAATTGTTCATGTCAAGTCAATATTTCAAGGGTTTTCTGAAAGTGCAGGTATTCTSTAAGTGTCAAACAGAACAGAGAGGGGACACACTTGAAACATTTTCAATTCTTGCTCCACTTTGGGGAAATTGGGGCTTTTGTTTTCCTTTCTGTCWGTCTCAGGGGATAGAAAGCTTTTTGCTTCAGTATTACCCCCTCCTTTTAAAGGTTTCAAACAAGACAAGCCCTGCCCAGTCAGATCCTCACCTTTTTAATTTTCTTTTTTAAATGCTAGCAGGTCAATCGCAAGGCAGAACATTTTATTTAGTTAGGAAACAGCTGCAATGGAAAGCGACTAGGAAAATATGAGGCAGGTATTTCCATGGAAAGTTTCATAGCCACAAGAGTTATTTTGCTAAAATTTTAGAAGTTCTAATTTTTTAATAAAAAAGTTTAAAAAAAGTTTTAAAAGTTTATAAGTTTTAGACTTAGTTTTGGGGKTTTTTTTCAGAGAAAGGACATMAAATATCTATGTTCCTTTCTCTTACCTGATTTCCTGTCAAGTCATGATTTGAAAATATGCATCAAAATACAGTCTGCTCTAAGAACTCCTTGTCTTGGAGTCACACAGGCAGAGAGAACTGCACTTTGCACTTTTGAAATACCAGCCTTCCACACTGAGCCCAAAGTACCAAACAACACCTAAAAATCATCAAGGACAGAAGAAAGAAGTGAAAGCAATAACCAAAGAAGCAAAAGTCCTGATGCTTTTAAATATTTGAGTTGGTTCAAAATGATGCACATCTAAAAGATGCAGCACTTGCAGGCTATAGATGCATCCTCTGCATAAAGTGCAGCAAACCTCTGTGCATCCCACCCATCCACAGCTCCTGAAGGGAGGGAGAGATGGAGAACCAAACCAGAGATTTATGAATGCAAGAAAGCCTCTCAGTGGAGAAATATAGATCTTTCAGGTCAGCAATCCCAAATCAAGGCTGAAAATAGCACTTCAGAGCTCTGGTGCACTTCACAGCATGTTAAAATTAGTGTTTGGAGTGCTGAAAGTACAGCAGCACTGCTGGGAGTCCTGTTAATGAGTGTACAGGAGTGTGGTAGTGAGTCCTGCACCACASACACACACACTCCTGTCAGCTAACCTAGAAACATTCTGGGCACTAAATCCAAACTCAGTCCTGGTCTATTTTTTGCCATTCTTCCCATACGAGAAACTAAAAATAGGCCCATGAGAACCATGCATGGGACTTTGCTCTTCAAATGTTTAACTCTAGGAAAAAAAAAMMMMAAMCMAACCTGCCCAGMACTGTTTATAAAGAGATTCTTCAAGGGTTTTCCAATGTGTGGATGAAGGGTATATTTTATATGTAGATGCACACATGATGAGGGAATGATAACCCTAAGAAATTGTGGATACACACTGCTGCCTACTTATGTATTCTCTCTCAAGTTCATTTCTATATTATTGATTAAGATAAAAACAAAGACATGAAGAAAATGTGGGCATGACCTCAAACAGGTGGGAAGTTCAAAAAAAAAAAAACCAAGTGAAGCAAAACCCCCCATTCTTTTGAAGAATCACTGCAGTGTCATCAAGTGAGGTTACACAGCTGGGTGTAAAAGAATCCCTCTGACACACTGAGGAAAAAAGAGCTGTTAAACTTAAAATAAAAGATATGTCAGGAAGAAAAAACAAGTATCACCTTGCCTAGGCAGTGATGCCTCAGGTTTAGCTTTTATGTCTTTCAGATTCTGTGCTGCTTTAGGTGTGTGGGTCTGAGCTTTGTTTTATGGGACGGTGAGCTCAGTGCACAGAGCAGGGAGACAAAACAATTCCTGCTCCAGCTGGGCACCAAGGACAAATGATCCAAATCTCAGCCCAGGAGCACAAACACCGTGGGCTGGAGAGAGAAAAACAAGCAGGGTGGGACTGCAGGGGCTAAAGCTGGAGTGGGACAATGAACTGCAAATGGAAATGGAGCAGAACTGATCCCAGGGAGAGACCCTGGGAGCGCTCGTGCATTTTGGGGCCATTTTGGTTCATCTTGGGTGCAGCCCTGGCTGGGCTCTTGTGCTGCCCAAGGTGGATCCATGGAGGAGATCCTTTGAATAAATCCCTGCTTTATACTGTAACTCTGCCCAGCCTCTGCTCCAGGGCAGCCTGCACAAGGCATCAGCACCACCTCCTGTCTCTGCTAAAGTTCCCTTCCACAGGGTGCAAGGCAGCCCAACTGCAGGAAGGTCACTCTTAAATGCTGTGAGTGCCAAACAGGAATACAGGCATGCTAAAGCAGCACACCTCCACCTTCCCCTGTGCCTCTGGAGCAGTGCTTCCCTGGTTTGGACAAATAACCTCCCTGTTGCTATCAMAAGGGCTTTGCTGTCTGCTGCAGCCAGCTCAGGGGAGCAGATGGCAGCAGAGGCAGATGGCAGAGCACACAGGTTCTGCAGGGCTCAGAGCACACAGTGCTGCATCTTCCAGTGGGGAAAACAAATGTTGGGAGACACCAAACTGAGGTGGACTGACTGCCTCAGAGCCTCTGCTGTTTGTTTTCAGGGGCTGMAACTTGAAAGGAAAGAACTGCTGGGTTTCTGCAGGGATGCTCAGCACTGAAATGGCTGGGCAGGCTCCCTGCAGCTTGGCAGAGTGCTTGTCTCAATGCCCCATCACCAACTCCACTTTTCTCTCATTTCATTCACTAACAGTGGAGCTCTGTGCTTGCAGACAGCTGAACTGCTTCTTATCCAGATTTTTAAATACTTTGGAGAAGGAGACTAAACAGCCTTATTTCCTAGGAAGAAAAAGGAAACAGAGGGGTAAAAAGTGCCATTGTCCCACTGCTGTGAAAACTGAGAGTCACTGCTAGGAAAAAAACCAGGGTGGCTCAGCTCCAGAATCACAGCAAGGGACTGCACAGGGTCAGGGTTGTGAGGAGCTGGAGGAGAGGTGGGACAATCCTGGTCAGAAAAATGCACTAGCAATGAAAGGGGCATTGGGCAGGTAGGGTTTCRTAGTGGGACTTGGCAAAACCAAAATCATGGAACCAGACAAAGGCYTGGGTTGGAAGGAACCTTAAAGACCATCTCATTCCAACCCCCTGCCATGGGCAGGGACACCTTGCYCTGTCCCAGGTTGTTCAGAGCCCATCCAGCCTGGCCTGGGACACTCCCAGGGATCAGGGGCTCTCAGCAGCCTGTCACCACTGCCACAGGACAGTGTTTTTCCCCAGGATCTAATCTGAACCTGCTCCCATTGTGAAGCCATTCCCCCTTGCCCAGGATTGTCACAGACATCCTTTTCACTAAAATCCTTTCTTTAGGATTTTTCCTGCTGAAGCTGAGAAGTTCAGCAACAAGACATAAACAATAATTATCTGCTTCTGTGGAATGCAACAGGTCAGTTCTGGATTGGCCCAGATTGAGTGTTTGGAGGTGATGGCCAATCCAGGGCTGAGAACTCTCTCGGACAGAGCCAGAGAGAGCTGCCGTGTTATCATTCTTTCTATTCTATTCTTAGGTAGTTTGCAGCTTCTGGAAACTCTCCTTTTCTTTTTCTATTAGTATAGTTATAATGTAGTATATATATATCATAACATAATAAATCAAGCCTTCTGATCATGGAGCCCATCTCGTCTCTTCCTTCCCCCCAAAAACCTTGTGACAACCGGCAACACAGGATCAGCCACTTCCCAGAGGAGCAGTGGAGCAGAGGAGACAGGGAGTCGCCGTGGCAGGGACACACAGACTGGCATCTCCAACACAACATCCCACCACAGAGCTCCTCAGCACTGGGAACAGCCTGGGCACCATGACCACAGGCTAAAGATAAAGCCAGGGAAAGCTCTTGTCACATGAGTCAACAGCAATGTGCCAAAGCAGCCACTCAACAGAGCACTGGCATTTTCAAACCTTGGGCTGAGACACATGGCTCTCCCATGGCCAGAGGCAGGCACAAACCTGATCTCTCTGAATTACTGATTCACCTGAATAACGGAAAAAAAAAAAAAAAGAAAAAAAAAAGGCTGCAAGTAAACAAAGAGCCCCACTTCTTAACTCAAAAATCCAGTTTTAGTTCACTCTTCCTCTATAGCACAGCATGGAGCTTAATGAAGTGGCCAGAAGGTGTTTCCCTGCAGGGTGAAATACACTGATTTGGCAAACAGAATAGGTGCTGCCTACAAAAGTGTTTGAATGAGCAACTGCATTTTCTCCAGAATATACAGAACTAAAATGTAACTCCAAGCTATGGAAATTCTCCTGTCTGTTCCTTTATTTTCTGGGAGCTTTTAACATTCATCACCACCATATCTGAGAGCTTCAGAAATATTTATTTGAATAAAACTTCCTTAAGGAAGAGAGAGCTAAGACAAAGAGTGTCAGGTCAAATCTGTCTACTAATTTGAAAGGTACAGCATGAGAAGTCCAAGGCCTATTTCTGAGAACTTTTCTTATTATATAATTCTTTCCATATTCAAAAGAGAACCCATTGATCTCTGGAAGAATTCAGTAAATAAGATAAGGGTCAAGCCATCATAAAAACTGGAACTCACTTGTAAGAACCTGGATTTTAAACAAACTGCACAAAAAGTCATCACTCTAGAGCATCATTCACCTATCTTCACCCTGAAATTTTTCCTTCTGCAGTCTCCTGACTCATTCTCTAAACATATTCTGGCATCCTCAAAGATGTGATCTGAGCAAATGCTGCTGCCCTCAGTGCAGAGCACAGATTTACTTCCAGCACAAGTTTGTGTGCAATRAGTGGATCAAAAAAACCATAGGAAAAAGAAATATGCAGAGATGTGTAAGAGATCTGTATAATTTTAAAGGTTTAGAGCATGAGGTGGACATGAAGAGGATAATGGGATGCAGGCTACCATAATTTTAGGCTTCTCTTTATTTCTGAAAGCTCCATAAACCCTTCTACAATGTTTGTCAGTGGAGTTTTATGAGCTATACAGTCAGARAAGTGAGACCTGCCTTCATTTCTGTTTCAAGTTTCATGAATATTTAAACGATGCAGCAAGTGAAATCAYCCAGTGTGAACAAGCTCAGAAACTGTGTCTCGTTAAAGTATAATCAAAAATCATTTTGGGTTCAGATTTTTTCTTTTTTTTTTAGTTACGTAAGACAAGTTCCATTTATCTGATTCAGTCAAAACATTAGTCTCCAACAGAAGGAACAAAGCAGCCCTTCAATCGTAAGTTTGTGTAACCATATAATGTATTAATGAAGGACAAAAATAAGGTTAAACATCTCTCACAGTTTCTAAATGTTTTTGTCAATGAAGACCAATATTGCTTTGCTAACAATCTATTTTTCCTGGGAACTCATTCTTTAACCCAACAATTTTTAAACCTCCTTAGTGTTCTTCCAGATGGGTTTATTTGACATGCACTGGTATTGAGTTATTGGTGCTTTTATGTCATTTACCTCGTTTTGGAGGAAAGGAAAAAAACCTGAAAACCAGCATCCCAATGATGAGCACTTGCACTTGAGGCTTCTGCTTTATCAGATGTCTAATTTAATGTAGGATGTTGGTGTCTGTGCTCAGGGGAAGGACAGAAAGAATGGCCATTTGAAATCCAGCTGGTACAGTAGCAATCAGCTGGGTTTGTAGGGACTGTAAAAAGACAGATCTCAAAACCAATCTGTTTTTAAGCCCTCAGACAGGTGACATTTCCCCCTTCATTCACAGAGTTAATTTTTTTYCTTTTCCTTTAGCAAACAAGTTTCTAAGGCTGAATATTTACATATTCTSAGTTCCAAGAAGGAAAGCTGCAAAATATCAAAATAACTAATTACAAAGAGGATCTTTATATTGAAATAGAAAGCCTTCCTGCAACAGCCCTACTGCTTACAGTAGCTCTAGTGACCTGGTCAACAGGAAAAAATACATTTTATTGAAACATTAACATTTTTATATCTCATATAAGATTTTTTAAATTATTTTTTAGCCATAAAAAGCTCCTGGAATTGAGTTCARACCAGCTGTTACTTTGTACTGGGTTTCAAAGACTAATTGTATATACCACTGCACATTTAGCTAAAAACATATGCTTACTATGAGCATATTTCAAAAAAACCACTAGGCTTCTTCATAAATATACAGATCTTTGGCATCATTTGCTCTTCTGGCCAGAATTACCTGTGCCTAAGAATGTAAATTCTATCAAAAAATGAAGCTGTTTTGTTGTTTGTTATTTTCTACCCACTCTCCTCACTCCAGAACAAGACAGCTAAAATAAACCCCATAGAGTTTAATCAAGATTGTAAATTCTCTGCTGAGTTGGTTGAGCCTTCAGCTCCCCTGTGACATCTCAGGGTGGCAGAACCATTGTGTTAAGGTCTATTGATGCTGGCAAGCACCAAAAGCTCAGGGGAGGACAAAGCTTTCAAGTTCTGGAAAAAAGAGGCAGTGGAAGAGCAGGCAGRAACCTGTCCCATCTCTGCTGCTCCCACCTGGGCCAAATTCTAGCAAGAAGCAGAGGGTGGGAATGGTGAATGAATGAATGGCTCACCTTCCATTACAATGCTGTTTAAAGCTCCAGATTTCTCTCCACTCTGAACAGACTGAAGTWGTACAAATTAATTAAGCAGTAATTTTTGACTCCTGCCATGGGTGGGGTGATGGCACAGAAGTCACCTCTGGGTCGCCACAGTAATCTTGCACATTTTAGGGTAAATTGCAGCCAATTCCACAATGTGAAAAACCTGCTCACTGTTTATCAGAGATCACCCAGAATTATTTCCTTATGTGGGGCAATGTGTAAAAACAATGCAAAGGTCTTGACTCATGATAATTACAAATTCGCTGGAGAAACATGGAAATTCTGGAAGGCAGGATAATCTCTCCATGCTGAAAAGACATACCATTTTATTTTCCTGTGCTGAGCCAGAGGATGGGCTGCAGAGCTGCTACTGCAATGATGTCCTAGAGGCTGTTTTAGGGTTTTCTCAATGAACTGCCTTGTACTGGTGGGGGGGAAAAGAGCCACAGAAACCCCAGAGAAAAATCCGAAGCAGCCGACCGCAYGTCAGTACCTCTCCTGTGCACAGAGCTCATCCCTTCCAAAGTCAACATTTTCCTGCCCTCTCTGGTTTGGGGGGTGGGCAGGGGGAGGGGGAATTTATCAAGGGTTTACAAACAGAACCAAGATAAAGCTGAAATGTTTTTTACCTTCATCTACACAGTGACAAACAGGGACTATGAAGAGCTCTTAGTTTCTCCTGCCCAGGCCTGAGGTTGGTYGAGAGGAAGATTTGAAAGATGCCACTTCCACTTTTTATTCATTACATCACTTCAAATGACTGTACAGGCTAAGGAGCCTACATGATGCAAGCTAAACCTCTTTGGAGAGGAAGATTGTTTCTCTTGGACTCACTCACAAGCTTCAGAGGCCAATGGCACAGTTGAAATTCAAGTATTTGAAAACCCAAACATGGCGTTTTCTTCATCAAATGCTCTGTCTAGCAACAGTGCCCCAGGAACAGGAAGACAACAGATTCTTCCCATTTCTCTTTCATTTTCCATTCTTCATTCCTTTCTCTTTTCCCCCCACATCCACAAAGGAAAAGRAGAAATCTCCTCCCCCTCTCCCCCATCCTGCTTTTTGCAGGCAGTGATTGGGAAATCAGAACCTGMAGCAGCTTCCCAGCCCATTCCAAACATGTGGGCAGGCTGCACACTGCTCCAGCTCTCTGCCTGGCTCCTTTCCAGCATGAGCTCAGAAAACACAGAGCCATCCCCAGATATTACAAGCACCAGACTGTTCTGCTTCTGCAGACTCCATCAGTGAAAATGATGAAGCAAGACAGGAAAATATCCCTCCTTCCCCTACCTTTCATTTATAACTGACCTCTTTGATCCTCTCTCTGGAAGGGTCTGAACTTTTCCTTGAGGTAGGCCAGCCTAATGACAGGAAAAACAAAAACTCAATATTCACTTCAAGAAGTGTCAGGCGGAAAAGAATGAAGTCCCTGAGAGAAAACTGACGGGGAAACTTGGGAGCAGCAAAACTACCAAAAAAACTTACTCTGAAAGAGGACAAACCAAAGACAGCGTTGTCTTTCTTGCAAGCAAGCAAATAAATCTGCAAACTTCTAGGTTACTTAAGCAGTGCTTTTAAAAATTACTTGCTAGGGAACCAAGTACCAAAAAAAAAAAAAACCTGTCAAAGCAGTATGTATTTTTAAATTATTAAATGCAGTTTTAATTTTTTGTTTTTTTTCAAAAGGAACAGCATCAAGGATCCATGAGAAAAAGCCTGGGAGTACATACTGGCACCTGAGATACAAGTAACTAGAAAAAAATACAGAGTTTTTATTTTTATTTTTTTATTTATTTCACAGAGTCTAAGAAACTCCACACATTGTCTAATCCTTTTTATCTATGTTATTGCAACAATAARCTTCCTGGGGAGACACAGTGCTGCTCCCTTGCCACGCTGGCCTTTCAGAGAGTACTTTTTCACCACTGCAAAAAAAAAAGTGAAGGCACAAAGGTCCCCTAGGCTACCTAGGTACAAATCTGGGGCTACCATGCACGATGATGCAGGCCAAAGAGAAGCTGGCACATCATCACTGCCACAACAGTGAGGGCATGCACTCTCAAAGGAACAAACAGCACTGGATTTGGTCACAGCCTGCAGCCAAAGCCCAAACCTGCACCATTCTTACTTCTCCAATCTCACCTCCTGAAAATTTTTATTTGCCATGAATGCAAAAAAAAACCCCTCTTGAACTGCAATGCTAAAAAATAAGCCATCAAGTTTAGAATGCCCAAAGTTCTTTAGGAAACCAGTACAATTCAAATGTTATGGGTGAACCTCAGTTTGGATTAAAACCTGAGATTTGGATTGAAGTCAGGTTASAAAACTCTGATTGAGAGCACAGTTAAACATGCAGATTTTTGAATMATGAATAATTCAGGTTGAAAATGACCTGTCAAGGTCACCTAGTTCAGGTGCCTGTCCAAGGCAGGTTAATTCAGGGTGTTGGTGGTTGTGTTGTGCAGTCTCCAGGATGAGGTGAGAGATGAGAATTTGACTCCATATCCTTAGAAGGCTGATTTATTATCTTATGATATTATATTAAAAGAAATACTGTATTAAAACTATATTAAAGAARGAGAAAAGATACATCAGAAGGCTTAGACAAGAACGATAATAAAAACCTGTGACAGACTCAGAGAGTCCAACACAGCTGGACCATGATTGGTCATTTAATTAAAACAATTCACATGCTGGGTAAACAATCTCCAAATCACATTCCAAAGTAGCAAAACAGGGGGAAGCTGAAGCTTCCCAGCTTCCCAGGAGAAGAAATCCTGGTGAAGGGATTTATGATAAAATATCACAGTGAGGTTGAGGTGAGTTGCCCACCCCTAGGACAGATGTGCCCCAGCCTTACACTGCACACTGTTCTGGTGTTTAACTACTCTTGCTGTGAAAAAATCTACTTAATCTTTCTCTTGCCCTGCTGATTGCCCCTGGATGTTACAATATGCACCTTGGAGAAAAACCTGGCTCCACCTTCTCTCTGATCCCTTTTTYAGGCAGACTGTAGAGAGCAAAGAGATCAGAACCTGCTCCTCAGCCTCTTGTCTCAGCCCCAGTGAGAGGAAATCACAGAGAGCAGCCACAGMAAGTCCTGGGGTGCCTGCAGGGAAGGGAAGATGCCCTCCACCAGCTGCCAGCCCCACTCTTGCCAGGGCAGCAGGTTCCTGGGCAGCCCCCATGGGCACAGGGATGACTCAGGGTCTGGCCTGACTCCTTGCTGACTCATTTCCCTGGAAATGAGGAGTTAATCACTCAGGAGTGCTAATGGACTGCTCAACAGGGCAGGTTGCTCTTTTGCCCTGGTATATTTTGTGATTCACAGAATTCTGCTAAGAGTGCTTTGACTGAGTGCTCTGGAACTGATTGATGCCCTACTTGAGGCAACTGTCAAAGAATTAATTTTCTAGAAAAAAGCAAAACAAGSTGTCAGTGTCTACCTTAACAATGTCACCTACACCAACAAAAAAACAACTTTCCATGGAAGAATATGTAGTTGTAAGGCTGACAGCTCCTTAAGGGGTATTGGCCTAAGGCCACAGCCCCATGAAAATCTATCTTCTGAGATCAAAGAGTTTCACAGTGCTACAAAGCAAAAGAGAACCAGCACTCAAAAAATAAATCTCATTTTCCCTGATTCCCAGCATGCGACAAAACAAGAAAACCAGACARCTACTGGTCAAACCAAACACCTGGTTTCCAGCATGCAGCCCTCCAGCCTGCACTCAATCACAGTTTTGGACCTGTCATACCATGAATCAGGAGGAAATACTTTAATTTGAAAAGCAAATGTAATTACACTAAAGAAAGAAGGCAAGTGTTCAATCTGCTGGCACCAGAGCTCCATCTACCTTCCCAGCTTTCCAGAGCAAACTGGGATGCATTTGTGCTGCCAGGTGTTTCCTCTGAGAACTGAGCCACGCTGCTTCAGGGGCATCCAGACACGAGAATGGGTCCAAGGCTTCTGTAATTTCCCCCAAAAAGCCTCTCTTACAGCAAGTACATAAAGCAGTATCCTAGCTGTTTAAGTCTTAACTTMAGCATTATCTGTTTAAGTCTTTCCCCCCACCATGCCAAAAATCTTTTGAGGTTCTGCCAAGAATATTTTACTAAGTGTTCCCTTAGAAAGGTGGTAAAGGGGGAAGAATCATTGAAAGGGGTTAAAGAGATGGTTTTCCTTTTGYCCTCCTGATAATTACACGGAATATATCTCAGCCTGACAACGGGAAATGATCACCTTATAGCAACAGAGCTGTTGGTTTGTGGAGGTTTTTATGGGAAAGGCTTCAGGCCACAGCCCATTGCTGTTGTCTTTTTCCATAAAGTGTTACACWCAGAGATTTGATGAAGATACAATACAGGTGAAGTTTCCTTTGCATTTGTCACTTTTCTAGGCATTTTCTACTGACAAAAATCGATTCCAGCTCCATTTCATCCAGATTTTTACTGTCATGTTACCTGATATCAGCTATGAGCAATACATTTCCAAATCCCACCCACCAGCAGAAAGGAAAMACTTATCTGTCTGGAGCTCTCCCTCAGAGACTCCAAGCCAAATGCCCATCCATGGCTTTCTTACTATGGACTGTTTTTCCAAGCCTCACTGAGATAGAGACCATTTAACAGCCARTAAAATCATTGGCCAGTCATCAACTAGAAGACCATAAAAAGTTCAAATGATCTTTTGCAGGCAGATGCAAGCCATTTTTCTCATGCCTCAAGGCAAAGGAAAGACAAATGCAGTTCCTTTTAGTTTAATGTCAAATCCATGTTAAGAAAGTGGCTTAAATTAATCTGGTTTTCTTTATACCAAAATGAAATGGSAGCTCTCTGATACTTTTGAGTCTTAGTGGAGGGAAAAACAAGAAACACTTGAAGGTGGTATATAAACTGGTATTGCTGAAATCATTCATTGAAACCCATATGAGGCTGTATGAAGAATCTTAAAAAATTATTAAAGCCTTTTTTTGYGATGCCACTGCAGTTTATAAAGAAAACAAACTGCACCACAATGGCACACACGCTGTTTTGACACAGGGATTATTTTATTTTTAAGGTATCACATGCATCCCAACACCCTGGAAACAACAGGAGCAATACAGGACACTTCCTACTTCAGCAAAGCACAGAGACCACCACTGATAGAGAACTTTATTCTGCCCTGAGTCTAGATAACAACAGATTGACATAATTTCTCTTGCAGAAAGATTCAACAGGCAAACACTTGTCCCCAACTAAACAACCTGTTGTAGATATTTAATATTCAGTGACAGACAGGTGTGTCTGACAGGCAGMAAAAAGGACTCAYTGACTTCCAGTACTGACATGTCCACAAGTACAGAAACTCTTCTAAATGAAATAAAAAGTTTCTAGAAGTCYAGCCTACAAAGGAAAAAAATAAAAGCTACAAAATTAATAACATTTTTGTCTGAATGGGTGACACTTTAATACTGTCCTGTGGTGTAAACAAACTGTATCAAAGTATCAAAGATGTGTTGGATGAATAAATTGTATTACAGCAAAAGAAAATAAAGAATTGTTTCAATAGAACCAATASAAAATAAAGAATTTTTTCAATAGAAAATAAAGAATTGTTTTAATCTCTACCAGGATTTTACTGATCCTACTGTACACTGCTCCCAGATGATGGGAGGGCTCTGTCTATGATACACATTCATGGACAAGCACAGACCAGCAGAGGTTTAGGAACAGAAAAGCACTCATACCTATAWATGGCTCTGTTATATGGCACTGCAAATAAGTGCAAATACAGTAAAATATATGAAAGGACTCACATGGTGAGCAAAATAAAAGCACAGACAGACTGGAAAATTTCCCACTAAAACAGAATTCATTCCTGAGGTATTCATTTCAATGGAAATATGCTTTTGCTCTTACTGAATTTATAAGGAGATCTGCCAGTTATTACAAATGCAGAAGAAGGATTTACCCTGAAAGGCTGAGCCAGTCAAGAACATTAAATCCTACRAGTCTCAAAAGGTTTGTCACTTTTAATAAAAGGCTCAGACACTGCATTGGTAATCAAATCAATCTATAACACCTATTACACTGTACACAAAAGAATGCAAAAGCTCTGTAATGGAGATATGGAATTGCCAGCTCCCATGTATCAGGTGGAATCTAACCCAGGCCAAAAGCAGCCAAAACCATTATCTGCCTAATAACTGTTTGGCAGCTTCTGCAGAACAGAAAAAAAMCAAGAAACAAGTCAGGCAGGTCCAGAGCACTGATTCCAGCAGCATCCCYGCAGGCTCTGGGAGCCAGCTCAGGTGTGGGAGCTGCCCTGCCACGTCAGTGAGCTGCAGTGTCAGGATAATTAGTGCTGCTCAGGGCACAGCCCGGCTGCTTCCAGGAGCACAGCTGGATTCCTGCACGGCACTTCCCTGTCTAGACACACTACCAGAGCCAGCACTCCCTGCACTGACTCAGGACAGCAAAGGTGTCACAGAATCACCATGTTGGGTAGAACCGTCCAAATCGATCCATCTCAACTCCAGCCCCCAACCCCTCAGCTCAAACCCTGGCTACCGCAGTGGGCACAAATCCAGGCTTTGTTAAACACAGCCCAGGGATGGGACTGCACCACCTCCCTGGGCAGTCGCTGCCAGAACTTAACTGCACCCTTTCTGTGATAAAACTTTTTCTAAAGCAATATTCCCTTGGTGCGAGCTGTAGGCATGTGTCCTCGTGGTTCAGTGCTGCCTGGAGAAAAGGCCCCACCCGCAGCTGAGCACAGGCACCTTTCAGGAGTTGGAAGGTGTAAGTCATATAACAAGGTCACCCCTGGGTCTCCTTTCTCTCAGGCTGAGCAGCCCCAGCTCCCTCAGGGGTTCTCACAGGGTTGTGTTTCCCAGCCCTCTCTGGATGTGCCCAGGTGTCCTCCAGACCTCTCCCAAAGCTGAGGGGCAGAGTCGGCCATGCACTCAGGTGTGCCCTCATCACGGGACAGGCCAGAGTACCTCCTGCTCCTGCTGGCCACAGCCTGATCACTGAGAGCCACCTCCCTGCTCCTGCTGGCCACAGCCTGTCACTGAGAGCCACCTCCCTGCTCCTGCTTGGCCACAGCCTGACCACTGAGAGCCACCCCCTGCTCCTGCTGGCCACAGCCTGATCACTGAGAGCCACCTCCCTGCTCCTGCTGCCACAGCCTGATTCACTGAGAGCCACCTCCCTGCTCCTGCTGGCCACACGTCCTGATCACTGAAGAGCCACCTCCCCTGCTCCTGCTGGCCAAGCCTGATCACTGAGGACACTCCCTGCTCCTGCTGGCCCAAGCCTGATCACTGAGAGCCCCCTCCCTGCTCCTGCGGCCACAGCCTGATCACTGAGAAGCCACTCCCTGCTCCTGCTGGCCACAGCACCTCCTGATCACTGAGAGCCACCTCCCTGCTCCTGTGGCCACAGCCTGATCACTGAGAGCCACCTCCTGCTCTGCGCCACAGCCCTGATCACTGAGAGCCACCTCCCTGCTCCTTGCTGGCACAGCTCTGATCACTGAAGAGCACCTCCCTGCTCCTGCTGCCATCAGCCCTGATCACTGAGAGCCACCTCCCTGCTCCTGCTGGCCACACTGCCTGATCACTGCGAGCCACCTCCCTGCTCCTCTGGCCACAGCCTGATCACTGAGCAGCCACCTCCCTGCTCCTGCTGGCCATGCCTGATCACTGAGAGCCACCTCCCTGCTCCTGCTGGCCACAGCCTGATCCACTGAGAGCCACCTCCTGCTCCTGCTGGCCACACATGACCTGCCACTGAAGACCAGCACCGGCTCCGCCTGCTGGCAGGACTGGCAGGCCCTTGAGCTGAGCTGCTGGGACACACGATAATTCCCAAAAATGCTCTCTTCCCAAGGGGCTCAGGACAAAGGGATGGAAACACAGCTGCACAAACTCGCTCCTGCTGCCCCAGCTCTGTGCTGCTACCTGGTGATGGGCAGACCCCTAGGGAACACTTACAAAAAGCCTTCTAACTTACATGCTGAAAATTAAAAGGAATGTTATTGTTCCACTTTGCACTGATAAGGACACAAAATAGTTGGTGATACTGTGGGTGCACAGGAGTGCCTCAGGCACTCTCAGTTAACCCACCCATTGTGACACCCACGTGAGAAAAATAACTTTGTCAGAGGCTRAACTGGTAGGAAACTGGACACTGGTTTCTGTACTGCTGGTGCATAACTGGCAGCAGAGCCCTGGACATTCTATGCTATGACCAATTTATAATATCCTGGATTTCAAGGCAAAATGCAATTTTTTTTTCTGATCTCTCTTGGTAAAGCAAAGGTGACAATGAATGCAGCACGAACCATTTCAAGTCGTGAGCCCTAAAAGCTGCAGAAAGGTGCAGGACATCTGCTGGCTCTACTGAGCTGTGAAGGAAAGCTACACATGACAACCTCATGCTTCAGTGTCCCGTGGCACTTTTCTTAATAACAAGGATCAAGAAGACACTCAAAGAAAAAGCACACATTTATGTCATTAAAAAACTTACATCTGATGCTAAAACCAGTGAAACCCCCAGCACCAKTCCAAATGAGGAATATAACAAGTCAAACTGTGATGATATCTCCTGGCAATTTCTAAATTAAAGCCTAAAAATCAACACATATTGCAGCCATCTAGTAAAGACTGCTTTCTACAGGGGACTTCAAATCGTAGCACACCTTGACATCTGTCTAAGGTATGGAGCTATTATTTTAAACACATACTTATGGCTTCTAGTCTCAAAGAAATGACTCACMCTTGCATGTGCAGTTTCAGAATTCCAGCTACATGGAAATGCATWTACAGCCAATGGTGAATGTGACAGAAATAAAGCAGTAAATGAGGTGTAAGGAAAAAAAAGAGAGAGAAAGAGTGAGAAAGAAATAAGGATCCAGTGGAAGCTTGGGAGGCACTAGTGTTTCTGAAGTTTGAATCAGAAATACTAGTTATATTCTCATCTCCCAGTAKTCCTTCAGTATTTTCCCCCTTTGTTTCTTGCAGTCAAACAGCTACTCCTTAAAAGTGGRCCTGATTGTTTTGGGGTGTTTTTTGAAAGGATTTAATCCCTCTTGGCAATTTCTTCAGAGAGCGGATCCTACTTCTTCCATCAAGTTCTAATTAAAATTAAAAGGTTCATTTCTACACTTCTTAACACAACTGTTATGGCAAGCTTCACCCTAAAGCAAACTTCAAAAGGGTAACACTAGAAATCATTTGCATCAGTGTGATCAAAAAAAAAAGACAAAATAAAGTAGATTTAGGAATTTGATGAGTTGCGTGTGTATCTATGAATGTATTGTTCTCAAATTAGCTTTGATCTGGAAAATGAAATCCCAGTAKAAAGAATTTCAGATCTTGGTCATCAAAACATCATTATGTGTGTAATTATTGAAAGACACCAAAATAAGTTACAAATTGCCAACAAATCTAGAAGTGGAAAGAAGCAGGTYCATTTCAAGCACAAGACTGCCATCCTTCTACTCTGAACCACTCTGCCCTGCCCATATGTTTTTCCAGGAAAATTTAAGATCCGTTTATGAACTGAACAGACAAAAACAAACTCCAAACTCTGATCTGGAATCAGACTCAGCGCTCACAACTGCCAAAGCTGTGCTGTTATACTGGGGGGGTCAGAGTGTGG
Source organism: Sporophila hypoxantha (assembly GCA_002167245.1). Lineage (NCBI taxonomy): Eukaryota > Metazoa > Chordata > Aves > Passeriformes > Thraupidae > Sporophila > Sporophila hypoxantha. The sequence goes on along the minus strand of NDFG01000353.1, from coordinate 966,159 downwards.
TCACTGCTGAGTGRAACCTGACTGGCAGCACTCTGTACATTACCCCAGGTCACAGCTTTGAGCCAGGGTCACTCAGGGTGGTGACATTCCTGACAGACACCCAGCTCCCCCAGTCTGACAGCACTGCTGCCAGCGCCAGCATCCTGCTCTCTGCTGATTTACACAACAGAKGATGACTTCCTCCTTGGGAGAGCCTTTCAAAGAGTCATGTTACTCCTCCACATTTCTGCCTCGGCTCAGATTCTGCCAATCTTTCTTCAGAGGTCGTGTTTTCTTTATCTCCAGTCATTTTAAGAACTCTCCTCTGGACTTGGGTTCATATCTTTCCTGGACCGTGGGGAACAAAATCAGAGAGAGCCCAGTCTGAAGCCAGAGAGCTTTGCAATTGCAGAGCAAAGTAAAGGTTATGTGATTTCTCTTGCTGATACAACAGAATAGTTTAAGGTATTCATTATGTCACTAACTTCTTTTCACATCCATATARTGTTATTTTTCCAAGTGTGGGCTGTGATCCACAAAAAAAAAGCCCAGCTCTTTTTCTAAGTAGCTGCTCCAAGCAGGTTGTTTCACATCCTCCTTAGGATTGCCTAGCTACACTAATCTGCATTTATCAAACTGAGCTGCAGTTCCTTTCCCACACTGAAACTGCAACTTGCTCAGATMAATTTTGGAATTTGAACCTGTTCTGCAAGATAATGACAGCCTCCCTTAGCTCCTCAGGGTTTCTGTATTTAATGAACATTCCCTGAGGTCCATTTAGTGAAATTACTAAACCACAAAATCAGCAGTAGTTTTTTTACTTTTGTTTTTCTAGGTGCTCAAACACATTCTGGCTACTTTGCTTCAGTGTTTTTCTGAGAACTGAACATTTGAAGTTTCCTCTCTCACCTACTTCCCCCTCTYCAAAAATCAATTTGGATACTAATCCATAGGTCTGTCTCACATGTGCTCTCATATATGGCAGCTCCAAGATGTTAGCTACCACCTCTTCACATGTCCTAACCTGGAATTCATTGAGTCAAGGTTACCCTAAAATGTGTGAATATCCTCTAACCTTCCCTACATAAATCTGTCACCTGTGGGCACAGYGATTGTACCAGGCATCTTCCACAAAACTGATCTTTTCCATAAARACAGCTGCTCAACAGCCATGAGTGAATTTCAAAAATGTTGGTCTCCCACTGCATGAAGAAGTGGATTGAGTCTTTAATCTTCCACTGAGTACTTACATATGACAASTCCCTTTGATTTTGTGTGTATCTTGCAGGTCACCTCTTGGTTTTTGGTTTAGTCTTTCCTGGTTTTCTCCATGGGTACTTCTAGTACATTTCCTCATTTTAACTGAGCTCCTAGACTCAGCTCCCATGGGCTGGGTATGTGCCTATATATATATATATATATATATATATATATATATATATATACACACATATGCACACACAAAAGCTGACATTTTTACTGTTCTGCCATTCCTTGTCACTCATGTTGCTTTCCCTCCTGCATATACTCAAGCTGTTGCTTCCTATTGGCTGGAGTCAAATTTGAAAAGTTTCTTTTCTATTTGTGCTCTTCACTTTCTGAAACAAAAGCCACTTTACCAGCTTGTGTGTCCATGGTAAAACAGACCTGGCATTCATCATCACAAATTCTACCATCTTTTCTTTTTCAACTGTCACAAAGATTTTGGGTAAAAGCCCTCCTCAYAKACAMAGGATTTCAGAGCAAGKACATAAATAGGGTRTAGCCCTATTCCCTGCTTGCTCTTCTTAAGCCAATTGACCACTTTAATATTAATCTTCTGTTAAAATTACTTCCTTAAAATTACTACCTGTCCCAGGTAATATTGCTCATACTCACCCATGGCTTCTTTTCTAGCATCCCTCTCACTACATGTGCAAAGCAGRTTTTCCAGTTTTTCTCCCCTCCTATTCCCTGCCCCCRATTTTAAATTGCTACACAGAAATCAATGCAATATCTATCACCYAAAAAACAATTAGCAAATAATTCCAAACCAGAAAGCCATCATTGTTCACTGTTGTCCTCAACATGAATGCAGTACACAGCCTTGCTCCAAAGGGATTGTATTTCAAATAATTCCCTTCCTAAGCCAGCCAGCAGTCCCAAACCATCAGAATAATTAGCCACAGCTTTCTGTTCTTCAGTGAAGATGTACAGGCTAACAGCTTGATTTTAATTCCCTGCTGGAACAAGTAACTAATTACAACCTGCACTAAAAGTTAGCTCCAATAATTTAACAGGGTAATTCTGGAGATCTGACAGACCTCTAAATTATGTGTAAATAGATTGTTATGAATGCTTGAGAAAATTAGATTATATATTTAAAAGTCTCCTACAGAGCAAGTTGAAGACCAGCTAAGCATATGAGTCCCTTATCAGAGCAATTTCAGTTTTTGTGTTTAATCATGCTAACAGCTCCATATAGCTTCTGGCCCAAATAAATCAATAGCTATCCAGACAAAAACCCAACTTTCCTGAACAGAAAAGGGTCAGCCACCAAAAAAATTCCAAGAAAAGAAATGAAATTAAATTAAGCTCTTAAAGCTTCAGACAAGAAAATGGTAATTTTGCAGAAGCATCTTTTAAAAAGAGAGGCCTTTATCATCATGGGAGGGACAACATAAAGAATCTTTAGGTTTTATCCCCAAAACTTGACAGCCAGTTACCATAATAAATACCCAACACACTGCCCTGATTGAAGTTCTTTAGTACTATTGCTTTCAAGAAATCAAGGTTTTCTTTGGTGACCAGTGTGTGGCTGCTCCCTGGTCTTGGAGTGTTAAATCCTGTCTCCCAGAACAGGGAGAGACTGGGGACAGGGAGGGAGAGGCAGGCTGGCTTGCTTCAGTTTAGTTTGAGAAGTAGAAATGGGAGGGCATCACCTAGAGGATTGCTGGGAGGAAATATAGCAACTGCAAATTTCCTGCATCAGCAGAAAATCTGGCTTATTTCAGTTCACAGTTACAAGATCACACCAAATTTAATATAAAGATTAAAATAATTTCAAAATTCAGCCTGAAGATGCAAGAAGCCTTTATACTCACGCAGTCAATGTCCACAAGATGCAAAATGAGTTTCAAATAATGTCCTAAAAGCCTTGAACACCTCTCTTTTCACTTTTGTGGCTATCTGACAAAAGCATGGCCAAGGCAATATTGCTGCATTTCACCTCTAAGTACAATGGAAAACTCACTGTATTCTCACCAGAAAGGCACAGCATGTCACATTTCCTGAGCTTGAGCACAGAAATATTTATATTTCTTTTCCAACTTTTTCTTCACACATCTCTCTTGCACCTGTTCAGACCCAGTTTCGCCTTCCTCTGAATTACAAAGACAGTTCTGTGTGCCAAAGGAAACGTCCTTGAGAAATCTTGGGTCCCAAAATGCACAACCACCAGAGTCCATCCTTTCCAAGGGCAGAGCAGGAACCATCCCCTGAGCTCTGGGACCATCCCCTGCCCTCAAAGTGGCACTGCCAACTGCAATGCCAATGAAAACCAGGCAGGGTTTCCCAGCTGTCTGTCACCAGGCACTGAGACAGCAGGGTACTTCCAGAAAAGGGTTTTAAAAAAACCTCCAGGTATGTGCAAAACAGCTTTGGACAGCACACACYAGGCAAAATGCAACTTAAAAGGACKCCTGGGCAAGAACAAGSCTAAAAGATCCAGAGGGAAGAGGAAATTCTTGTCTTTCATCTCCTGCACACATGAACTGTCACTTCTACTGGGGAAAGCACTTGCATCAGCTTATGTAAGGAGAATAAGCTTCAAGTACAATATATATCTAAATAAAATCATCTGCTTTCAGACCTTTATCCCCCACATGTTAAAACTGATACATTCTGCCACTAGAAGCCAGTCTAGCTGCTGTATTTATCACTGCTCAGAGACTGCCTAAAAAGCTACACTTATGACACACTAAACCCCACAGGACCTACTGGAGACTTTTCCACATGAATTCACAGGGTGCTGCTACAGTTCTGATTCTGATTTACCCTYCTGATACTGCTGTGGAAAGGGGAGAACACAGCACCTTCATCCAACAGGCTCCCCAGGGCAGTGGTCACAGCACCAAGAGTTCCAGGAGAGCTTGAACAACACTCTCAGACACATGGACTGATTTTTGGGGCCRTCCTGTGCAGAGGCAAAGATCCTTGTGAGTCCCTTTCAGCTCAGGATATTTTGTCATTCTGTACCATGGAAGCCTCAGAAATGCATTTTATTCTGTAACTGTTAAAAATTTGCATTCTTGAGCCTAAGAATAAGCAATTATTCCCATTCATCAGAATTATAGGCCCTAGAAACTGTTGAACCTATAATGTGTAGCCCAAGGCCAAYTGCTGTGCATACAATTGAAAATAAGATTTATATGTCTTTCAGCCTCTTGAAAGGATTTTTTAAAAAGTTCATAGGTTATTTTGATAAAATTCACCCTAGAGCACCACTCRTAAATCAGTTTTATCAAAAAACTGAATGATAAGATTGGCTCAGATTCCTTTCTTGAAAAAAATCCGTATCTAATGAAATGTATAAATCAGACTGATGATRAAGGAAATTTGTCCCCTGAAGACACAGCCTATGCTATCAACTTTTACCCAGGAGTYAGCCCCACATCTTTCATTCCACTTCACTCAGCTTTCTCAGTCTGTGGTTGTTGCTCAATTGCCAAAATACATGCACCACCTATAACAACCTCCTGTACCTCTCTAAGTCAATTCCTTCACTTTTTCCAGGACAAATGCAGATTCTCATAKACATAARAATCATCCAGACTGCTCCTGCCCTCACTTCCTTCACTTCTTACACAACCTGTGCTGTGTTCTGGTTTTAGCCTCAGCCTCAGRCTGCAGGAAACCCCTTTTCTGCATGCTTTCACCTCCTACACACAACAGCTAGAGGTGGCACAGGTTATTCCATGTAGGGTTTACAGCTCCAGCTGGAGTTTGTAACTAAAACAGTCCCAGCAGAACATGGGACAAGCAGATGTATTGATCTGTGCAGATGTATTGAGCTTTCACAGTAGGGCTGGGAAAGCAGTGCTGGCTGTCTGAGTCCTTTCCTCTCAACAAAAGAGCCCAAAGGAAATCATACCCCTCATGAATTTGCCACCAGATTAGCACTTCCATGGTGGAAAGCCATCCTTGTTCTGTTTTTCTCTTGCTCTGCAGTCATTCCAAGCTGCCTTGCCTCACCTGCACGTGGGTCAATTCATCCCACACTCACACAGCAAACCCCAAATTCCAACAAATCAGCTTCTYGAGCTGAACTTGCTTTTTGTGTTCTTTGCAATTATTTGCTTTTGAGAAAAAAAAAAAAGGAAATTTGTCCCCTGAAGACACAGCTCTTAGAATGCTTTTAATGCTGGCCTGTATACTCTACAGAGTATACAGCTAGAGTATAGCTTCCCCTTTGCTGCCTCTCTCTACCTGCACAGAGCAAACCTCAGCTCCCCCCACCAAGGTGCTGACCTTGGCATGCCCAAGTGATGGCAGTGAAAGGAGAAAGCTTTCCCTTCAGACACGTGAGAAGCTGCTGCAAAAAGCAGCAAAAAAAAGGCACTTGCCCTGCAACCGGTAGCACTTGGGAGATAAGGGCATGGTCAGCCAGAATCCCCAACGGTGTGACTGATAACCCAGCTCCAGTTACCAGATAATGCATAAATCCAGCCTTTCAGCCTCCCAGAACAACACACAGGCTCTGCTCACTGGATTGAACAAACTCCAGAAACCATTCATTCTTCTCCTCCTTTGCAGATTCCTGAGTGCTCACCAAGCTCTGGACAAGGGTTTGCTGCCATTAGGTTATCAGCAAGAACTCACCCCTGGCCTGCTCTCAAGATGACTTTAGCATCTCTTTAGCCCAGTCATGTTGAACAAGTTAGATGAGGAATGAAGATCCTCCTCAAGGGCCAAAACCCCCAAATTGGTATTCCCACAACAGTGTCCCTTGACTGAGATCACCCCTGGCACATCTCAAATGGTTTGCTTGGGTCCCTCACTACAAGAAGGACATTGAGGTGTTGGGACTGTGTGCCCAGAGAAGGGCAACAGAGCTGGTGAAGGGTCAGGAGAACAAGTCTTTTGAGGAAAAGCAATGGGATATAGGGTTGTTTAGCCTGGAGAAAAAGAGGGGATCTTGTCAAAGTCCTAGTGAGGTGGAGGTTGGCCTCYTCTCCCAGGTAACAAAGGATAAGAGAAGAAGAAATGGCTTCAAGGGAAGGTTTAGACTTGATATTAGAAAAATATCCTCYCACCCCCCAAGAAGGAACTCACCCAGTCAACTGCAAAAATCATGAATAAAACCCMTCAACCTGTAGAAGAACACCCATTACACTCATCTGGCCAGGGCTAAATTGTGACTTAGAGCAACACCCTATCAGAGCCAAGGCAAAAAGCTCAGTGCAGAGAGATGCTGCACAAGTGCTTCAACAAGACTAACAGACATCTCCAGTTCTAATGCTTTCCTCCTTCTTCCCCAAGATTAAGGAATTTGCACTGAAGAGAAGGCACCCACACTCATGAGTTTCAGYAATGGATGTGAGGCTCACTCCCACACGCTGCTCCCTTGCCTGAAGACAGACTAAAGGGGATGATTATCAGCTCAGCAATTTGTTAAGCATGAGCCCTAGGCCTTAAACCATTTCCTACAGAGCATCAGGGGAAAGTTTCCATATTCTCAAGCAAGTCTGTGGCCAATTCACAGCTAAGTCTCTGTGATGAGGGCCCCACAGGAAGCAAAAGCCATACCACTGAAATGGTGTGAGACTTGCAAGTATCTCACCAGCAAAGGTGATGGCATTTCCCTGCTTTTCCTGAACTTGTTCCAGCTCTCTTAGAATGTTACCTCCCTTAAAATTACCCACAGGCTTCAGTGTCTGCTGATGCTGCTCCTTCAGCCTCTGCTGCAGCCCAACAGCACTGCTAATGATGCCTCAGGTTTAGCTTTTATGTTTTTCACATTCTGTGCTGCTTTAGTGTGCAGTTCTGAGCKTCACATTAKGGGATGGTGAGCTCTGTGCACAGAGCAGGGAGACAAAACAATTCCTGCTCCAGCTRGGCACCAAGGACAAATGATCCAAATCTCAGCCCARGAGCACAAACACCGTGGGCTGSAGAGAGAAAAACAAGCAGGGTGGGACTGCAGGGGCTAAAGCTGGAATGGGACAATGAACTGCAAGGTGCAAATGGAGCAGAACTGATCCCAGGGACAGACCCCGTGCCCGGCCGTGCATTTTGGGGCCATTTTGGTTCATCTTGGGTTCATTTTGGGGCCATTTTGGTTCATCTTGGGTGCAGCCCTGGCTGGGCTCTKGTGCTGCCCAAGGTGGATCCATGGAGGAGATCCTTGGAATAAATCCCTGCTTTATTCTGTAACTCTGCCCAGTCTCTGTTCTAGGGCAGCCTTCCCAAGGCATCACCAATACCAGGGCTCCTAACTTGCCTCAGAAATGATGGGGAAAGAGAAATGGCAAAAGGACAGTTTGGCTGACAAAGCTCCCACTCCTGCTATCAACAAGCTAAGCCATGGCAATGACAAGCAGCAGGAGCTCTGCTGAAAGGCTGCTGTGTGTAGAAAGCTGAAGAACAGAAATAGCATCATGGGAACCCAAGCTCAGGTTGTTTCAAAGGACACTGAAAGAGATTCACAGAGCCAGTTTACAGCATTTGCACATTTCAAGCCAAGGACAAAACCACTTAACTGGCACAGGTCTCATCATTAACAAAACAAAACCCCATAAACAAAACCATACATCGTACACACACATATGGAAGAGTCTGTGTGTTTAAGACAATCTTTGGTTTCTCTTTCAGGGGATTCAGTCCCAGCTGACACYATGGTAGAGGTGACCTGACATAGCATCTGTGTTGCAATGCACGAATGTGTTGCTGGGGTGAGCTAAGGATAGGAGCTAAGCCTTGGCTCTGCATTTTCTGGCTTTTTTCAGCTCATGTCAGCCCTTATTGTTATTTCCACATMGGGAGAGGAAGGTGTGATAAAGAGGAAGAATACTGTTGCTTTGCTTGACCGTTTCTTGGCAGTTGGTGGATTTTGCTAAAAACCTTATCAGAATAAACCTCTTTCATGTAGTGGAAGCAATTTCATGGAGACAAAAAGATATGCTGCAACTGAACTGCTCCCCAASCCAACACTGCACACAGCCTCCCTGCCAGCAGGGGCTTGATCCCTCTAATCTGCAGGAAAAGGAGACTGAAGCTGAATCCCTTTGAAATAACCTTTTCAAATACTTATTGGGAAATAAAACAAACTAGCACACTCAGGCAGACAGATGATTCACTCCCAGATCTTAGCACTACCTCATTTTACCTTTCCTAGAAATACAACCCACCCAATAATTTTTCTTATTTCCYTACTCTTCCTACCACCTATTAAATTGCAGATGTCTGTGTCCCCCGGTAAGAACTGTGAGATATATTATGAACAATTCTGAACTCCACAGACTGTGCTTGTTATTTCTGGTAGACAACAGAAAAGGTTAGCAATTAATCACTGTCTGCTATCTGCACTTAAAAAGTGGTAATTATTGATAAATGTGTTCCCACTTCAAGCACGTTACTGAGAACTGGTGAGAAGTCTGGACTACTACAAAACCTGAAAACATTAACTGGTCAAACAGCTTCTGAGGCCAGAACACAAACACCAGCCTGGCTAATTGAAAAGATGACGTCATTGCACTGATTTATGAAAGGCACTGCTGATGTTTAGATTAGGAAAATTTACTTGAGATGGCCAAAGTAAACTCCATGGCCTTTGTTTTGGATAGTTCAGTTTATGAAGCTGTCATTTAGAAGAGCCATTAGAAATAAACAGATACGTGGTGACAGAACCTATGGAAGAGGCTGGGCTGGGGGGGGCTGGTGCTGGAATTGTTTTATTTTTAAACCCACATACAACTGGCTCAGCAGTGTTTCCTCCAGGCTCCCACTCCTGTCCCCTCTCAGAAGGGAAAAGTTTCCAATACAGCCTCCTGCCTAAAATACCATTAATGACAGCAGCATATGTTGTTTATTATACAGGTCTACTCAGTGTTCCAACAACTACAAAGTAGGGAATATTCTATATTCCCAAGAGAAACGGGCTGAAAATTCTCTCCCTGAGTCACAAATATYCACTAGGCCACAATTCAGGTAGTTTCCAAGGATTCAAGCTGTGGATGAAATGATTTAGAGTCAGAACAGCAAATTAAAACATTTGGGATGTTTAGAATTATTACCAGTTTATGGACTTTAATTACAAGTAGTTTTCTTTTCTTAGCAATTTTATTTTTTTACTATCTAATTTATTTGATATTTACTGAATAAATAAGAATATAAAACTTTTTCCTGGCTGAAGACTAGAGCACRAGGATGTTTTAAGGCACCCTACCCCAAAACCCTGGAGTTTTCCTAGTCCAACAAGGAAAGCCATGCCCTCCTGTGCAGACTGCATTGAAACAAGTGCATCCATTCCCAAAAGAAGCAGCAGAAACTCCTCCAAAACCTGACTGCCAGGCCCTGTGATGCACAGTGAACTCAGGTKTTTTTCTGCCTTTACTCAGCTTTACCTGTTTAACCAGACATGTGGAAAAGCTGCTGTCCAGCTGAATGGGGGCTGCTAAAATCCACTAACAATCATTGGATCCCAAATATTTATTGGCTCAGCTGCTCAATACACAGAAGGAGGGGAAAAAAATTAAAAATGCCTGATTCCCAAAGAACATGGATTTCAGAGAGAGTCACTGCTAAAGAGCATCGATTGGCTCCTGGAACAATTATATAAATTTTTGGGTGAGACTGTGACAGAAGGCTAAATATCCAGGAGAATACAGGACTAAACTAAGGAGTAAATGTCATAACTGCCTGGTAATAAGGGAAAGAATAAAAAGGTGGAAGGGAATAGTTGAAGGAGGACACCTGTTTCAATCATTTCATAGGAAATGGAAGAAATTATCTAAATGYTGGTTTGGGAGCCAGAAGCTCTTGCATTTGGTGGGACCCAAGACCCCTTCAGTCATAGCTAGAGTAAAAATGAGATTAACTAGATGCCTGGTAACTATCACATAATTAGACTTAACCTAGACTAATCAATCAGGGATTTCAAATTAATTTAAAGCCTTGATCTTTCAGGTGCTATACTCAAAGTATGAGGAACCCCAAAACAGTGTCACTTTTTGGTCACAAAAAAATCAAATGTTTTCTGAAGTCATTAAAAAACTCTTGCCATTCTGAATTTCCAAAGACTTCCACCTGTCTTTGGTGGGTGTTCTCTTCAAGGAAAGGGGGTATTTGTGTAAKGGAAAGTTCCCACCTTATTGTAAATCAAATCAAAACAGCAAGCAGACCTCAAAATTCCCAGCTTTTATAACCATGAGTAGAATTCAAATCAGCTCACAAGTAATTCCTGGGAATTTTAGACAAGTTAAGCATAAACTGCTGAGGGAAAAAGAGACTTATCCAAAGAATCCAAAAAGAATTGCTGTGTTTTCTACCCACTGGRCCACAGTAGGGCAGATTCTGCCCTGTAACCAATTAAAGTAACTCCARTTGGCTTCAGTGGTTTACACTGAATTTTTAATCAATGTATCTATATTAATCTCTCAGTAAGCAGCTTTTCAAGGCCTACTGCAGTACAAGGAATTTCAYAGGTGCTACTTCAAACAGAAATTAAAGTGAAAAAGTTGAAACAAAACCAGACAAAGCCAAGCAAAAATCCCCCATGACTTCCCAAAAGCACAGTGTAAGGGGGGGGAAAAAAAAAGGCAATTTCAAATTCATAAACTAAAAAGCCACAAAAATCAACATTAACACTGCCCCCGCCGCCCCCCCCAAAAAAACAAAAACAAAAACAAAAAAAACCAAACAAACAAACAAAAAAAAACAAAACAAAAAAAAAAAACAACCAAAGGAACATGCCACAAAATAGGAGAGAACAACACAAAAAATCCCAGTGGCAGCTCAGAAGGCTCTGTCAGGGCCACAGAAAACTCTGCTGGCTGATGAGCAGCACACTCCCAGTGCTCCTTCTCCACTGCCTCCACACTCAATGTGATTTCCCTCCTCCGACTGGACACCTGGATTTAACAAACTGATAGAAATTTAGGACCTTTACCTTTCTCTCCAGGACAACTAAAACTGTTTAACAGCTTACACCCAGACTTTTGTTTGCTTTCTGGAGGAGGAAAGGGAAATTAATTAGGCATCTTCCTTCAAGGAAAACAGTGCAATTGTATGGTTTTATATGCAATGCCATTATCTCTACTCAAAAAATTAAATATTTAAAAATAATACACAAAATAATTGGCATCCACAAATATAGGAGTTGCTTATCTTGAAGAAATTGTAGTCATTAACATYAAAAAAGTAACCTCCCTCAACAAACTGCACCTCCTGGTATTTCACCTCAGTTTTGACAAAAGCTGAGCAGCAGCAATGTCTTCCTGATTTTTATTTTTGCAAAAAAGTCCTTAAGGATGATGGTTTAAAACTCCAGTATTACCTGTAAAAGACAGAAATACCCTAAAATCTTTTWGTAGACATTTAATAATTTATGTCTACAACAAAGACAGAAGCCCTTCTCCAGGACTACTGAGAGAACCAAGATTAAAACTCTTCCTTTCCTAATGCTCTGAATTTAGGAAACTCACTCTTAGAATGGGATAGTGTAGGAAAAAAAAAGTTCTCCTTCAGACATGCACGCTCACTCCCATCAAAAAGTGCCAAACAGCATTCCACAAACTCTCCAAAAAAACCTTTTGGAGTGAGAATATGGAAAAATTTCAGCTCTGAATCGCCTCCTGCAAGTTCACAGCTCCTGTTTTCACATACTTCTAACAATAAAGCTGCATTACATAACTGCAGAGCTGCCCTTGCCACAGGAAGGCTCTCAGATGATTTCCACGTTGCATGTGGCAGGTCAGGGGGGCAGAGGCAGCTGATGATAAYCCACTCCCATGGCCCTCAAAACCTTTCACAGAAACACTGCAGTGGGGCCTGCTCCASTCTGACAAACTTGAGCTATTTCACAAGATTTTCCTCATTTTAACAAAGAAAAAAAAAATATCTTTCTACTTGGTTGACTGCAACCAATACCCTAAATCACAAAGCAATTGGTGTCAATGGACACTGTGGTACAGCTGCACCCATTTAAAAGAACAGCTGCTCAAGAAATAAAAGCACATTCTTTTCATCCAGCCACACAACTTTCAGAAACATGAGTGACAAATCTGCCTAAGTGGATATTTATTAGCAACACTAAGGGCTCCTCCTTAGATCCCCAGYGTTTTGTTCCAGGCCCAAATCTTCYCTCAGCATAAAATTACTCATTTTCTGTGACTGTCCTGGCTTCTACGAGCAGCTGCTTTTGCCAAGCATTAATAATAATTATTTTTCTTCAGATTTATCATATCCTCAGTGCTGCCCATACACATGAGGGTGCTCTTATAAGGCCCCCCAACACCAGCTGCTCTTTAGAGCTGCTCCTATACCCACCAAGGCCCAGCTTTACTGCAGCCATCTGGGTTTGTGGCAAAGGAGGAGGTTTCCCTTTTTCCCATGGCCTGTGTGTCATATCCTGTTTCTCAGAGTCCTCCCATTCCCCTAAACATGACTTATCTCCCCAGCACTCCTCTTTCTCACACGCCAGGCTGACTCTCCTGCTGACAGAGGAGCAGCATGGGTGCCAGCTTTGCATGTAATTATGTAAAGATTTCAAACCATGCTCCACTCTTTCCTGGCCTTTGGTGATTCTAAGAAATAAAAACTTGAGAGTCTGAGGTTTGTGAAATGTTCTGGAATGCAGGATAGGAGTATTATGCAGAAGTGCTGTTTATATTTATTTGGTACAACAGAATTTTGTTCAAATAAACCTTGTAAGTGATAGGAGTAAGAAAGTATTTGTTTACAAGACTACATGCTAAAATGACTAAAATGTGTTACCAGGATAAAAAGTTACAGATGCACAAGCACAAGCCAAGACTGAATTTTGCTGTCCTTAATCAAGCAAGATGACCTTAAAGCTACTGGAGGTCTAAGGCATTTTGCAAGAGGAGGAAACTGGATTTTKAACATGCTGGTGTATGGAAACAATACAACAATCACCCCCTAGAGAGGCTTACATCTGGGTCTGAGAGCAGATGCTACAGCAGCACCAGAGGTGGGGTGAGATTTGGTGGGTTTGGTTTGCTCCTTTTGGTGGCTTCTATCCTCCCCTGGAAATAATCCAGGGACAGCATATGGAAAAGAGGACACAGCAAAAAGGAAGGAGTGTTCCTGAGAAAAATGTTCTCGACAGATCCATGCATGGGTCAGGAGATGGACAACTGACCCCTGCTCGGGGAAGRTTTTATCAATGAAGGGATTTTTGGGTTTACAACCAACATCCTTTCACAAGGGTGCAGGAAGGCTGCACAGCTTATCGTATTTGCTGCTTTGTTTCTCAACTTTACACAAGAGATTTGAAAAAGTGCTATGGAAATGCTGGCCTTTAATGTACAAAAACCTTTTAAGGAGGATCACAGAGCAGGAGTATCTGATAAGAAGTTCCATCTGCTGAAGCCAGTGGTTCAAGCAGCTTCCTCCGTGCAACTTGAAGCCTTTTCTAAACACACTTTGCTCTGCTAGCCAAAAAAAGAAATACAAGATGTGCTCACATTTGGCCCCAAATGAAAGCCTAGAAATTATTATGGGTTCTAGTGAATATCAGTAAAAACAATCTTCTTCTTTCTTAACAATCCTCCCCCAAACACCTCTAAGGAACAAAGGCTAGGACAAAAAATACCTCAGTGCTCACCCAGGAATACACAGAAATAAATTCTCTGTAAGTCTGCAAAAAATAGGTGATCAAGTAGTTCCAGAAGAGGGGAGCCCAAAATCACCACTTAGGGAAGTGCAGGAAGGGAGAAGATAAGCAGGGGAGGGGAGCACAGGTGGCCAAAATCAGGGCTCAGTGCCAGCTGTGAGGTCAGCTCTGTTCTCGTGTATGCAGGCACACATCACTCCTTTATAAAATGGACATTTCCACAGCAGAGCAGCAGCAGCCAGCTTCAAGAGATTCACCCATATTTATACAGAATACACACACAAATTTGAGGTTATACCCTTTCTGGACTCAAAGGTGAAGGGAACAACTTGTTTTCAYCTGCATCTGAACTGCACAGACAGCACAGAGAATAATGGTTCCATATTTTCCTATTCTGAACTGACAGAAGGAGGTGTTGCTACAAATGTAAGGCTCACATTATTGAGCTCTGTTCAAATATTCCCCTCATTTAGACCACAGCCCTCAGAAATGGGTCTCATTTTTCCTTCCCTCCTTTTTGAAAACCTAAGGTAGTGATTCAGACAGGCACATGTAAGAACTCGTTACATTTTAAAGTATCTTCATACCAGAATGGACCAGAAGAGGTTTCTAAACTGCTTTTCCAGCAGACATAACTATCCACTTTGAGAAGCAAACCACTTCCATGGGGCTCCAGGTACAGAGGAAGGAGCTGAGCCCACATTTTTGAGATAGGATGATCTGAGGCAGTGCAAGTGTTGAATAAGAACCCCAAGCAATCATACAAACTGGGCTGTCTCTAGCCCACACAAGTCCTTCTGCACCTTAGATTGCCATGGCTACTTCTCCAGCCTCTTTGGGGTCTCTTTGAAACACACACAGATCCACYCCAAATTCATTTGCTGTTTTTGCTGTTTAAATGAACTCCATCTCGCCAATGCAAACCCCACAATTCTCAACTGAAGTGCTGAGAACAGAGACAGGAGAGATGAACAGCATGTATATTCAGCAACAACTGGTTATCTGACTTCATTACTCAAAAGAAGAACCTACACCCAGGCAAAACAAAGCAGCTAAGAAGTAAACAGTAAAATGTAAATGCATTCAATTTCATCTTACTCCGAGTCAGTGAACAGACACAARCCATTACTGTCACTGGCCTATGTAGGAAATTTTTTGTCTTCTCTAACAGCTCCAGGAYAAGATAATCTAAGGAAACCCCACATTTTAAACCCCACATTTTAAAAAGTACCTTTCTACACCCCAGCTCTGCACAGGTAGAACTGGGATCAGTCAYCCCTAGCAGTAYAAAAAGGCTGTGGACCCTTATCAYCATCCCACTTTATCTAACACATGCTTTACAAGCAGGGGTAGCAACACCCTGGTGGTTTAAAATTCCCTGTTCCAATAACATTGAATCAACAGCACATTTGGACCAGTCCATGAGCCATTTGACCACTCTTAGGGAATATTTTCAAGCTCTCTTTGTTACATTCACTGTTGTTTAGATTCAGCCTCCAAGGCTTTGGCACTCTGGGCACTTGGTGGAGGCTGGCACAAGTGGCTGAGCACTGTCCCTGTCTGGGGAGAGACATGGACTCAAACCTGCCCCAGCCCATTCACCCATCCCAAGGACACCATCCCAGCCCCAGCTGCCATCTTCTGGTGCCACTTTACAGCAGGGYTGACTCTGAAATGGGTTCATTAAAATACAAGCAAGAAGCTGTTAGTCACGTTTAAGAGCACCAGTGTCCCCATCTGAGACCCTGTTCTCCATTATTGCTGCTACTTGACATGCATTCCCTTTGCCCTGAGACATTCTTTCCATTGAATTTGCAACAGAATCAACATAAAACAGACCTTAAAAATTTTTTTAAAAAGCCATTACTCTGAAATAATAAGAAACAGACAAAGGCATAGCAATTTCTGTTGGCATAGGACAAATTAGTGGAATTTAACACACAGCCTGATGAGTGCCTCCCACCAAAGGATCAACCATAGACAGATGAAAAGATCAGGAGTAGCCACTGCCAAATACAAATTCTTATTTGAGCTAAGAGTAATCCAGTTCCAAGCAAAGACTAAAAGCATTGCAATGCTAGCAGAGCTCCCTGCTTTTTCAGTAAGTCAGGAATTAGAAACTTGTTTGGTTTGTGAAGAGGAATGCAGAACATGCTTGACCATGACAGGGAAGAATTGGAACAGATCACACCATATGTCCTTTCCAGACCTAAGATTTTTAAGATGAGTGGGTCCTGAAGGCAGGATGATCCAGCTGGTTTTTTGTTAGCCCATTATCCTGCCCTTGTGAGTCCCTCCTTCCTTCCCAATCAAGTGTACTTTCTCTCAGCTTCCAAAGCACTCTCAGTCTCAAATGAAACATGGTCTCAGGAAACAGTACATTATTTCAGATGTAAATTGCAGCTGAAACAGGATAATATTTGGTGATCAATTAATCTGGGCAGCATTCTGAAATGCCCAATTACATGGTTAACATAAGCATGCTGAGAGCTTGAAAGCTGAGCTAAATGAGTAATGAAATTCTCTGGCTTTGTGGTTCAGTAAAAATGAAGAAGGGAAGTGGGGAGAGCAGGAATTGTCTTAGGCCAAGAAACAGCAACATTTCAAAGTAACCCCAAGAGCAGGTTCTTCTCAAAATAAAGCTTTATGTCATTTTTGGCTAGCATATATTTCTATAAATCTTTTAAAAGTGAAACATAATTTAACATTTCAGCACAAGTGACAAATTCTGTTTTGAAATCAGGTCTGAGAAATTCTTTACCTAGCTCATTTGGTATTTCTAGAGTTCATCCTATTGTTAYCTTTAATTCCTTGCCTTAAAATACTCAAATCATGTTAGTCCTCTTCATTTCCTTAAATATTTGTGATGGGGTGACAGAAGGGACGTGGCACTCCACTAACCATGCTTTTCTTTGCACAAGTCAGCTTCAGATGCCACTGAAGCCTTACAGACTTCACTCCCAGATGATGCCCACACAGCTGCTGATGTCAACAGACAAAACCCAGGGGAACATGAAAAGACAGTTTATCTTCAGTTCCAAAATTTCTTCTCTCTAAAGTGCTGCACAGTCAAACTACAGAGAGGGAAGCTCAAAAAAAAAAAAAAAAACCTCACATGAATCTTTAATTAAAATATTTTATAAGCATACAGTAACTGAGGTTGGAAGGGACCTTTGGAGTTCATCTGGTCCAACTCCACCCAAAGCACAGCCAACTTAGTAACTTCATATTTCTCATGTTTTTTCAAAGAGACAACAAGAATAAGCACAACCACARTGATTTAGAAAGGGATATCAAAAGTCTTTGTGACTTAGATGAAAACAGAGTGTGCAAGTCAACCAAATTAAACAAAATAAAAAAGGAATAAAATGCAAGCCCCCTTAAGTGCTTTCTAGGTTMTAGAAAGTGATGTTGATGTGACACTCTCCCTTTACAAAACACACTTAAGTCCAAGAGGAGGCATGATATGTAACTCAGGAGAATGAGATGGTGGCAGATGAATGAAGGCACCTCAAAATTACTCTTTTCTCTTAATGTATTTTCTTCCTTCCCACTGGTGTCCAAAACACAGGCACTTTACACCATTCTTTGTAAATTAATGATAAATTAAACCAAAAAAGGGAATGTCTTTAAATGCTAAGTTTCTCCATGATTGGACTTTCTGGAAGCCACACTTCTGGCATGGGCAAGCCCCTGAACAGCTCATTGCTGTTTCAGTTCAGGGTCCCTTGCCCAGCTGCTATCAGATGTCTCAGAGGATGCTCCAGGACCCCCTGACAGGCAGGTATTACCACATCTCCTTAGTCTCTGGAAGGTCTCTTCCTAAGCCCTAAAATTTGGATGTAGTTCTCAAGAAGGCTGTAACTTACTTTCTGACACTTTTGCTTTTCTCTCTCTTAAAAAAAAAACAAAAAAAAACCCCAAAAAACCACCAAAATCCAACAAATACTAATTTTTATTTTTTTCTTCTAAAACCCAGACCACCATCGTTGAGAGAGGCCAAGAAGCTCACACATAACATGATAAATTTATCTGYACATTTTAATGTTTTAATGTCAACGAAGGTACAAACAGGCTGAGATCTGAGATGCACAAACCTTTTGTCAGGGCACYCATGAGAAAATCAGAGTCCTCCTTTAACAGTGTGACCTTTAACAGGAATCTCAAGTGCCATCCTTTCATACMAGGTGAGCTGACTGAGCAGGAGGATAAGGTTAAGTGAGACAGCCAAGACTTTTCTGTGATCAGGAGAGAGTGACAGGAAACCCCTGATGGTAATTCACATTGGTGTAAAACAAGGAGAGAACTGAGAGGGAAACRAAGTGGAGGAGAGTAATGAAAGGTTTCTGAAGGGGATTTAGGAAAAAAGCACAACACCTGATTTTCCTTGCAGCCTTCTAAGCCCTTTAAAAGCAATACTATTAAAACACATATTGCAGGACCCCTGAGAGCAAAGATATCACAGCCCCTGGGAAATGGTAAAGCTAGAGCTCAAGAACTGTTCTTTCTGAAAAATTCTCTGTCAGATGAGAGATGTACATATATTCTATCAAAAACAAACAAACAATACTCACTGTGTATTTTCATATTCTGTACAACTTGAGACTGAACTGTTAAATTCTTATTCCCAGTGTAATTTTAGATACTGGAGGAAAAATCCACTGTCTTTGAACATGAATGGCAGCAGGGTGCACTTAACACTCTTTCTCCTTTTCAAACATATCTTTACACTTGACTTAAAAATGTAGAATGGGAGCATAATACCCCATTCATTGCTAGCAGCACCATGAATGAGAGGCTCTCTGCACATCTGTTCAATGATATTTAATGCATGGCCTAACAAGCACTGGCATTTCCCACTCACAGATTTGTAGGAATTACACATGGGCTACAGCTCTGCTGACAGATCCTTGCTCCTCTGGAGGGCTCTGCCCAGTCCTCCAGGCTCTGGTTCAATTCCTCACAGAAATCAGCACGTACCTGCAACTCTGGCTGGTTACACTGAGCCAGGGCTGACCACGGCACTGGATGCACATTGTCAATGTGGAGCATCAAAGGCACTGCCCAAACTGGCTGTTGCTAGGAGAGAAGGGAATGGCAGGGAAACACAGGCAGCAGAAACACTGGGGTTTTTTCACAGACCTGGCATTTATGAAGCATTATCATAAAGTTTACACAGTCGTGTCCACAGTCTCTTCCCAGGCCTTTAACTCTTTGAAAAGTTAAAGCAGGAATCACAGAAAATAGCAAGGAAGTTCAGAAACCACTTTCCTTATTATATAAAAAACATAAAAAACAAAAGCCTTGATTTTTTTACAGTTCTGGACTTGGAAATGCAAAGCACGTAAGTGAATTTTGATTTGCACATGAAAGCACAGTCACTCCCCACTTAATCTTTTAAAATCTAGTAGGGAAAGTTATTTTACTTCAGGGTAGGAGAAGGACAAGCAATAGAGAAAACTTTTCAAGGCTTATTCCTTGCATTTGAATATTCATGGAGACAAAAAGATGTGAAATTTGTGCAACATTAGTCACACCGAAGAGGTCCAACATAATGACAATGCAAGAGCTAACACAACATCTGTGTGGAAAGAAACCTGACCCAGCATAGAGAATATCTTTCTGGGTTTGTAAAGCTCCCTGTGGGCTTCATCCAAGATGCTGTGTGGATCTGCTCTCTCTCTATTCCCCTGCTGCAGACTTGCACTGGCTGCCTCCTCAGCTCTCTGCATAACCTCAGTGCTGCCTGAGCCAGCTCCTCTGCAGCTCTTGGGTCTGGAGTCATCTCCCTGTGCTTCCACACCTGCACAGCCTTCCTCCTCCCTCATCCTCCCCCCCTCCACTGCAGGAATGGCATCACACAGCCCAACAGTGCTGAAACACAATTCAAACCAAAAAAAAAGAGCAAAACTTTGAAAATAAAGCCATTGGAAACGAGGTGGTGTTATCCACACGCATGATGATGGAACAGGAAACACAGCAGGATGAAAAAAGGAGTAAATGCAGCTTTCAGTATGAGGAAAAGCTGAGCAATGAGCCAGCTCAAATTAACTGCACTAATCCACACTGCTTGCTGCTTGCCATCCTGCTTGGCCCTYTTCTCTTCCAGAAAAGGCCCTCAGAAACTTTCACTGGATAAACACACCAATATCAGAAAACTCTTCTGCGTACTGAATGCAAGTGACTTTTGGGTGGTGACTGGCTGCTTGAGCAGCCATCCTGGCCACAAAGCCATCCTGCTCCTTGTCCCCATTCCCAAAKGATGGGACTGTCACCTGACACCTCTGCCACCCACATTTGCTGCTCCCTGACTAAATGCAGATCAATTAATGAGCACCACATGGGCAACGGAGAGCAACCCGCCCTCCAAAGGGAGATAACAACCCTGGAGAACATGAAATAATGCACTGAAATGCAGGAAATAATGCATTTGTGATCTGACAGTGGGGAAGAACAAGGTGTAAAGGTGAGGGACATACAGACAAGTCAGGAAAGACTGAGAAACCCAGGTGAGATATCAGACCCTGTGCATGTACTGATCTTGAACATAACAAACAGAAAAATAATGGAAAATTCTGATTAACCTCCCCCCACCTCTGGCTACTTGGAAAAGAKCTGTATTTACCTGCTGTCAATGTGCTTTTCACTACACAGCATTACAGGTTAATAAAAACCTGCCTTCCAGAAAATGTCTAATTATGAAATWCTTCAGACAGCCAACCTTGGTAAAAACAGTAGATTTTTACAAATTAGGTTTGAATTTACAAAACTCACATCAATGAATTAAATTGTAGCCTTTGGTTTACTCCAAGCCACCAGGTATGGAAAATATGGCAGAAACCTTAAATATTTGATGCCTGGGCYCTGCACATTTTGTAAGCAGCAGACATTTCCATAAACCTGTTAACCTCTTGAGACAAATATCCCTTATGGCATATAGGAAGTCTTTCCAATCTGTATTTTTTTTTTCTTTCAAATTAAATTTTTGAAAGAACTCACAAAATGAAAGAAAGTGATATAGCAGTCTTTTCYCATTACCCTTGGTGGTGATCAGGACACATTAAAAGATGTTTTGCCTCACAGAGGTTGAGCAATGGGATGCCTTACAAGGACAGGGAAAATATCAAGTCATTCATACCTAAAAGGCCAAAATAAATTCCACAGTTGCAGCAGTAAAATCTAAGAAATTGAAAAATACAAACACTCGCTGAATATTTCAAACAAAGGAAATGGAAAAAAAAATCAAAATAAAATACACTCTGGAAAGCAAATGGTAACAACAACAATCCAAATACTAGATGGAACATTTTATTATTATTCAGCCTATTCCAACTGCTAACACTACATTAAAACATGTTTTTTAGACAATCTACAACTTCACGTTGATTTTCCTCTACAAAAAACGTCTTGCTCATGTCAAGACCCAAAGTTTCAGACAAAAGAGAGAGAGCTTTTTAAAAAACGAAGAGAAACACAAAAGAAACACCCCCACACCACTTTTAACATGAACAGCAAAGAGATTCAGCATTCACTTAAAGGCTTTACCTTCGACCATCTGTGACTTAACTGTTCTTATTCTTTAGTCATATATCATTTATCGCTACATGCTGTGAGGAGAGGGGAGAAGGGCTGGGGGAAATGACAGTAAGCAGAGCACTTGCTAATTTAAATAACTCCCAGAAATGTTCTTATCTACTGAGCAAACATTCCAGTGTTTTAATTAAGCCAAGCAGACAGAGATCAAATGACCATGTATGAAGCAATTTATGAGCAACTCTCAGCAGTGCAAGATGCACTTTTGCTCCYGWGGCCAAGCCACCCTTCGAGTCATTYTTCCCCCCTTTAAGTTAGGATACATGGGGGAAAACATGCTGGAAAGTAAGTTGCATGGAAGTTCCCTAACCTGCTTTGTTACTTCCTSTATAATTAAATGTTTCTAGCATTCAGCTGAGTAGACAAACGACTAGTAAAACTTGKTGGTTTTGGTTGTTTCTTGGGKTTTTTTTGTTTGGTTTTTCTGTTTGTTTGTTTTTGGGGTTGTTTTTTGTTTGTTTGGGKTTTTTTTTTKGAGTCTGCTGCTAGGGAAGCAGAGCATTGAGTAGYAGACATTTCAAAGATGTATCCAGAATTACCCAGATACTGAACTTCTGGATACCCAGTATCCAGAACTGCTGAAAAGAAAGGGTTAAGAGCACAGCAATCAATGTGCACTGCTTTTGGCAGGAAGCTGGAGACCAGACTGAGCTGCAGGGGTGTCCCTGACACAGATCTGCACAACCACAAATTTCCCAGCGCCTTTGAACACACACCACCAAGCTTTTGTAGCAAGAGGAGTCACACTGGTTTGTTTGCTCCGCATCTGTCACTGCTCCCCATCCAGGGCTAGAATTACACATGAGTGCAAAAAACAAGGCTCAGATGGGCCATCAAACAGCTTCATTATAGCTGATGTTGTTCCTATTGATTTGTTTCAAGAGAAAAGGTTTATCTCCAGAGAGCACAAAAGGAATAACACATCCTTGGTCACAACACCTGGAGTCTCAAGTCAAACTGAGTCAACCAGCAAGGCATTAACCAAATACAAGTGTAGGTGAGTGCATCCTTAAACCAAACATTTCTCCATGTTATGGAAAACCAAATTAACAGGCRTTCTGAAACACGAGCAGAGAGCTGGAGGTGAAAAGAGGTTACATCAATATTGCAGTCATGCAAAAGTGGAGCAATGTCTTTAAATGACTGAATAAGGAAATGTCACAAGTCTAGTCATAGAATATTTTTTTCACATAACCTTCTAAGTGATCTGTTCTTCATAAGGAAGAATTTTCCACTGCAGAAGATTCTATGAACATATTTCAGAAATTGATTTCAGCAGGAAACCAGGGTAGGATAGACAGGTTCTTCCTGTCATTATTTGATGGCATAATTCTTTCCCCCTTCAAAGCAGCAAATACACTTCTCCAAAACTGCTCTATTAAATCACAAAACCATTCTGGAACACTTTGTTTCTTGGATATATGTCTGCTCTCTCACATCAGCATAACAATTGCAGTTGAAACCAGTGCAGACAAGCTTTAGCAAATTCATGCTTTACAGTTGTCTTTACCTTATCACTAGGCACAGAAATAACTGAGRCTTTATTTCAAAACAGATTCTAAATACTTCACTGAGTCAATCAAAAATGTATAGGAAAAYGTTCACTATATACAGACCAATTTAAAACCCACAGCTGTACACAAATTTCACTGTGAATACTTCTAAAGCATCAAAATGCAGTAGAACCAGATGTCTGTGTACATCCAARGAGGAGGATAAAAAGGAGCCCAAAAATTTACAGAATTATCTGGAAAACCGAGACTGGTGARCCATGATGATAATCCACATTTAAGTTTAAAATTTGGGAATCAAGAACAAGGACCCAAACTCCTTGCATTAAATTCTAGGACTGCAYAAAATTTCGGGAGGGGGAACAGACCTCAGCCACAAACAGAACACACGTGGACACTGCATGGGTTTTTTCTGAGTCTGTAAACTGAGGTTAACATGCAAATGAGAGTGATTTGTTTACAAACAGCTACAARGAGAGGAAAACAAGCCCACCCTGGCCCTCTGACAGCCAGGTTGGTGTCTGCTCAGAGCAGCGTGCAGTTTGCAAAGGCTGCATTGCATAACAGCACAGGGCTCAGCGCTGGACAGAAGGGTGGGACTGGGAGCTCACAGGGAGTATTTGGACATCATTTGAGAAAACAAATGTTCAAGCAGGCCTTTTAAAGAGGCCTCCAAACTCTATCAGCCCCTGGCGCAGCCGTTGTTTTATCCAGCCCGAACCAGAGCGACGCGCCGATTGCATTKCTGCATTTTATTTTCTTTTCCTGGGAAGCGAGCAGATCAGTCTGGCACACTGATTCATGGTGTTACTACACTGGCTTTCCTCAGCTGGAACATTCCTTCTGCAGCCCATGAAGGCCTATTAAAACAAGCAAATCACGAGAACCATCTGTGCTGTGCAGAGGGGAGGGAATGGGGAGCTGCAGTGGGTTTCCCTCTTGCTGCTAGGTGCTGGCTCCTTCCTGCCTGTGAGACCAGCCTGTGTTATGCTGAGAACTACATCTGATACACAACATTTCCTCYGTTTAGTTAAACTTTCAGTTGCAAAGGAAGAAGAACTAGACCTGGGGTCACATGGGACAAAAGACAGCATCTCTCAGTGTGCTGGGAGAAAGCAACATCATCTTTTCTCTTCACAACAAAACCTTCATCAGCCGSGGTTTTTTATTTCACTATCTTCGTCTTCTTTATTTTACTTTTTATTTCRTTATCTTCTTCCACTTGAGCTGACATCCTTCCTTTAGGCTAAAAGCTACTAYAGGCTAATGAATATAYATATATATTTAAAAAGAACTTTGTCACTGGTGTTCTAAGAGAAAAGTTGCATTTTCCATGAAARTTCACTCCTTACAAGAGTGCCTGCTTTCAGTTTTTTGTTAAAATACCATTGTACTGAATTTTCACTCACACCAGCAGAATATTTGTCTGCTCTCTGAGCAAAGTGATTTACTCCTCCACTAGCATCAAGRCAGAGGAAGAGTAGGATGCAATTCAGCAATTAAACACTCAATGAGGTGATGTGATATACACCCTTACATGAAAGTGAGTGAAAATGGAAAAGAATAAGCACTCCTAAAAGTGTCTTTCAAGAGCAGTATGTTTTCACTTTGAGATAGGCATCTAATCCTCTGTGCCTCATCAGGAGGAAACACTACTTGTCATCAAAGGAAGTTATTGTTTCCAGTTAATTAATGACTGTGACATGCCTTGGGATCTTGGAATGTAAGATATCATTGCTGTTACATGATGCTGAGGTCTCCTCAATCTGTTATATATTTCTATTAATGGGGATAACCCAAGTGTGTTGTGATGTTTACTTYGAGCATATTTTCTCTAAGCCATTTCACAATCTTCCTCCAATCCTGCAAAATATGGTTTGAAAAAATCTCCAAAAACAGCTAGGAAAATATTGACCCTTATTGATACTCAAATAAAAGATCCACATTCCACAAATGTTTTTACAATGCCTCCTTACTGCAAACAGCTCCTGACTWAGTGAAGCAATGTGCTGCACGTGAGAGTAATAGGGTTTACAAATTTGGSATGTCAAGGGGTCCCAGCCATTAAGACCAACAGGATTAATTYCTTTCTGTATTAAAAGGCAGTAAAGATCCACATTTTTTACTTAAAACCAAACAACATCACAGAAGATGCCCTTTTTTCTGTCAGGAATGTGGAAATCACAGGAGAAGAATACATATTACATACTGCAATCCTGTCCTAACATACATACACACCGTCTCATCAACCTCTAAAATTCCATGTTTTCTTTGATAATCATCCTTCTCTACCTCAGGGTTTGTAAACAGGTTTTATAACCTCTCTTTTAAGAAYAAAGGGAGCTTAAACCACAAGAAAACAATGTTTGTCTTTGCTAAGTGGTGCAGGACACACAGAAATATAATTTATGGCAACCAAAATGATGAACTCAATCAACATATACATATATGGGAAACACTCAGCTTTGGAGATACAGAAAAATCATGCCAAAGGTTYAAGAAATAAAGAAAAACAACATATTTCTGTTCACATATACATAAAATTTCTCTTGTGCCTTATGCATTTGCCAACAGAACAAATTGAAATTTGACTGCTAGAACCACACAGCAATACAGAGTGCCCTAGTCAGAACCACCATAAAACCACAAATAAAAACCAGYCCTTTGCCAAAGGCTGCCTGAAACCAGGAGGAGTCAGCCAAGTTCCAGGGCAGCARCTGAGTCGTGGCAGGGCAAATTAGCTTGAATTCATCAGTGCCCAACTGCTCTGCTTGGGACAGTCAGCAGGGAGACAAAACCCCATCTCAGTGCCCACTGTTTAACTCACACTGCCTCATGCACTTTGTTAGGGGCTCTCTTGGATTTCCAGATTTCCCTGCAAGCCCAAGATGCAGTTTTTGTGAATCCCTATCAATAGMATGATTACAAGGGATGTATACAAGGCAAATGGGAAAAAAATAAARATACCAGGCTTGATTAATCAACAAGTTAGACAAGTGGTTCTAACCATGCCTTTCCTTGCTGTTCATGGTCCTGATCTCATGCTGCTGCTTTGATTTCAAACACTCCATGGAGCTGTATTTTTACCTTTAACAGCCTGAAATTTCTGGTTCATGAAAAATTAAAATAATCCCTCTGAGCATAATGGGGGAAAAAAAGCAGTAGGCATGAAACTCTAAACCTTAAGCCTTTATGCAATGTTACTTCAACAGGAAGGCAGTACCTATGGGATAAAGGATTTTATATTTGTTGATAAACAAGAGACTATAAGCCAATGGAAGGRAAATTAAAAATAATGGGCTGAAATAAAAATGGGACCCCCTGAGGTCTAAACATGAAACCTGCAGGTGCTAAACCTCCTATTTATAGAGGTTTTCTGAATGCTTACAGTCTTGGTTAGAGAAACAGCATGCACCTCCAAGACATCCAAAGTTGGACTTGCAGCACATTAAATTTAAGAATCATTAGAGTTAAGCAAGCCAGTTTCCATGAATGCTGAGCACCCATAGTACTCATTAGCTTTTCTGTAAGCCAGAGTGAAGAACAAGGATGAATACAGCCMCTAGTTCTTCAGTGACATGTATTTTCTTCCATGGAAAAAATTCCCACTCACTTAGGGAGCTCCTAACTCTTGGATCAGTTCCTACTGCAGTCTGTCAGCTCTCCTTCCCACCCTGCCAACACATAACTCCTTGCAGAGCCACAAAGGAACTATGATGGCCTTGATGAAAGGATTCATCCTTTCCTCCTTGAAAGCATTTC
This sequence comes from Sporophila hypoxantha, assembly GCA_002167245.1. Taxonomy (NCBI): domain Eukaryota; kingdom Metazoa; phylum Chordata; class Aves; order Passeriformes; family Thraupidae; genus Sporophila; species Sporophila hypoxantha. The sequence continues at coordinate 939,480 of NDFG01000353.1, read as the reverse complement.
AGGTTCTCAACTTGTAGGCGTTACAGCAAAAGCAAGAGGCAAATCTCAGACACAAGGGCCACAGGGAAAGTCAGTGGTCACCAAACACTTTGATGGCACCAGGGTATTCAACAGGCAGAGCCTGCTGACATCCTGCAGGGACAAAACATGGCCCAAGGAACACACCTGCTGCTGTGTGAGTATATAAATCCAATCCAACTCAATTCCAGGTTCATGGCAAAAACTAGAACAATCAAGGTATAACAAAAAAAAAAAAAAAAAAACAACCAAAAAACACCACCACCAACTCCAATCAAATAAAAAACCCAAAAAACCCCATTTTCAGCAGGGTCAGTTCCTGACAGCTTACTCTGCAACTGATTTCATAGCACTGCTGGTATAAAATGGATAAAATGGTTAGAAAGCAYTATTACTCTGTCAACAGCCACCTGAACTTAACAAGATAAAGTAACCATGAAACCACAGCCACCTAAGCACCTTGAATATTTTMTTTTCAGAAACTCAGTTTCTGGGTATTTTGTCTGACCACCACAAACAACTATGGGRATAAGGAATCAAGTTATCTTCATTCAGGAAAGAAATATACCTGCCTCTATCTCATTACAAAAGAAGCTTCACAGTTTTGTATCCCAATTCTGTATAAACGCAGTATCTGCTTCCAAGGGAATTCAACTTCTCTTGACTGCAGCACTTTAATCCATGCAGCCTTCAAATTTATTTTCACCCTCCCAAATAAAGGGAAGTCATGCAGCTCCTCCATTGGCTGGAAAAAGAATTTGAACTTGATTGAGTAATGAATAAATTCCTGTTTACAAGAAAAACTGGCTTGCTTGTATTACAACAAGGACACAATAATTTATAGATGAGTTARGGTGAATCTCTGTTTAAGATGCTCTCCAAACTGCATTATTTTGTTGATGCACTCAAAGCATTAGGAAAGACTATACTGGAATGTCTGGAAAATTGATTTTGTGACTGTGAAATCCAGTTGGTAGGCAGAAAAATCCTTCTTCTGGGAGAGMAAAGAAAATGGACAGCCATAGCACTTCCAAAGGAGGAAGATGATGGCATTTGGCTTGCCTTCAAAACCAGTATAGGTGAATGAAAACAGTTAAATAATCCATGCTTCCAGTGTACTTGACACAAAAAACACTGAGTGAAGGCCAAGCTACTTGTGCATTCCTGGCACCAAGGGTCTTTCTAGACACAGAGAGGCACATACAAAACTTGAGAATTAAAATAAGTCCCCCTGCTGAAYGTGGCTACCCTTGGTGTTGGCACTCAGGAGGAAAAAGAAAACATGAACAATCATTTCTACAAGACAGGAGCTGCTTTTTTTAGTTCCACAGGAGTGGCTGAATCTCCCAGGTGCTCCAGCTGGCACAGTGCAGCTCCATCCACAAAATGCATGGCTCATCTTTTACCTCTGCCAGAACTGCCTGCACATGCAAACTCTCCAAAATGCATTCAGAACACCCCTTAATGTGAAAGTTGCCCAGTCCTTCAAAGCCATCTGGAAAATATTTCATATTAGGCAGTAAGGTCCAGTCATCTACACTGGTCATATATTTGGATGTCTGTGTTAAACAGGGCAGTGCCATACCACTGTAAGTCAAAGCCTAAGAAGCTCGGTATTAAATAGCATATGTATTGCTGAATGAACTAAAATTAAAAACCACAGAGATAAGATTTAAAAAAAAATATCACAGCTGCAGCTTCAGAATTTCTGGAAATGCCACCAGTCTTCAAGTCAAGGACAGTAAAAAAAGGAATGAAGTTGACCTGCATGTTTAGTGAGGGAGATGGGAAGCCAAGGATCAGATAACTTYCCAACACAGCAAAATGTCCCTGCAGAAACTGGTTTCTCACATAAGCCAGCATGAATGCTTGGTCTGCAGGCACAAGGCTGTCCAAGTGAAGTAGCTGGAGCATCACAGGAAAAGGACAAAAAAGGCATCAGCTGTTGGTATGAGAAAAATCACAGGAACTACCCAAGACAGACTGGCTTGTGGTTTCCTTTGGGTTAGCAGAAATCACAGGAGTGCTTTGCTGATTGCCTTAGAGCATTTGCCAGCAAATTACCACAATGGCTTCCTCTTAAGGATAAAGTGTGTGCTCAGATTAGGATCCTGCACCACTGAGACAGGGAAGCTCTGCTATTGATTTTCATGGCTGTTAGAAGAAAAATACAAACCAAATCTTTTGTAGCTGATCTCTTCTGGAGCAAAACCCTCAGCAGCAGCTAAAAGGCAGAGAGGGCTTTGCAGCACCAAGCTAAAGGAAGTGCAGAGTGGTAACTTTTGGCAAWTGCTATCACTATAAACAGTGACCATGGTAACAAACAGGAGGGGTTTTTTTCCCTCCAGACCCTCGGGGAAAAAAAACCCCATGGAAATTTCAGTGTGTGTACATATATCAGTGTTTGTACATCACTGCCATGTTTGTGTGTCAGGACCTTACTTAGGGTAATGTATATTCCCATTGATTTCCTGCTAAAAAAGGAAACAACATACACACACACAATTTTTCTGTCTCTGCTTGTTGCCCAAAATGGAACACCTCTAAAAAAAAAAAAAACCTGGAGAAGTTTTCAGCTGACAAGCAAGGGGCAAAAAAAGAAAGAGGATGCTACATAATAAATATATAACAAAATGGTAATTGTCTTTTGATGTGTTATTTCTGGCCAGGTTTTCTTCCAASTACATCTGTTTAGAAACCACAATTAAATTACTTTACTCTGCAGCTAGCATGGGGGTGGTGGCAAAAAAAAAAAATCAACTACTAAAATGCTGATAGTTAAAAATGTCTTTGGGAAAGTGAGAGGCAATTTTTTTTTAAAGATTACAAGGCTACAAGTCCTTACCAGGTTATAAATCACTTTCCAAGTATACTGTGGCACAGGAAACTCTTCTGTGATGAAAACAGCRTCTAGATCATGTACCAAAGTGGCACCACATAACTCAAAACAACACTTGTCATGCAAAACTGAGGCCTTTGGAATCTCAGCAGCACTTCAATCTGTGTTCAGCAGAACTGCCTGGAATAGCTCACTGGTTAAAACCAGGTCCTGTTTGCCTTCCTGAAATATGTGGGTGACATGACTGAGTAAAATTTCCAGCTTTTAGTCTTGGATCATAGACTTTTGCATCACTGTGCTTTGTATACTGAAGTTTTAAGAGAGACACAGTGCTCCCACCCTATTCAGGCATCTCTGGTTTGCCTACACAAAAGCATCACAGAATAATTTTGTTTGGTACGGTCAAGAGGTCAAATCACTCCAGAGGTCCTCCAGTCCAAYCTCCTRCTCTAAGAAGAATCAGATTRTCTTAGGTTGGAAACAGGGGTGTGCATTCTATTTCCACCTGTCAGAGGCAGGGCAGTTCTCTGCTGTCCATGGGGCAGTTTTTTCTTTATCTCTCCCACAGCCAACCCTCCCTGCAGGAGATCTCTGCTGTCCATGGCCACTGAGTGTCCCTGCAGGGCTGATCCAATTCCAGCATCCCATGGGGAGATGCTGCGCCCAGGGGAGGAGCCAAGCATTCCTGCCTGGATCCAATCTGAGCCTGGCACAGCACAGCAGCCTTTGCCCCCTGCATTGCCAGAGGAGCAGCTTTCTGCTGCCCTGCATTGCCAGAGGGAGCCCAGGCCCATCTCCAGCAGCCCTGGAGCTGCAGAGGAAAACTCCCCCCTTGTGCAGGATCCCTGCTGCAGCAGCAGCACAGCTGGCACTGCAGGAGGGCTGAGCCCCCATGGGATGGGGCTGTGCCACCCCTGACACACAGGGGGCAGGGCCTGCTCTCACTCTGGCAGGGGTTTGTTTTACTGCACTGTTTATTTCAGTTTTATTTTCTTCCCTAATAAAGAACTGTTATTCCCGCTCCCATATCTTTGCCTGAGAGCCCCTTAATTTCAAGATTACAACAATTCAGAAGGACAGGGTTTACATTTTCCATTTCAGGGGAGGCTCCTGCCTTCCTTAGCAGACACCTGGCTTTTCAAACCTTAAGACAGATCAACGGGAAATACAAGAAAAAAGCATTCTTACTGAAACAACTTCATTATGAAGTCCTCATAAAAAGAGGCCTCCAAGTGATTTAACCTCTTGCTCGGAGAAATGCCAACAATTTACCAGGAACCTGACTGTTTCTGCTGGATTCAGGAGCAGCCAGTGCACAGGAAGGGCTGGAAACCTCAGATCTCTTTCTCTGGCCAGTGAGGAGACCCCTAGGACAAAACTATAAAGGTACCCATCAGCCATCCCCTTCTCAGGGGGATRCCAAAAAATCCCATCAGCTACACTGCAGTCATAGGAGCATATTTGCGTTCTGAGTGCATGAAATAAAAGTGAATATCATGATTTCCTCATGAAAAYTCACTTTGAAGACTACTTTACCATAAACTCATTGGTCTTGTGTAATATCTACCACACCCTTCCATAAAACTTCCCAAGAACAACCACAGGACAAATAAAGTTGAACAGCCCCTTCAAACTCACCACGGTYTATCTGTGAGTCACTCCTAAGAGTAAGCATATTTTTACTGAAATCAGGATATCTTACAATTCTGAATCAATGGTATATTTTCATTACTTTCTACCCCACTGCCATCCTTCAATGAAGCACTGCTTTCAGATGCAAAAAAATCCTGTGTTCTTGAGCATTGTCACAGTGTTTAATAAAAAAGTGGATGTGGGAAAGCTTTGTGACCTAGAAAGGAGATGTACTGTATGAATGATGCACCAAGCCCAGAGAGTGAGACGTCATTATTCTATTTATATCTATAGGCAGAGGAAAAATGAGTCCAGTAAAAAGATGAAACACTTCATGTACTGCAGGAATTTTTATTTACGTGAACAAATTTAAAAAAAACCCCAAAAGACCAAAAAAATCCAGCACCCAGACACAAAGACTAACATCCTTGTGGTAAAAAGAAAAAATAAACGGATTTGTAATGATCAAACTCGGTCTTGGCCAATTTGTTCTCTTGTGTATTTAGTTTGCCACATCTCCAGTTGTCTGACACGRAGCAAAAATATTTCAAATCTGTGGTTTACAAGTAGGCTATCAAACCCATTTAAAAATTGTGTTCAACTATTTCCAGCAATTTCACAAGATACTTAGAAATGCAGCGGGTTTTTTACAGCTTTTCTTCAAGAAACACCTATTTTATTCCCTCTCCTGGGCTGCACAGTGCCAGGGCCATGTCAGACCAGAGGTGCCAGACCAAACCACCACCTCGGGCAGTTTATGGAATTAATTCTGCAGAACACAATGCAGATTCCACACCTGTGATTTCATCTCAATTCAGATCAGGTAAAGTGAAAGAAGGAAGGAAAGGATGACCCATCCTTCCCAGGAAATCACAATGTAGGGCAGTTTTAGTGCCCACACATCCTGCTGTAACCTCTCYGGTGTTTTTCCTGTTATATTCCCCTTGTGTTGTCTGACCATCAAACAGCATCAACACTGAGCAGAGGAAGAGCTCCCTGAATTTACTACAAGAATGCATCACTGGAGTCCATTTGTAAGAAGTAACTGTCACCATTACAAGCATCTCCCTCTAATCCTGCTCTTCATTCAAACCTTAATTCACACAAGTAAAAATCTGAGTGAACGGCCTCTCCCATTTTCAGAACAGTCTGAAAAATCACTGGCAAGCACAGGAGAGCTCAGGGACCCACTCAGACACATTTAACCTACATACAGAGAGCTAAGGGACCTATTTCAGCACTGTCTTTGAAAAAAAGAAAAAAAAAGGAAAAAGGAAAAAAAAAAAAAGCGAAGGGAAGAAATGAAGAAGGGAAGAGGGAAAGAGAAAAAAAAGGAAACATCCCCAAAAAACAGAAAGAAAAAAGAAAAAAAAAAAAAAAGAAAAAAATTAAAAAAGGGAAAAAAACAAACAAAGCGCCAAAAAAAGGGAAAAAAAACAAAGAAAAAAAGAAAAAAAAAAGGAAAAAAGGAAAGGAAAAAGGAAAAAAAAAGGAAAAAAGGAAAAAAGAAAAAAAGGAAAAAAGGGAAAAAAAGGAAAAAAGGAAAAAAGGAAAAAAGGGAAAAAAAAAAAAAAAGAAAAAAACGGAAAAAAAAGGAAAAAAGGAAAAAGGAAAAAAGGAAAAAAAGAAAAAAGAAAAAAGGAAAAAAGGGAGAAGTAAAGAACAATAAGAAAAAGAAAAAAAAAGAAAAACACACACAAAATCAATTACCAGTTCTGCCTTTTTGAGCCTCTGGATCTAACAGCTGTAACTCACAGACTCCCTCACAYCACATGTTTATTTGACAGCCCTTGTCCGTATTTTAGTCATGGAAAAAACAAAACCTTTGATGGCCATTTCAGCTGTCATCAAAACAAGCAGAACCTTGTCTGCTTCCATTCTGCATTTCCKCCTCTGTATTCCCCAGGGACTCACAGCAGGCTCTGGAAGATGCACCCTCAGCCTGCCTTTCCTAGAGGACTTCTGATCTGCAATAAAATGAGAAGCTGCCGTGGTTTTTGGAAGGAAGTTTCACCTGCAACACATTCCCCCCTSCTCTCAGCAGGTTCTCTGGGCAGGATAAAGCTGACACAAGCAGYGAGAAGGTCTAAGCTCTGGGAAGAAGGATCCACTGTAACCTGCTGAAACATGACCAGTCACAAAGGAGTAACACTCAGAGAGTAGAGGCACTGCCAGAGAAGGGACACAACTTTTAGTGCCTCACCACAACGAAAATRCCAGTAAACAGCAATATTTACCCTTTTTAGCTGCCATCAACAGACTGCCTTAATGCTTRCAAAGGTTCTGTAGCTTCAAATACAGCTCACAGAACCACAGGAAGGGAACTCAGGAGAACATCTTGTCCCAAACTCCTCAGTATTTAGTTGTAATAAACACCAGACCAATCTTASAGCAGCTGACTCTAATCCTATCCTCATTAACATAACCAACATCCACTCCTCACAATCAAATGAAGGAACACAGACCCGACCAAAGGATTGAACACCCARCTTCAGAAGCTTCCAAGAGCACCAGAATCTGTTCTCCATCGGTTTTCCTCACCTCTGATTTGCCTGCATTTTTGAGTGGAAGCTATTGTGTGCCTGCAGCATGGCAGCTGGGGGCTGCCAGCCCTGCACCCAGCCACGTGCTGTGCCCAGCTTGCTGCAAAGTGTTTGGGACAGTCACACCTGAGAGTGCCAGCTCCTGGCTGTGGAAAAATACCCAATGGTTACTGAGGAGAAAGCCTGGACAAATCACCAATGGYTCACTGAGTGGTTTGGTCTTGTCTCCCCCTTTGCACTGAGTGTCTCTGTCTTCTCTTACAAAACTGCAGCTTTAGAGTTAGGACACTTTGTACTTTCCCTCCATATTACTAATTACTGCCACCAAGCCATGAAGAACTACCCCACACTAAGGAATTTTTCCTTCTTTTACATCATTACATTCTTGGGTTGGCTAGAGTCCTTTATTGAAAAAGAGGTAACAAAGTTTAATTGTTTCTTATATCTGGTTTATATACACACAAAACCAAACCAGGCATCGTGCTGTTCATGACAGGTTTACTTTACTCAAGCAACAAAGTTAGCAAGTCCAACTTTACTATTTTATCTTTTTTTTTTTCCAATTCATCAGGTTTCAAAGCCAAACAGCTTCTTTTAGTGAGAAGCAGCTTAGGACTACATGTAAACAGCAGCATGAAAATAGGTCAGATTTTGACAAGTCTCTGAGTTACCTCACAGAAAGTCTGTGAGGAAATTGGAGATTTTCTGGGAAACTTACCCACATCATGTTTCCATTACTGAACAAATAATAAAATTATGAAAACAGGAAGGAGGTTTTTCGCTGTAGCCTACTGTATTYGTTTCTTTGTCTCCCATTAAATTTTCAATGCTCTGCATACTCCTCAGTCCAATAATTTCTAGAATAAGAAACACCATATTTGACTTTTCTCAGTTTATATGCACAGGATTACAAATCATATGCTGTCATAACAAACAAATAGACAAGTCACCGTGAAAATCTAAGTTGTTTGGTTTGGGTTTTTTTTCAACAAGCCAACTAAACCCACTATGGCAAAATAATTTATTTTTCAAGGAAGCGTAAGTGGCAGAGTCTGAATGTTCAACCTCTTGTGTTTTTAAACTGAGATGGCTGMTACAGGCACACATGAGGTCACAAATTACAGGAATGCTTTTAAGAAAGCATCTGGGAATGAGTAACTGTGGCACAAATTGAGCACATGGGAAGATCCCCTGACCTACCAGAAGGACATGCTAGAAGACATCTGGCTCARCTTCACCATTTGTGGAATTCCACAGGAGCACAACCAGAAATGTGTCCCCTGTCTGCAACAASCCCACTGTTTTACCACTTCCAGGACTGGTTAATTCAAGTGAAAACAACATGAAMACAAAGCAAGAAGTCCTTTTAGGATATGCAGAACAAGCCAATGTCAGAAGGGTAAAAGGAGCCAAGAGCTGAGGTGGGGCTTGCAATTTCCCCTCCGTGGGCTCTTCCCAAGAGGGGCCACATTGCCCAAACCCACGCTGGCAGGTGCTGAAATGCCAGCCAGCAAACAAACCTCACTGGGATCACTGCAGGCCTTCCCTTTGTACTGCTGGGCTCAACACTTCAACACAGCTAAGAGCTCATCTGGTTTAAGGCCAAAGTATCCAGTGTTTTACTCAATCATGCTGATAAAAAGGATTATCAACCACCTACTTAACACACTCTTTTGCAGTGTTTCCATCCCTCTGACTGCTCACCTATTTGTGTTGAAGATAACCTGTTTTACAATATATGCAAGTTAATGATTCTCACTAGTGTACAAGGTGTACACCATGTGCTTGGCAGAGATAAAAACCTGGTGTGCCCCATAAAGTTTGCCATCAAAGCAGCCACATTAAAAGAAAAAAAAATAAATAAGGGAAATAGGGAAAGTTAAATTAGCAATTTTTTGAGCCCCTTCATCACACAAAACTTAAATACCTCTGCAGAAATATAAGGAGAATCTGGTATAATTTTTTTTTTTTTTGTACTGGCTATTTTAACAAAATCTAGAATAAAAGCAAGCAAGGCCTGAACCACAGTATTCCAAGCAAACCTCATCAGAGCACTGGGAATGGAACTGTGCCAGCTGAACACTGTGATCTCCAGAAACACAGCACACATGCACTTCTCTGTGACCTTCACAGACACTGCCACAGGCTCTACACCTTCAAAAATTCAAAWAGTGCCTAAGGACAGAAATGTCAGTGTACACACTTCTTTGGTGGTGGTTTTGTAATGTAAAATAATTTACTTCAGAAATGTGAAAYGATTTTTCCATAATGTAAAATTTGCTTCAGATTTTTTTAGGCTTTCCTCTCATTTTAAGAACCTTGCAATTTGAATAAAGCAGGATGCAATTTGATTTAAAACCTTCCATTTCCTGACCTGCTGCCATTTRAAATGAGGCACCTTCTATTTTGCATGGAATGAATGCAAACCAGTCTCATGAAGATGTTCTCCATTCTTTGAACAACCTGCATCAGGTCTGCATCTTTTTGGTCCTGAAATTCCATCTGAGACCAAGCTGAACACTTCTTAATTATTTCAACTTTCAGTGCTTGCAAGTCTAAATAAGTTTTACAACACCTGAAGTTCTCTCTTGAAAATACCCATCAGTGGCCAWCCCAGAACTACATCAAGATCTTCCCTTGCACTTGGAGGAGAAAATAAAGCAAATCAGACCAAATCCACTGGTTATACCTGTGAGTGACATGCRGGAACAGAGCTTGAAACCCACAAACCCTAAAGATTTGGTTTGTTTTTTTAACAGGTGCATTCTTTATATGAAATCACGTAACATTCTAAGTTGGAAGGGACCACTAAGGATCACTGCAGTCCAGCTCCTGGCCAGGACATGCTAAGAATCCCACCATGTGTCTGAGAGAGTTGCCCAAATGCTTATGAGAGGCTTGGGGCTGTGACCACCTCCCTGGGGAGCCTGTTCAGTGCCCGACCACCCTCTGGGAGAAAAACCTTCTCCTAATAACTTCAGAACATTTATTATCATGATTTTTAAATTCCTCTCCCAGCTCTAAGATGYGTCACTGGCCTAGAGTTTCTTGGCTTTTAACACTGTAGTTCTGTAGTTCTGATACATGAAGGCTGTATATGATTACCCATGCATAAAAGTGACATWAATCCAAGCTGCTCCAATTAGAAGCTTTAATTCCAGTAGAGGGAGAAGTCATTAAGTCCCAGATTCAAGGGCATCCCTTTGAGGAACTTCCATAAACTTTAACTGCAGGGGCAATAAACACAGAGTGACAGCTCACATTAACTGAAATAAAACACTGAGGTCATTTCTCTATAATGCTTATCAAAATTTTATCTCAAGTAAATGATTTATAGTACCAGATAGTACCCATCAGGGCTACTCCTCTTTCTGCTTCACAGTCAGACATTCTCTTAAGAGGAGATATCTTTCAAAAAGAGGAAGAGACAATCTTCCCTCAATTTCTCAATTGGCAGTCTCCAACAGATTTGATAAGATAATGTTGCAAACAGACACTAATTGCTTATTTCCACTCTGAGGGACTCAGCRCACAAAGAACATTTTTATTTACCTTCTCCACTGGTCTGGCCATACAGAGATCAGAAGGCAGAACCTGCTCTCCTGTCCTGCTCACTTCCAGCACCACTACAGGCTCTTCAAGCACTGTTTCATTCAGCCCAGGGAGGGTGGTGTTCCAGGCAGCAAAGGAAATCGAGCACAAACAGTCTGTAAAAGACYTCACAAATGGAATCCTGGATTCAGAAGAACCCTTGGTTCTTGACATAAGGTACCTTGACATAAGGTACTTGACATTGAAATGAGCTGGGCCACTAACTTCAACCACAACACTGAACTGGATTTCCTCAATTTGTTCAGTGCTCAAAACTCCAGATTATTTTGACAGGAATGCTCCTCCTCAGTAGCAGTTAGATAAATTTACCAGGCATTAATCTTTCCTCGTCTAGGATGAAGCCTGTCATACGATACTGCCACCAAAGCTACTTCTCCAAAGTAAACTCTGTACCTTGCACAAGCTAACACCTTAGCCTGTTCATTTRCATTTTTCTTTAATGACTGCGTATAAAATTCTATCGGCAAAGAAATTTTAAAAAACCAAACAAAACCCCAAACCCTGCGTTGCACTTCCTTATCTTCTTCTCTCCTGCCCATTTCACTTTACCATGGGGAAAAAGGAGAGCTCTATTCCAAATCAGGGGAGAGAGGAACACAGAGGTTAGGAGATCCACCCACACCCTGCAGATTGCAGAAGCAGCGTGAGAACCTGGATGTGAATATTAAAACACTCACTAATTAAAACATTCAAATGCCCACACGCTTTTTTCCTTCTGATGTTCTTCATTATTGACACTACATGTGAAGCTGCATTTAGCAGCCCTTGTGGGTGGGCACGGGTCACCCTCTGCTTCTGTATATTCCATTTTCCCCCAGAGAGGCTTATGCAATATCCTGATGTTCAAACAATAAGGGAGTAATGGAAAATCTGCTCTCACATGAAAACTTTCATTGGGGGAKGGGATGAGATGGAGAGCTGTCCCATTATACTCAAAAGTTTCAATTTAAACCAGCTGTACAATAAAAAACTTCCTGCACTTTGCCACAAAGACACTGCAAGGATACTCTCTGAAAACAAGTATTTTTTGGGTCAAGAGTGTATATCCATGATAACGATAACACTGCGAGTACTTGCTGCGAGCTCAGCGGCAGCCACACGGGGTTCTGCACAACTGCACCTCTTGCAGTGTTCTGCTGCAGAAGCAGGACCTGCCTTTCCCTCACCACAGCATTTCAGCCTGCTCAAGCAGCTCCCCTTGATGTTAGGAGAGGGCTTCCCCAGGGAGACCTGCCTGCAGGCTCTGGTCCTGGTGCCATTGGGAAAGCCAAGCCTGACTCCATGACCACAGTACACCTACGTGCCCAGTCCATACAGATTTTTTTCCCTGTGAAATTCAGGATGAAGTCATCCAAGTTTCTTMCCTTCAGCTGTGAAATGGAGGGAACTGAGTCCCTTTCTCTTTCCTTCACCCATCCACCTTCTTTTTTTTAGCATCAGGAAATCAGTTCCTTTCACCCTATATCCTGTGAAAAATTTGTCTCTAGCAGGCTCACAGTCTTAGAGGCCAGGGCAAAACACATATTTATACAAGGAACAAAAAAAAAAAATTGAATTTGTGTGACCAGAAGAAACTCAGCTAAAAAAAATTAGTTCATGATCTGCCACCATAAATTGAATGCTTTCTGTCATATAAAGACATCCATGACCAAAAATCACTAGCAAGACACCATGACACACACAAATTATGCAGAATTTTATCTATTTTCACATAATTTAAATAGCTAAAGATAACTGTTACACATTTCTATTTTATTAGGTAATGCAAAGCATGCTTTCAGTTCTTTATTTCTGCATGGAACCACTGAAAGTACAATGAGCTGTGACCTAATGCAAATCTTTTGGTATTTCRTATTTCCCCTAGAACTTCTGCTGCCTACTGAAAGGGAACGATGGGGAAATATCTGTCTGCATTTTAAAGTGAAGTTTTCAGTGACAATAGCCTAGGAAGAGCTTGAGAAATATACCAGGRAAAAAAAACCACAACAAACCAAACCACAAACAAAACAAAAACTCACAAGACAAGTGAAAACARTGTTTGATATTAACAGGTACATACACTCTAACATAAAGGTTTCTTTCTCTCCTTTTCTAACTTGGGGATGACATGGCTCATTCAGGCAGCTGTCACAATAACTCATGACATATTTGGCTGAAAGAGTGGAGCTGTATTTCTTACCCATAAAACTTTTTGTGTTTTACAATTTCCCAAACAATTTTTTCCAGCTAAGGCAGYGGCCAAACATGCCTGATCAAACAACCACACAAAATATACACTGTATATCTAACCTGAACCCATCTGTCAAGTCTTTGGGGCTTCAACAACTTTAGCTATGACAAACTGACTTATTCTCCTCCAAACCCTTTGGCACTGATGCTCTRTGTAAGTGTCTTGTAAAACCCTTCWATGGTAAACAAMGACAAGCCATGCTGGCACAGAACAAACATTTTCAAGCTCCTGTGGCAGGAGGAGGCTCTGCTAGAAGATACCAGGCATGTGTGAGCTCTAATGACCCAAAACAGCTGTGCCAGACCTGCACCTCAGAGGCCACGTTCCCTCTGGAGCTCTTACCTTGATCCACAAAAGCACTGCAAATTGCTGCTGATCCAGGCAGCTCAGCTGTTCAAGACATCACAGTGAAGAAATGTACCATTAAATTACTTTTCCATGCACAGTTTATAGGTGCTGGTAGTCCATGCTGGGCTGGAAAAAAACGGGGGGATTGCTCCTTGTGAGCTTGGTACAGCTTGTGTGAGTGTTAGACAAACACCGTAGGGGCTATGGCAAGAGAGCAGGGCTGTGGGAATAAAAGCATCACCTCTTCCCTGCTGCCTCTGTGGCCACAGAACTTCACCATACAGTCAGTCTCTATCTAAACTGAGCGAGTTTTAAACTCATTGTTTGCTGTTTTTATTTTATGGAATGTTATGGAGAGGAAAAAAAAGATTCTCCCCTTCATACTAAATGTCTGTACTGATTAACACCTTCCCTTGAAATCAGCATTTAGACTATTTTCTTAAAGGAGCAGGTCACTAGACACCCTTCAATGATGATGCTACACAAGTCACATGCCTTTTTATGTTTAGGGCATTTTTAAAAGAACCTCTATAAGTAGAAGGCAAAAGCAACAGTGGCCACAAAACTTATCAGCACAAAGGCTAAAATGATCTCCACAATACATGGCTTTAAGTAASCTCACCAATGTCAGCCTCTGCCCTCAGCTTCTGTCCTCCAAAGCCATCAATATTCTCTGCAACCTGTCACTCCATTCATTTCCCAGCATTATCATAATGATAACAGCTAYTGGAGACTTTCCTGCTATTCATTAATAATCATAACCCATCAGTTGGTGAGATTAGTCGAAACAGCAAATGTGCAGCAAGTCTTTCATTTGCTTKGAGCAATTATCTCAGCATCCCACTCAGCCACTGAAGTGCTGGGCTCTGACTGCTTCAGTGCAATGACATCCAGCAATCTTGGGATCCCTTTCTGAAGAGATTCAGGGTGCTGGCACTTACAGTCCCCTGCCAGGATTTKAGCATGATAATTCAGAATAAACCAGAGCTACCTCTGGGCAATCTCCAAGGCTTTGCCCCTGCCTTAGCCCAGCCTCTCCCCTGCACAGACACCTCTCCAGTGGYTTTCCCTTTAGTCAGTTTTTCTCACCTGAGGGGAATTTTCTGTCCCAGCACATGTCACAATTGAGATGGCCACAATACACAAGAATATCTCCATAACATTTCAGAAAGCTTCAACTCACACACAGTAACGCCACAAACCTCTTCAGAAGGCTTTAAGTGTCTTCAGCCAGGCTTTCATGCCCTGCTGCTGCTGCAGAGCCCCTGTGTGCCCTCTGTGCCCTCTGGGGCTGGGCAGTGCCCCTGGGCACTCCATGGCTCGTTCCTTCAATGCTGCTCACCTGTGCGCCACAGCTGGGGCCAACTGGGGATGACTGGGCACAGCTGTGAGCCAATTGGGGATGACTGGGCACAGCCCCACCTCAATACACTGACTCTGTACCGACAATTTTCTACCAGTGAAGCCATTAAAACATGAAAATTGACTTGTCCTSGTGGCAAAATGGACCAGGTTTGCTGGCAAAGCACAAAAATAAACGGACACAAAATAATCAGCATAAAGATTGTGCTTTTCATTCCTGTTTGATAAAGTTTTCAAATCAGCACATCAAATGCTCAGCATAGKAGACATCTGCAGACAACCAGGAGCAGGAACACACCTGGCTTTTTCTGGAATTTACCTTAGGGCACTGCAACAGCGCTCACATATAGGACAGAAATCACTTCACAACTCAATATGACAAATCAGAYGTGCAAAATAAAACCACTACAAGAAGTTAATCTGACAAGACTAGCATTCTCTTCACCTTTTTTTTCTTTTTTCCCCCATGGAATCTCCATGTTTTCCCTCATTTATGCTTATAAACCTCAGCTTTAAAAATGCTATGGGCATAAGAGTATATTTTTTATCTCSTCCCTTGCTGAAACTGAAGTCAGTGATGAAGTGGAAAGAAGTGGTGATTATTAATTCACTGCCCCACACACAGAAGAATCAATCACCACCTTAGMATAAGCAGAGATGCTACAGACAGAGAGGGGGAATGTGTATGAACACACASACACATATATGGTAACAACTGGTTTTTCACTTTTCAAACTATTTGCTTGGAGACTGGAACATTCTGATCCTGGCAAAGTGACGCAACTTATTAGTGGCAAGAAGTGACTCAGTGCCTTGCACTATTTTAGACAGCCAGAAAAGAGGACTGCTAACTCTGCTACTTCCAATTCACACACACTTCCAAATTCAAAGTTTATTATGGAAAAAAGGGAAAAAAAATAGAAGTACAATGGAAAAAACCTTCAAAATAACTCAAGAAAGAACACTACAGAGCTTTCAACTTGTTCTTCTTAAAATGACCTGGAATGAGAAAACACCTGATCTTCTATTTATTCAAATATTATTCTAATTATTCTAATTAGCTCTGCTTTTAAAAACAGATCCCAAAACATCAGAAAAAAAAGTTTACAAAAAGTCTCCAGACTTTCTCCATCCATAGCTCTTTTGGTAAGCCAGAAAAAGATTGATTTAACCCAACTGTACACCCCTGTCTCATACAAAAATAATTTCCCTCAGGTATTTTATAAGAGTGAAGAGGTGTCCTCAGAGGTGTCTTCTCCAGTTGTGTCTGAAACTCTGCTGCATCACTGGCAGAGCACACACTGTAGCAGGGCAAAAAGCACATCCCAAAGGCTACTCTAGATTTGCAAAAGTAAAGGTAAGAAGTCTTCAGTTCACTTTAGTGTTAATCCTATTTCTCCACACCCAGAGTYTTGCCTGGTTAAACAAATTTTCAGAGGAAGCATTTGACTTATTTTATGCATATATGAAAAATACAGATAAATTTATGTATGAAGGCTCTTTGTCACAGTGGTCACAGCATTGAAGGGAGTTACAAGACTCTGCTTCCATTTTGAGCACCTACATTTGCTACACTGAAATATAACTTTTTTCCCCTCTCAGTTTGCTTATCCCCAAAGTGGAACTCCTCATACCTACCCACTTTTGAAAGTAAGGCTTGAAAAAATGTTAAAAAAGAACTTTTCTGGATCTGACACTCCAGCTGTACCAGCCAAGCCTTCTCATACAACTCCCAGGCACCAAAAAGGTGATTTTGATAAAGTTTATGACTGGTCTGTGAAGTGAAACAGGCTAAATACACACCTGTTAAACACGGGCATGTTTTAGCTTAACAACTACCCACAGWGGATTGTAAAAGTTACTAAAGAAAACAAATTTCCATCCCTAAATTCTGAAAAATTGTGGCATGGGTTTAGCCCTAAAGTTATTAAAGCAGTTTGAATATTGTTTATTCAAGAAAAAAAAAARRAAAAAAAAGAGGGAGGGTTTAACATTTATTAGAGACTACAATAATGTCATACTGGGTCTGTGTCATMCTTGGTCTCTGTGCCCTTATGCACACACTCAACACAGAGATGCAGGCACAACACCCAGAGRGAGTAGGAGACTCCTCTCCTACCTCTGTAGTAAGTACTGAAAGTATCAGCTAAGCAATTCTCTGACAGCTTTTTCCAAAATTGCCATTTTTATGTGGATTTTAGAATCCAGCAGAGATGGTTTTTGTTTTGAAGCTAGAGTAGCCTACATAATCCTGCAATTTCATGTAGTGTAGTTTCTGAGTTCACAACAGTGTCAGTGTCMTATGCAAGCTCTACTACAACAAAACATCCTGTAATCATTTTTGGTGAATTTTATGAAGAAAGAGAAACCAAAGTATGCCTAGAGAGAAGGAAAAATTAGGAGTAAGATGATTAAAACACAGATGGAAAAAAAAAAACCCAACCTAAGTCTTGGAAAAAAAATAGAGAGKATTATTGTCTTACTTAAGTGATCCCCTATATTGAGAAGAGATTGCAATCAGAAATCTGCCACTTATCCAACAAATTAGCCTGACTTYCAAAGGAATCCTTTAGCAGATGTGTGCTTTGGTGTATTCAGTGCACCCATTACATGGAAAGCCATTTATTGCTGGAAGCAGGATTAGACTGAATCAAAGACACAAAACCAACTCTCCCTCAAAAAAAAACCCTCTAATTAAAATCAGGCAAAAGTATTTTCTTTCAGACAAAAGTATTTTCAACCTGAAGCAYTGTCTGAAATGCTGAGAATAACTGCAGGAGTAGAATTCAGGGCTCTCTAGCCTTCTTTTCCCAGTTTGAGCCTGAAGGTTTGTGAGTAAGCTGACACAGKCCCTAGAAGAGACAAGGAGTGGGCTTGCTGTCACCTTCAGTATCAGCCTGRCTTCATCAACACACAAATTCACTACACAATGTAAAAGTCTGGTGTCTCACCAGCCAGGGGGGATGAGGGGTTTGTTCTCCAGCTCTGCAATCAGCTTTGGCACGTCACACCCTCCTCTGCCTCTCTTCTCCTCAGGGGCATTCATGGGCTCAGAGCTGTCTGTGCCCCACAAACTCCTTCAGCTCCCTAAAACTGATCTGGGAGCTAAGGAGTACCAGACTAGGGATGCAAAAGCACTCACTGATACTAGCAGAGAGGAAAAAATAAAAATAAACCAAAGCAAAACCACCAGGACACACTTTTGATTGCAGTGTCTCGTTCCACAACTCACCACCATTGGCCTCATGGTTAAAACCATTAAAATTCCCCTCTATCCCATGCCAAACTGCAGCACTGATKCACTGCAGGACCCTGAGCAGGTAATTTAACCTCTCCCTTTGTTTTAAGCAGCTGTGGTGGGAGGATGAAGCTGCACATCACCTGAAGTCTGCAGAAGTTTCTTTGAACAAAGGTGCTTTGAAGGATAAGCAAGAAACAGAAACAGTACAAAGCACAAATATACAGTAATGAATCAGCTATTATAAATCAAAATATTTTCTTTAAGAAAAAAAACAAAGAAAATCTGAAGGTCAGATTTCTAAGAAGCAGCAAAAGAAGTGAACTCARATATCTGATTATATTTGGGATGCTCTGAAAATGAAGATCACTAAACAGCAAGTTCAGATGCAAAGAAAAATGTTGTTCCAAAAATGACAACTTTTACCAAAAAAATGCCCATTTATAACAGTGTTCAAATCTTCCAGATTCTTTAGGGTTTTAAGTCCAGTTTCTCTAATATATGGGCATTTTTGGCCCTTCCTACCACTTCTTTGTGATCATTTGCTTAAGCATTCATCAAAGGCTGGTATTGAACATGGGAACCCCTCTCCTGCCTGTCAAATATGCCCTAAAAATCCTAAATGGGTTAGCACAGACAAACAAATACATAAGAGAATGCAATATGAGCTTTTGGACATTTGACCCAGTTTGGAAACGATCACCTCTTGTTTCAGCTGGTTTCTGCTCTTTCCAYTTCCCAGGTGAATGTCCTGCCTTCCCAGCTTTCAGCTTCTCTGGTAGAAGAATGAATCCCAGGCATTCYCTGCTCCAGAAACCTTCACACCCCCTTTTATTTAGCAACACATGTGAATGGAAGGCTGAGCACCACTGGATGAACATCTTGTCTATGCCACAGTGCAATTTTGGTACTTCTAAAAACATGAAAGAACAGAGCMATGACCTTAGCAGTTACTGCAGGATAGTTTTTTCCTGACTCGGCATCCATAAGCAATATGTTTCATTTTTTGCACAGCTGCCATCTTCTTGTGATTTATACTGCTGCTYTTCCAACCATTAGCCAGAGACATTCCCAGAACATCCAGCATTTGGAATTACACATGGAACAGCTCCGTGTACCTCAAGCTCCATTAAATCTAYTGTGCTAGACAAGACTGGAAGGAAAGACTGTAAAAATGTAGGCAGAAGCAGTTAAATTTATTGTCAATTTACAGATTAATGAATTTAAAAATTCACCTAATCTGGAGTGTACCCCTGTAATAAACTCCACCCTGCACATACAATCACATGTGCTCACCCCAAAATTTTGCTCCTGAACACTTTGCTTATTCATGAACATATTGCCCTTATTTTTAAAGTATATACATTGCAATCTGACCTCTGCCCAGGAGTGAATTTTATACATTATTATGAGGATACATTTTTCAGAATTCAGTTTCTCAGTCCCAGTTAAGAGRGAGATTTCATACTCTCATGTGTGTTCTTGCTCTGGCCTCTGCAAACAAGTGTCTAAACTATCATCTGGTACTCTTAAAACTTKGACACTCCAACCTGGTCCTAACTTCTCTCTAACAGTGAAGCAGCAATTGGTCTAGACAAGAGCCCACTCAATTTTTTACCACCAAACCTTCTGTCAGGAAAAAAATGCCTTTTTTTTTTTTTTTTGGGTTCTGTTTAGTCCCTTAATGGCTGTCATTAATTGCCAGGGTCCACCTTTCAATTGAGCAGCTCTGGTGTTTAACAACATAGACAATTAGCTGGCCCTGTTAGTGCTTATCTGGGAGGCAGGCACGGAAATTTCCAAGTGTGTGGTGTCTGCCTTGGCCATTAGAAGGAGGAAGGGTGAGGACATTAGTCTTTGTGACATGTGGCATTCAGCTGCACCCCACTGACAGAGAACATGAGCGGCCCCGGGGCACTGATGGGGAACTGTAACCTCTGAAGCCATCACAGCCCAACTGCCCACCAATTTATCACTGYCTTACAAAAGCCATGTGTGCCCACTCACTCCTGTTAGCCATCGTGTCAAAGGGGCTGGCATGTCACTACAAAAGGGACAGTCAATAAAGCTGTCAGTGCACTCCAAAGCTTYTTCTGTGCTGAGAGATGGGTTAGGTGGGAACCAGCAGAAGAAATTCTGCCTGCCTCTCTCTGTCCCCACAGTCAAATGCACATCTGAGAGCAAGCATTAAAAAATAAACTTCTTTGGAGGCAATGGAAAACAGGAGCCAAATGAAATTCTTACACCTCTCCTTTTCCCTCCATGCTTTGCAAATCCTCTCAAACTCCTTGTAATAATGGAAATGAAAATAGATGCAAATGCAGGCAGAAGAACCAGTAAATAATTGCTTGTCTGATTACCTTGTCTGCTCCTCTGCAGAGCTCATTTGGTAATTATGAGGAACTGCAAACAAGCTATATAGCTCTATGCCTGCATTTAAAATCAACACATTTAGGGGGGCTGGGGGAAGAAACACATTGCATCACCATTGTTCCTTTTAACTCTTCTTTTGAGCTTAATAAATCTACTTCTTCACTYATCTTGAGTTTAATAGAGACCTGTAAGTCAGAGATGAATATTTTTGCTGCTGTACTGAAGGAAAGTGAAAATCTTGGCTGTGAGATTCTGGCATGGCTTGTATTTCTTGTTTACCTTAATCTATAGGTAAAGAATCTATAGGTAAATAAATGGGGCTATAAACAAGCTCCATTTCCTTTCAGCTATGTACAAATACTAGTGTGACTGACATGGGACAAGGACACATGTCCAGCTGCTTAAAGAGGCATTAAGCATTGTCCCTAAACCCAAACAATCTCTCTTAGCAAAACAAGGTGCTCCTGCATTTCCAGACCCATTGGCCCTGGACCTCTAAAGGCACCAGACCTGTGCAAAGCAACCAAAGAAGGGTTTCCAAAATCTACTTTCTGATTACAGCTGGGTATTTTGATACTAGTTTGTAAGGACAAAACAGAACTAGGTTAATACCAATATAGAAYAGAATAACGGGATTTTTTAAATCCCCTCAGGCCAATAAAAAGCTGTCACTAGGAACAAAAAAAAAGCCAAAAAACATTCCAGTTGAAACACCTCTCCTCCCATGCTCAGTGCTTATGCAAGATGTAATATATTAATAATTTAAAAAGYATARAGCAGTTAGGAATCCTGCCTGTTTCTTTCCAGCTACCCAAGCCCCAGTCTCCCACAGGCAGGTAAAAATTCATAAATTATTCCATAACCAGACCACCAAGCCATTTTGTTAGAGAGGCTGAAGAGCCCAGAATGCTGTTTTAAGTGCAAAACAGCAAATATGGGAATAAAAGATAATGCTAGTTACTTCTGTAATAGTATTTTAACATTTGGTAAAAAGAATGGAGTGGAGKTCTAAGTTCTTGCCCATGAGTTTATCCAAGAAGGAAAAGCAAACAAAAAAAATATCTGGAAGTTAAATGCCAAATATTGAAAGTAATTTAAAAAACAAGTTTAGCTGAAGTTCACATAAAAACAGAGAAAAATAAAAATTATTTTGAAAATATACAGATTTAGATTTAGAAAACAGGGCATTTTAGCAGTCAAATTCTCCCTGCTGCTCTTAAACTGAAGAACTGCTGAGTATTGAAATGCCTGATGCAGSAAAAATCCTACATAAGATACAAGAACACAACTATCCATTTGTGCTGCCCATGCAATTGCTTGAACATCCAAACTGAGGACACCACAGCCAGAACCAGAACAATTGCTTTTGCTGCAAATCCTCAAGACTGTCCCAAGTCTTTTGCACTGCAGCAAGCACAGCCACAGCCTCAGAGATGAAAACGTGTCCCAGGTAAGTTTAAGGCTGCAGTGACAGCTTCTACAACATTTTTCTTCCCAGCTGTTGTCCTCTCTACCAGAGGATGGCATCTYAGGAGCACAGCTGATGTTCAGCAGTTTTTAACAGTGTTGCCTGATTGCCACACCATAAAGCAGTACCTGGCCACAGCCCTATATTTAACAGTCTAATCAAGACAGATTTCAGTGGTGTTCAGAGTCAGAAAAGGGCTCTTCCTTTTCCTTGSAAGTTACAGGAACAATTTTATTATACTGCCTATTTACATGTGTCATTCTGTCAGAGGAGGAGAGAGAAGATAAGGATTGTTTCCCTCTGATAGGCCACTGGAATTTAYTTAGAACCCCATAAAATTAGCACAGATTTTGTAATATTTGTTAAAAGCAAATCTGAACTGCAAGCATGGGAGTATTTGTTCTACAAATCTGACCTCACCTTGTCCAGGGAGTGACCCAGGGGATTACAGTATTACAGTCTGCAGGTAATTCAAGCATTTTCACAACCAGTGGACAAATCCTGGTCGGTTCACGGCCTCATTCATGCATCAGAAAAGGAGCAGAATTTCAAATTACTTAGAAGACAGGGTCTTATCTTTGAAAAAAAGGTAAAGAAGACAGTATATCTTTGAAAAAAAGGTAAGTCACCACCTCAAAAAGGGTTTTTTTTTTTTAATAAAAGAGATGTCACTCAAGACAAGTGGCAGATTCTAACAGCAGCCCAATATCTGTACAGAGCTGAAGTTTTAATGTATGTGGTCATCACASCCTGGAGCTGCAGCTGACACAGGGACAACCTTTTCTGCATGGAGCAATGGAAAGCACATGTGTCCTTCCAGAAATGCACAYCCAGTCACACTTCACAAGGCCAAGTACAAAAAAAGACAACCACAAAGAGTTTGTTTGCTGACGRAGCGGCACCAAAGCCTTGGAAAATTCTACAAATAGTGGCAAGGAATTTTGTGCTAAATAATATGTCTGTGGCAGAGATGAATCCAGTTCAAGGGTGATTAGAAGCAGGAAGTAATAGAGTCAGCATCAGACTSTGTTGAAAGTCTTTAACACTCAATTATCATAACTATAAACAGCAGGRAAAAAGTTTAAAATTTATTGAAATCAGGCTAGCACTGCATGCATCTCCATCTAGGTTTTTATTTCTATGAAACCCCCTAGCATATCAATCAGCTTTAAGGAATGACTAATAAATTTTAATATTCCTCTTGAAATTCATATTAAAGCATTTTATAGCAGGAGTTATTMGTTTATTACTATTAGATCAATATTAATATTGATTTGACACAATAAAGTGAGCATTCATTTCCTTACTAATTTGAAGACAGCAGAATGATGGGAAAAAAATATTACAAATCATCAATAAATATTCAGTATACACCAGATTCTGAAGCTCTACATTCTCCACATGAAGGAAGGGAGTCCTAAAAAAGGCAGAACTCCAATTTTAACTTCACTTGCCATTATGGTTACAACTGGGTCAAATGGAAAGGAACRTTCCCTTATCACCCTAAAATGACATAAGATAAAATGTAATTTTAAATAAAAATTTATTTAAAAATATGTGGAAATATGCTTGTATTATATTATACATTAAGTCAACACCTAACAAAATGAGGACCTGCAGTRTTTAGAGTATCAGCCTGAGGGAATTGCATTTACAGAGAMGGGATCCCACAGGTAAAAACTTATAATGCTTTAGGACTGAAGAATAACTACAAGTGTGGGTAGGTCATTTGTGGGCTACCCAATAATGTCCAGGCAACTGAAAAGCTCCTGAGTACTTTTATGGATCTTGCTCAAAAGGTACCATTATAAAGCACTTGCACTTCCTTAGCTTCCAGCCAAAAAACCCAAGATAATAAATCCATTTTCCAGCAAAGAAGTCTACAAGCCTCTTTATTACCAATAAAATTGCTAGTAGCAAACATATAAACATTTTTCTAAACTATTTCCTTATTTTAAGTCAAGTGCTGTAAACGAGTTAGCTTGATGGTAATTATTCAATCCTGGAATCTATTTCTGCCTTGGCTGAAAAAATAAAACTGGAGGTAAAAAAAAAAATAAAAGAAAAAAAACCCAGAAATCTTAAATCCCAGCCTTGCAATAGATGCAGATTTATTTTCCATGGTAGCATGTGAGGTTTACTGGTGCAAGTATCACCACAAGAAAATATTCAAGTCTGTACCTGACTCACAGACAACAAGTCCAAGCTGTGGCACAGGCAGGACTAGTGGCCAACAGTTTCCATAATACAGCTCATTTTAAGCTGTACATGCAATATTTGATTCTTTATTTTGTGCCTAAGATTATGGATATGGGTTGAATGCTTGTTGTGCAGATGACAGAGAAACATATTGCTCTACCTCTGTGAAGAATGAAGCCTGCTTTCTTGTGAGTCTTATTTCAAATCATGAATTTCACAGTTTGGAGGGAACACAGTACTGCAGATGTCATTCTGTGTCCTTCTCACAAGCTCCCCCCAAATGGCCAAGTTGTAAGCCATTTAAAGCAGATCCTTGGATGCCCTAAGCCCTGCAACTCCTGCCCTGCCTGGAAGCTGCCAGGGCTGGGGCACACAGACAGCAACACCCAGCAGGAAGGACTTCTCTAGCTCACCTGGTACAATTCTGGCATTTTGCTGTCTAGGTGAGGCTAAATGTCACAGCACATGGCACAGCTGAGACAGCCACCATACACAGAATATCTCCAATACAATTTCAGAAAGCTTCAACCCAAACAGATAACACCAAACCTCTTCAGAAGGCTTTAAGTGTCTTCAGCCCAGCCTTCATGCCCTGCTGCTGCTGCAGACGGCCCTCTCTGTGCCTCTGGGGCTGGCAGTGCCCCTGGGCACTCCATGGCTTCGTTCCTTCAATGCTGCTCACCTGTGCTGCACAGCTGGGGCCAACTGGGATGGACTGGGCACACTGGGCCAATTGGGGATGACTGGGCACAGCTGGGGCCAACTGGGGATGACTGGGCACAGCTGGGGCCAATTGGGATGACTGGGCACAGCTGGGGCCAATTGGGGAGATTGATCTGGCACAGACGGGCAATTGGGGATGATTTGGGCCAGCCCCACCCCCATCACCAACACACTCTGTGCCACACCTAAAGGAAGCTGTAGTCTCATTTTAGTTTCATACCAAACCTGCAAAATTTATCTTTAATGAGCACTTACGAAATTCAGTTTAGACAACAACAAGGGAACCAATACAGAAACTTGAGATGGCCACACAAGTAATTTTAGAAGTTAGTGCAGAAAGCAGRTTGTGATCAAGACATCAGGACATCCAAACTCTGTCCTCTGCTTGCTGCATGACCTCAGACAAGTMATGCTGCTCATTCTCTYAATATTWCTGTTCCCTTGCAATTTCCTGTGATGAAAGGAGGATAGTTAATCAGATCTCACCATTTAGGTAGACATCAAAACACATGTGAGAGGGGACTTCTATGACAAGGTGAGACTATCGAGGTTCCTGTTGGTTGAAGTTCCCAGGTGAAAATGAATCCCATTTCAAATGGGGCTGACTGTAACATGTTTGATAGCATACAGACCCCAACTTGCTCACATGTCAGAATCCCTTTGAGCCACAGAAATTTTACAGCCCGACATCTTTTCCCTTGGGGAGCTGGTAATTTCTTCTGACATTCTCACAATTCTCTTTCCCCTTTGTGCTGAGGAAGAGGCACCTGTGTTTCTCCAGTCATTTATAATAATCAGATTCTGCTTTTGAACTTTCCTTTGCCCCAGTTTCTTGTCATCACTGCTTAGTTATCAGCACGGGGAAGCGAGCAAGTAGCTTTCTCTCTTCCCTCAGGCAATACCATTGCTCGCTTTGATTTGCGTCACAGAGACAAAAAAAGTAGAGCAGCTGCAGCCCTTAATTGCAGAAACCACGTATGTGAGGCCAAGCTGCAGTTTCACTGTTGCTCTTTCAGCTAGAAAAATTATTAAAGGCCCAGTCCTGCTTCCCCAAAACCACSTTTCCCAGCTTGCACACTAGAGCAGTATGCAGCTTTCAGATGGTGAAATATGGCAAAAAATCAGAAACATCAGTACTTTTAAGAAGAATAAAGTTAAGTGTCAGAAATAGGCTCCTACACCAGGTACATCACCTGAGTGTTTCCCGTAAGTCTGTTAAGGGAGCAAATCCATCACTGCTTGTCTCAGTTCTCCTTGGAGAGGCTGGATGGGCACAGGCACTTTACTCCCCTTGCTGAGGTGGGTTACTGCAGTGGGGAGGGTCAGGTGCCTGGGTTGTTGTTTAGGTGCAGGTAGCTTTTCATTAATCAGTACAAGATCTTAGAGCCACATCTGGCACTTGCAGTGAGGGGCAGACCAGCAGGTTTGGCAGTACATCCCAGGTTCCTGGGGATGTCCTTCCCCAGATTTGAGCCTTAACTCTTTTATACATACACACTTCCTTTTTACACATCCATAGGTGCACTCCCACAACAAAACAAGGAGTGGCTTTCATTAACTGAGCATGGAAATGAGGAGCTTGACCTGCTGGGAATTCCCAAGCAGTGGAAGCTGGYCACTCTGATCCAGCCCTGGCCAGGAAAACAAGGATGGCCAGACCAAAACTGATCTGGACAAGAAAATACTGGACTAGAAAATACACAAGTTTATTATGAGCAGCTTCAGCATGTAATACCTTTTTCTGGCAGGTATATAATCCCTCTGGTTCTGAAGTTTTCATCAAGATGATCATCTCCTTCCATACTGTCCAAGTTACTAGATGGTCCCAGAAAGAATTTAAAGATATGTTTTGTTTACTCTGTAGAGAATTAGGACAACTTTATACTGAGAAGAATTGTCAACTGCTGCTGCTGATCTTTTGCTTCTAAACCAAAGAGCAGTTCTGTAATGGGTAATATGCTAATACATTGATATTTCAGAAAAAGGAATAAGGACATCAGGGTGGGTGGTGCAAATATGAAGTGTAGAAAGGACGCAACACACTAAGAAAGAGAGAACCATAAATTAGAATTCCTAAACAATGTARTGATTAATTACATTAGGAAGAAAGCTTCCAGTACCTCAATATCTTAGCAAATCCCTACACAAATTCAGGTGGAGAATGCTTTCAGGCTGTGCACTCACATCTTACACCTGCAGTAGCCACGTGCTGGTGATGCAACAGCTGGATAAATCCACTCCCCCATCCAAMCTCCAGCAGCTGATTCAAGAACAGCWAGGAGCATGAGAAATTTCTCATTTTACTGTAATCATATGCGTGTTACTGATGCTTACACAGCCCYGCTTTCATGAGGAAGAAAAGCCAAAAATAAAAATGTCCCAACTTAAAAAGAGTGCCCTGTTCTAGTGGTATTTACACTGCTGCAGAAGTGTAAGGTTTGGATTACTAACGTGGGCTATTCACCACCAAATTCCCAGGAAAACRCAAGCTGTAAAAGGTTGTGCTTGCTTTAACTTCTTGACCAAAAGGTAAAACCTTTCTAGACAACTTTGCAGTTTTGTTTAAAAACTATTTTGGTCCTGATGAAATTTGTCATTTTACAAAAACCACACTTACTACCTTGAAAAAAACCMATCACCTTGAAGCACTGCTTCATTGGCTCGAAGTGACTTGGGGGTTTTTCTTGTTCTAAGATTTGGTTTTGCTGAGAATTCCATAATTATTTTCCCTATAGTACTTGCTTGTACTGGGTGAATATGGTGAAGGCTCTGATCTTTACTGTCATGTTCTCAGCACATCCAATCCCTCTTTTCAGGAGAGCTCAATTCTGCCATGAGTACACGGTGCTCAGTCAGGAATACAGCTTTTTCCCTATTCAAGGGCATTTCTTGATCATACCAAACAGCTCTGGCTTAAAGCACAGACCTGTCCTTTTTCATGAACAGTCATTTTGGTGCCTCACAATCGTGCTGTTTGCTCTAGGCAGTTACTATGGCTTCTGCTCATGAACATGCTTTGTTCCTCAATCTCCTTCCAGAAAATAGGAAGCAACAGCCTGACAGCAGAAGGGAAAAGAAGACAGCAGAAACCTCTGYATCAGAGCTACCCTCACGCATTTGCTTCCAGGTCTAGATGTACTTTTGGGCTCACAGTGGCTTATTCCAATCAAGTTTTGTCATGGGAAGTTTTGACAGACATAGAGAATAACAATGTTTTTCACCTACAGTGAAATGTTCTRAAAGGCAAGATGCCTGGTGGTTCATTTTCTCCTTTTGGTAAATATGCATATAGTCTGCCCTGGTTTTGACTCAAATGATATTTGAAGTATTTTTAGAGGCAACCACTGGCTAGACCAAACATTCTCCCTTTCCTGAAATAGTAACTCTATTTTATGGTCTCTGAAGCATCCTGGCTTTCCCCGTCTCARCTGCAATTCAGTTCTGCTGATCTACTCAACCAGAGCTCTTCCCCACACCTTCAGGAATGCTCCCAATGCTACACAGCCCACCTCAGCCTTTGCCTAGCAGAGCTGTATTTCAGTGAGCAGTATCACCCAGACAATCCAACTTCTGGTCCTCTCTGGGCAGAATAGAAAACAATGTGATGGTATCTCTACTCATCCCAGATTTCTTGACAAAGAGACGGTCCCTGAAAAACGGACTCGTTCTCCAGTACAACCAGCAAGAAGAGATGTGTAACAGGAAAAGTTCATTCCTCCACAGGCACTGAAATCTTCCACCAAGGATGGGCCTGGCTCTGCAGAGTGCTGGCTGAATTCTGTGCCTTTCAGATGAGTACCTAATGTACCCTGATGTCGTTCAAGTCTAACGAAAGCATCGCAGAGGAACGAGGTGTGCACGCTGGAAAGGCACCAAATGGTGACATGTTTGTACTGCTGTTTGGCTAGAACAATACAGCATTTATCAAAAGTTAAACATTTACTCAAAACAGGCCTTCTGAACACTTTCTGCCACAGTGTAAATTGCTGTAATACAGCATGAAGTTCCACAAAGGAGCACACACAATGCAAGAGGTAAAACAATTCTGCTGACTTGACTCAACCCTTTCTGCTCTGTTTTCTTTTTTCCTGAGCATGGGAAGAGAAGACTATTCCATGCTTGTCTTAAGGAAGATAATAAATTACAACAGCATCTTTTCCTGTTTGATTTCACCCTTCTTTAACTTAGTTAAGGAGGAAAAAAATAATAAAGGCAGTGGTACAACAGAGAAAGTAATTGACTTATGATTTGTTAGCCCTGTAGCCTTGATCCAGTTTTACCTTTCATATCTAGATGCCTAAACAGAAGGAAGAGTGAGAGGGGAAAAAAAAAATCACACAGTCCAAACAACTGTTTGTTCTGCAGGTATCAATAAAGATGTCACCCAAATTATCCTGCTTCTGGATGGCAAGGAATTTGCCCTAGGGTAGCAAACTGTGACTCAGGCAGCTGAAGTTTGAGGTCCTGGGATACAGAAACCCTTCTACTGCCATTTCTCAGTTTAGAAGGGCAGCAGTCTGTCCCAAGAGGGCTCATAAAGCAGCCCTGCCACACAAAACCTGACTGGCTTTTTTTTCTAGCACACAAACTTTAAGACTGTATTGCTTTAACACTGTCAGTCGAGTGATGCTGATTTTCATGAGTTCTCCAGCAAGCACTCAAGGAATTCAGTCTTTGCTTGAGCCAATTCTTGAGACACATATGCTCCCAGCCTCCAGAGGTGACGGACTGGCCTGAAATATCTGAAAAAAAAAGGGGCTGTAACTTGCATTTCTCTTCTTACCACCACTGCTGCAATGTTTATGTGTTTATATACAAAATCAACATACAATGACAAGCATCTAAGACTTCTCCAGGGAGAAAAATGACATGGAAACCTCCCCGATCTCCCAGAGGGTACAAACTGGCAGATGGACAACTGTAACTGAGACGAGCATGAGGCTGAAGAGCTTTTCCACATGTACTGGCTGTCCTGCCCCACTGCCAGGGGTGTTTCTCGCTTTGTGTTGTCATCTGATGCAGACTGAAGGAATGAGCCCATGCACAGGACTCAAGCAGCACAGAAATGCCTTTACCAGGCGCCACGGAGGCACTGAAATAATTACCCAACGTGCAAGGTCACGGTGTGCTGTACTAAATCTTCCATGTATTGTAAACAGGCAATTTCTGCAGGACAAAAGCACGGGCAGCATTGTTCTGCTCACCTATTATAGTGGCCTCACCACCAGAATCATTACAAAAACAGGATATGTGATTAGAGAGGAAAATAATCTGAGTTTTGTCCTCAGGCCACAGGCTCTCCATGCCTCCAGCTCCGCCCAGCAAGCACAGTGGTTTCTCTTACACAGGGCTCGTGTTCCTGCCATCTGCCCACCATATTGGTGGGGAGGTTTGGAAAAGGACTGAACAAAGCAGGGCTTGTCTCCCTCCACCAGCCAAAGGGAAGCCTGGACTGGCACCCAGCAGGCAGCCTCTGCATCAACAACCAGCCAGGAGTCTGTGAGGGCTAAAAACAGCAAGAGATCTTCTTTCTAAGAAATAATTTAAATAGAGTTGAGGCTRTATCAAGAGCTGGAAAAGGGCCTATTGAAAGAGTTAGGGGGAGGCGGGAAAGACCCCTTCAACTACACGTGTGATAAAACTAAGGCAGCACAAAAATCCAGCTGACATCCAGCAGGAAGCAAAGATTTATTCACAGTCCTTTCTATAGAGCTGCTTGACCTACAGCTACTTTAAGAAGCCTCTCCTAATTCCAGGTAATGAGTGGCTAGGGGCATTGCCAGAGAGGCTTTGTCAGAGTTACAGATGTCCCTGTTACAGCAGGTGAGAATAAAAGACAGCTACTGGGAAGAAACCATAATTAAAACCCAAACATATTTGTATGAAACGAGTTAACGCAGACAACAACTCCRTAAGAGGAGGATGAAGAACTCCAGKGTGACCAAAATCTTATCCAGAAATGGAAATTCTTTCCTGGGAACTCRGGAGARGCACTCAGACAATTGTTATCTCCCATTCAGTTTGAGGCTGGGCAAGCAGCTAGGGCTGAAAACACCAATTTCAGTCAGATGCTCAACACTACAAGTTGATGCAGCAGCGATAACAGGTGTCTGCGGCATTAGTGTAAAATAAAAGTCTTTGAACAAACAAAAAGGAAATTTCCAAGACCAGACTTTATGTCAAAGAAAAACAAAAATACCACAGGGTGCTCCATCACTCCCTCAGCTTGGAGTCTACCTTATTTTCCTTTGAGTAGGGGGCCATAAAACAGTGAAAGCCCTAGAACTGGATCCCACAGAACACAGCATTTCTGAATAGCTGCTAACAATCTGGAGATTAGCCCTAGCTGGATGTTTAATAAACAGCTGCTGGCACAAAAGTCATATGCAACACAAACCAACCAGWATACACACATTGATCTTACCATCTCAAGGGGATTCAGTCTACTCAAACACACAGCTTCTTCATCAGTTATCAAAGATAGAAAAAGAAGGTGTGACTGCACACTGGAAAGACCTAATTGTTTAAGGAAAAAAAAACAGCAAATAAGAAGTATTAAAAGAAGCAATAAAATGGAGAACTGAAGTGAATCTTGTAATTTTCAGATCAAAATAAATTAACGTGGTCTGAAAATTAAAAACATCCCAGATTAAAACTCAGTCAGCCACACCATTAATGCATTCCTCCCAGACCAAGTGGTCTGAGGAATTTATAAATTTGGCATCATATAAAATGTGCTATTCCTGGCAGGTCTTGGAAACAGGGGAAGTGGAAAGGCCAGGAGCACAGGCAGAGCAGCAGGGCCAGCTTCAAGAGCAACTATGGGCTATTTGCTGGCATTTCCAAATATTTTAAGTCCCAAATCCAGAGCACCAAAGAGGGTTAAGAAGTTGTGCTCATCAGCATCCGCCTTGGATTAATCTACAGCTCTGACACCTGCTGGGATTTGTAGGAAATCCACAGCAAGTTCAGCCATGTAATATTTATGGATTTCCACATATAGACTTTTTTCATTCTTTTAATTAAAAAGTACAAAAGTCATCAGCTGGGACATCCCTTTTAAAAGGTTTAATATGGACAAATTCTGAACTACAAAACACTACAACTTTTAATTTTCCATGCTAAGGAAACACYTACAAAAAAACCCCAAGAAACCAAAAATAATGCAATCAAAACAACAAACCAAACAGAAAATTCTTTTCCCAGAAGGAAAAGCAGCTTTATGCACAAGATTATCTTTCACCAACCATGCAGATAGTCTGTCTCAAGGGAATGGAAAGACTTATGAGGCATCTGTCACACACAGCAGCAAAAAGGTAGATGGCAAAGAAAAAATGGAAGTCACAAACCCATACAAACTCTCAAACTACCAGGAGGGTTTGGATAGCAGGACTCTTGCAAATCACCCTATTTGCCCACAGCAATGACATCTATGTTGGAAACATGAAGCTGTTCTTGGCTGGAGTATTTAATATTTGGAGTATTCACTGCAAGCATGATGCTTCTTCAAATGTTAGCAAGAACACATACATATCAGCAAAAGGAAGGAACTCACTTCAAGTACCCAAATTCCACTGCATTTCCAAGTGAAGGCTAACAAGACTGCAAAGTTACTGGKATCTGTTCAAACACCTCCATGTCAGAGCACATTAAATGTACCAACTCCATCACACAAATCCAACTCAGTTCGTGCCACAGATCCAATCTCCATCAACCCCAGAGTTTGTGTCAGCCTTCATGAGTTTCTCTGAGACACTGATCTCTGCCTCTGTGACAGAAAGTAGCTCCACCTGTCACTCATTAAGGACTGAAGAACAGAGCTTGAAGCACAGCAATGCCTCACTGCAGCAAAACAGACAGAATTGCTACACTGTGCTTGGGACTAGCTTTGTCCTGCTTTTCTGCAATTAGCCAAATTGTTGCCCAAGGGATCGTGGGCCCAAACACTTATTGTCCTCACTGAAAAGCGTGTTGTGCCTTTGACAGCTGTTCCTACTCCAAAATATGTTCAAGAGAGATAACCCACCTTCTGGGAGTGCCTGGTGACACTGAGGTGGGACAGTGAGGAGCTGTGCATGAAGGACTGAAGGGGAATTTGTCTCCAGAAGTGTGCTCATCAGAAGATATCTTGGAACCAGCTCCCCAGCTGCTCCTGACCCAGACCAAAAACCCAGAGAGAAACACACAAAACATCTGCCTCACAAGACAAACAAGGGAACCTGTAGCACTGCAGCAAGAAAATATTCTCTAATTTCCTTCTGCACACCAACCTCGTCAGCTCTGCAGACCCTTTGGGCACCATGCCCCACCCCACTCCCTGAAGATCATAAGAACATCTTTGATTTGCAGAAGGTAGAACACACATAGAARGAAAAGATCCTTGAGGTTTAGCAGCTAAGGAACTTGTGAAATTCTCTATTTCTCAAAGCAAGGAAAGGCAACGGGATGRATCAGAGGTACAGCACAGATGTAAAAGCAGAGCCACTAAGAAGAAAGGAAGGAACAACAACCAAAGAATGAATTTCCTCAAAATCACACATCCTAATTCTGCCCACTTCCTTTGCACTCCCTCAGCTGAATTTTTGTCCATGTGAATAAACATGTGCAATGGGAATTCAGCTCAGGACCTTGCTCCCATTACTGCAGTTTGCATTTAATTGAAATGTGCAATCCCATGGAAGTCCAAACTTTAACCCATTTGGGTGGAGTGACTATTATTACAAGCTTCATATTTTTCCTAAAGCTCCAGCTGCTRGAACTGTAAGACTCCGTGAGAATCCAAAGATCTCAGTTGTAGGATTTTTGTTTTGTTTATTTTAAAAGATAACTCAAGTTCTCATGCTTGTGGAGAAATAAAAATAAATAAAAAGAAAAAACTTAAAACCATGACTTGCAGGTTTATTAAAGGCTCAGAAACCAGAAAAGGAGAAAAAAAATACTTTCCAYCTTTTAAAAAAAGCTTATGATTCTTTTAGTTTCCTAACTGCTTCCTCCTTTGGGTTTTATTCTCCAGCACTTTCTCTCCAATGACTCTTTCTTTTCAGAATATAATTATTCCTCAATAAAGTGACAGATTAGAGGGCCCATTCTTCCTGTAGCTTTACTGAAGGTGATCATATTTGATAAGTCCAAAAGTCATTCGTCTTCCATGCATATAAGAAGATGTAAAATTATTTCAAAGGTTAGGTTAGACCACAGTGCAGGAGATGAGAGGGAAGAGACAGATTTGCTACAAGACTTCTTAGATAAAATATAAAAAGGTAACAAAACATTTATGCAGCCTCAGAAGAAAGGAACCAGGCCACAGTCTGTCATCAGGTTTGTATCATACACCTAATCAATGCCAACAATAAATGAAAGCCTGGACAAGCAGAGAATATACTTCACTCCCCATGGGCATTTTTCTGGGAATTCACRAGAATGCCTTATCTGCAATACCAACACCATTAATGCCAAGGGAAAAAGAAAMCACCCAACACACTGCCTTAAAAATTGCTCCAATACTTTTTAATGGTGATTTCAAACTATTTTCAGAGTATGCTTTCAGTCTCATCACCTGGTTCACATGGTTTATTTGGTTCTGCAGAGGYAGGGGAGCAGCTTTGTGATGCAAATGTGTTTTGTGGTAGCACCAGATGACCACAAACAGAACCAGACCACCTGTATGCCCTCCACCAGAAGAGTAAAGCAGTTGTCAGAACTCATTTTCTTCATAGATGTTATGAAAGAAGTTGAGATACACTTTGTTCAGCTCTAATGTTTTTATGTTTTCATGGAGAAAAAGAAAAATATTTTTTTTCTAAGCAGTTTCCAGCTTCAGGGCTCTCAAGTCACAGAACTGAAGCTCAGTAAGCAACACAGGATCATTGGTGATGAAGATGAGAGACAGAATGAAGTGCAAGCAGGAGACCACATGTGTGTGTGTGTATTATTATATTAAGCTATGCATAAGCACTGCTTGGCCAAATTAAGTTTTCAGYTAAACTCCCACTACTGAAACATAGATTACATTCAGTTAATTAAAAAAAGCAAACTACAGCTACATAACAGTGACAGACACATTGATCCAAATTCATTCAGACCACTGTGCTGGCCAAAGGGGTTAGGCACTGGAGGGGAGGGCAGRGAGGTGCACTGCCATTTCACTGCTATGCTGCAAGCCCAGAGAGCCTGGCTGGCTCCAGAGGAGCTACTCAGTTCTCAGAGCTGCTTCAAGTCAAATTCCACCCATTTTCCAATCTGTTGCAAGGTTTCCTCTCCCTCCTCTGCAGTATCAAATGCTACTGACCACAGCTGGAAAAGACATCTAAAATGAAATGGAGCCCTGTCTCCTACCAGTACAAACCCACTAATAAGAAGTTATTAAAAATATCCTGTTCATTTCACCCACAAGAACACTTCCCAAAAAATTTATTGTCAATGYAGACCTTGGTAAAGCCACTGATCAAGCTCAGCCTTTTCTACATTGATTGCAACACCACTGCACAATGCAAGCAGCACCTACTCCTGATGCAGCCTCGATTTTTTTAACATGTCTAAGGAATTAACAATCAATTTCTTTCATTTTCAGGGCAATAACTGCTCAGGCCAAAGGAAGAAAGCAAGGAATTGTTTCATTTGGCATTCTCTTGYATCAGTACATTTACCAAACAGCTCTTACGTAGAACTTGTCATGGTGATTCATTTTATTGCATCCAAGCCTGTTGTACTGCCCCAGTAGGTATTCCAGCTACAAATGAGTCATAAAACCCCTGAATGTGGTGTTTTGTAGGAAAGGCTGAATTCTYCATCAAAGCAGACTCAAGAAAAAACTTAAAAGAACAAAAAGAAAGCACCATTACTTGGGGGCAAGGGGGCTGGGAAAAGAATACATGAATAAATAATGTGGAAGCAAACAAAGTCCTTGCCGTGTTGAGCACAGCTGTTCTACAGCAATTACAGAGTCAGGGCCATTTCCCCAAGGAAAGCCCTGGATTGCACAATATGGGAACAGGAACACACAGGGAATATGCATTGACTTGTTAGTGCTGAGGAAATAAAGATTTTGAAGAAATCACCGATCTACAACAATTCTAAAACAAACAACCTGATGCTGCCAGAGGACCTGCACAGAAATGATTACACTTGGAGTCAAAATTCTTACAAAGCCAACATTCAGCCTACTGTGCTTTTGGGTTTTGTGTTGCTGAAATGGCTCCCAAGCTATTAAAGAGTCTTTTTTTTCAGCCTCGTGACTGAAGAAGAAGTCGAGATTCTTCAGTTTTGGTTTTCAAGGTTGTTTATTTTCTCTCATTGAATACATTATTTTTTGGACCTGAGGAGGTCTGTTCAGCAGGTYGAGGTATACTGACTGCCTTCGGGGTGGTGTTATTTTTTTTTATACTAAAAATTATGKGCACTTTATTTACAATAATTTTCCAATACTTATGCTAGACAGTCTGTCTCTACTCTAAACCAATCCAGAAGTGTCATCATCACAGTAGAAGATGGAAGACAAGAAGAAGGATAGGACGTGCCCAGATTCCTTCATTTTGCTTCTTGGACCCCCATCCTAAAAACGCTAAAATTCTACTTTTTCACTCTGTGACAAATTAACTATCATTCYAGTCAAACTTTTGTGCCTTGTAACTCCTCACACAAAGTTGGGAATTGTTTCCATGGGCTAAAATCGAAGGCACAGGTGTCTCTGACTCGGTGCCAAGGTCTCTGAGCCCCCTGCCAGGGTCTGGAGTCCCCCAGGGCAGCCAGAGGGGTGTCTTAGGTTCTGACACTGTGTTAGACACCCACCTAAACACAAGCCATTCAGCCTCTTTGAAGCACTCTGTGGATAAGAGAACAGCCTTTTAGGAGGTGCAGACACTGAGTAAATCATTGCCCTTGCTCAGGAACAGAGAGCAAGCTGCTCTGCTCTGCTCTGCCCTCCTCACCCGTGTGTGTGGAGTGTGTGCCCATTCCTGCACAGCCATGGAAGGCAAGAAGTTAATTAACAAAAATACTGGCATTAAAAGATGCCCAGCGTTGGTTTTTGGTTTTTCTTTTGTACTGAGGTTGGCATTGAATGTACTTGAGATGATAGCTTGCGTTTCGATTTAGATATTT
Organism: Sporophila hypoxantha; assembly: GCA_002167245.1. Lineage (NCBI taxonomy): Eukaryota > Metazoa > Chordata > Aves > Passeriformes > Thraupidae > Sporophila > Sporophila hypoxantha. The sequence continues at coordinate 902,796 of NDFG01000353.1, read as the reverse complement.
ATTTTTTTATATATGTATAGTTTTATAAGTAGTGAGTTTTGTAGTATTTTACTAACAAGGTATAAAATGGTTAGCAATTTATCAAGTTTTTTAAGGTTCAACTATCTAATTAAGAAATTACACTTAAATTGTTTTTATTTTTAACTTAACTAATTATTTGAAGTTCACAATGTGGACTTTTTTGTTTAATTATAAAATACTATAACTTATGAAGAAAGAGGATTAGTTACTGTTTCAAATCTACTATTTTAGTTTTATATATTATTATATTTTAAAACTTTCAACTCTAAGTTTTTACTTTGTGATAYTAAGTACTTTTATTTAAACTATGCACTCATAATTTTAGCATTATTAATTAGTTTTTGAGGTTYTCTCTACGGTTTTAGGTTAAATATAATATTTTCTTGTGGGTCTGTGCCTTGCAGCACAGGAAGTTTAAAATTCTCAGCAAAGCCAGTCTGTAGGAAAGGGATGGGGTAGAGCAGGCTGATGGAGCAGAGCCACAGCACGTCCATAGGGCTGTTTAAAGTGCATTAAATCAGAGAGCCTATGGAACTCAAAGCAGTCCATAGGTGTGGGAAATGGATTTGGAGAGAGTTTTTAGGGTTTGATATAAGGTTTATGTAGTAGGTATTTGTACGTAAATTTTGAGATAAGAAATGTTGACTTAGAAATGTTATGGAATAGGATAGATAGTGTTGAGAGAGAAATGGAGTTAGAAAAAAGTTGTAAAAACTTTTATTCCATTTTCAATCCCATAAAAAAATAAAACAATGCAATCAAAACCCAACTATTTCTTACTTACAAARTACTATAAACATTTCTTATCCTATCAGCTTTTTACCACACCATATTATGAATACCTTAAAACMAATAATTTAAAACTACCCCTCATAAATCTTACTACAATACATMTTTCWTAATTCTATTTCTCCAAAGTACCTAATCTTATTTACAAAACCATCCTTTAAAACCTTTTYTCTAACTCCATTTCTCTCTCAACAMTATCTGTCCTCTTCCRTAACATTTCTAAATTGACWTGTCTTATCTCAGAATTTACATACAAACACATAACTATATAAACCTTCTATCAAACCCTAAAAMCTCTCTACAAATCCATTTCCCACACACAGGCAGTGCAGCCCTCTGCCTTCTCAGGGCCACAATAAATAACCACAACTGCACCAAATAAGTGGGAAGTGGTGTTTTCCAACAAGCCTGACAGCATGAGACACTTGGATTCATCCTCCTCCTCTGGAGGTGGGCATACACCAACAGGCAGCTAAATGCACAATTTTACAGGACTCAGGGAAAGCTCTTCTGAACTCACAGCACTGCAGCACAGAGCTAGCTCAAATAACCAGAATATAGCCAGGGAGTCAGCCAGGGTTTGTTTTGCTCAGCTGCAGAAAATTGTTGCTTCTAGTAAGGAAGCCAGCTCAGTGTACCCATGTCTCAGGGCACACAGATGTTCTTTGGCACTGCAGAAATRCCATAAACAACCATCCTGCTCCACTGTTAGCTCCTGCAGATTTATTCACACAAATCATCCTTTCTGTTGAAAGACCAGCATTCTGCCCAACATTTCCAGCTGATCCTGGGGTGACAACTCCATTCTGAAAATCAAAAATCCCTGCTTTCCAGTTCAAGCAAGCAAACCATTAGTCAGAGCAATCTCCTAGCAGTAAGAAAGCACTGATTGAATTTTCACTCCACCCAATTCAAAGGTCAGAGAGTAGTTTTCCATCCTGCATTGCTCTATACCATGTAGACCAGGAAGTTGAACCAAGTCTTGCACATCTGAAGCCAGTCCCTTAACAGCCTACCATGCATGTGCACACTCACGTGCACACACTCTCTCTCTCTGAGTTTCTTCAGAGCTCTCTATCATTTTCCCCTGAAAAAAAACCCCAGCAAAACTGATGAGTCTTGCAAAATACTTTGGCTCCAAAAMCAAAAAGCCATTTCGACAAAATTCCAAGTCCAGTTTTTCTGAGCAATGCTAGTATTGACATCAATTGTCAAGATAACAAAACCAAAGTGAGCTGGCAGAKTAAAACTAATCATACAAGACCATGAGCTAATTAGGATGGAAAACAAACTTCTGTGGCATTATGTTTGTATTGCTCAATGTTTGTGAGGTTTCAGGTGGTGTTAGACAGATCTGGAATTCTCACTCTCATACTGGCATGTGTCTAGAGCAAATACACTCATCAAAGCTGCTCTAGTGTTTTCAGGAATGCAAAGATGAGCTAATAAAAATTAGGTTTTGATTTTAACATAGCCTATTTTTCAAATCATCAGAAAAAGGGGTATTTTGTGTAGAAAGCCGTTTTTCTTTCACTGACTGCAGGGATGGAAAAAGGAAAGAGAAAGGAGAGGAAAAAAAAGACTCAGAAGCCACATTCCTACTCCTCTGCCTTCTTGAATGACTCCATTATGAGGCTGAAAAGGAGATTTAATTAAATCAGTTCCACTTACCAACCAAACCTTACCTGTTTCCTTGCCAGAGACACCATTCCTTCTTGTTCCCAAAGGGRTGTTGAGGGGAGGGAGAGAAGAGCAGCAAAACTGGATTTTAAGAGCAGGAAAGCAGAGGGGGCTTTAACTTTTAACCCAATGAAAAAAACCAGTGGAAAAAACCCCAAACAGAGATATCAAGCRTTCACTAGTGCCAAGGCACCAGTGCTAGGACTCTTCTGAAGATCCAGGATACCACATGCCAAACTCTCAGATACTAAAAATAAGTAAATATTCTAAAAGGGCTTCTGCTGAATTGTACTTTCACAGCAGAAGCTGGACAAGGTCCAAGAAGAACCATGAAACTGAGGCTTTCTGTATATTGCAGCCATTAAAATATGCAGTGAGTTAAAAGGCTGCAAGGAAACCCTGTACTGTGGTAGCCCCTGCTAAACCTCATAACCATCTCTTTCTTCTCAGCTGTTGCATGAGGGGAGAAAAATTATTACCCTCTGAAAATTAAGAATCAACTTCTTTAAACAGATGAGTCAGCAGATGTAAACTTCAGCAAAGCTAATTCCCCAAGCTGCTGACATCACCACACACACACAGACCACCTAGGAATTACTGCAGGCATGCTCCTGTTCTGAAAAACATGGGATTAAAAAAAAAAAGCAGAACAACCTCTGTGATGGTAGGTGTTGTTTTTACTGTGATTACCCAGGGTAACGGAGCTGCTGATTACCTCAAAYAGTCTGAGTGCATTTTGCTCTTCAGAAGCTTTCGTGTAGCATCACCTCACACCCAGCTGTGTTTGACACCAGAGCTGGCATCGCTCTGGCTCCCTGCTTAGGCCAAACGAGTCCCAGACTGTCAGGGAGCTGCGAGCAAAGGGGGGCCCATTTCTGCAGAGACACAGGTCACCTCTGCCCAGGCACACTGCCAGCAGCAGCCTTCACCCACAGCTTTGAGGGGCTCAGGTAGCACCAGCCATYCCAGTGGGGAGGGTGAACTGTCCAATTCTCACAGCCACAACCCAGATTTTTACCCCAAACTGAAGCAGCGCTGCAGTCAGCTGGCTGGRTTGGGAGAAGAGAAACACTGTGTTGTCACTATGCTCACTGCAAATAACATTAAGAAGTTGCAGCTCTATTATTCCCCATACTGCAGAAGAAAAATGGCATTATTAAAATCATTTGCTGATAAARAGCACCTATGGTATCAGTTGGGTTTGACCAGAGCCACCCATGCAGGCCTGTGGCCAGACCCAGACAGAGCCACGAGGCCACACATGCTTTGGACCATGCCAGACCTCCCCAGCCTGGCTCTACCCCAAGTTTCACTTCTGCAGGAGGAGAGGGAAGCCCAAGGTCACCCATCCCTGAACCTGTGTGGGCTGCCTGAGCTTCACAAAGCTCACCAGTTGGCCAGTCTGATAATAAATCACACTGTTGTCTCTGCCCCGACATCACAATTCACTGCTGGACACACACCATGCCACTGCAGGATGCCAATTCTCATGAACAAAAGATCCAGCTAGTTAAACAGAAAAATAAATCTCAGCTGCTAATAGGAGGGAAGGGAATTTTCAGTCCAAATAGCTGCAGGATTTCTTAAGGATATTTTTTTCCTAGTTGGAATAATTCAGACCTAGAAGAGCCTGTTAAGCCAAGCACAGTAAGTTAAATCCACAGCCACATCTGAAATAGGCATCTGGCTCACTAATAAGAGACCCTGCATTTTGCACTTTACCTAAACATCAGTATAAAGGAAAATCTCACCATGGCAATGCCTACAGACTTCACAAATTCCTTTTACTGCAGAAATGTAACCTTATAGACTCAGAAAACAACATTTGTATTCTGGAAAATCAGAAAAGATCTCAGCAAATTTTATTTTATTTTGTCTACTTCTTTAAACAAAGAGGAGAAAAAGTAGACTGAGCTGCTCACTATCTGTTTTGCAGATTAAGGTGACACTGACAGATGAACAGTCAATTTGCCAAAAATTCAAAGAATTAACTTCGTAAGAGGAAACAGAGATACTGAACGTATTACAGCTGCCTTTGACTTTGTAATGCAAAGCACTGCGCTGAACCATGGAAATCAGAAAGCCAAACCCACTTGGAAACAGATCAGTCTGCATTTCACTGCAAGCAGTAAACAGAGMAGAGGCTTTGAGTCTTAGGGAGTTTTTTTCAAAGCATAATATAACAAACAAAAAGCAACTTTTCCCACCTGCCATCAAACTCTCTGCCTTTTGATATTTGTGTCTTTTACAGCAAATACACTATTTATCACATTCCTAGTAAGCATTCAGAGCCTCGCCAGTAATGGTGTGCCAGTTTATATTCGAGGTGCCTCTGCAACACATATATTGCCTGCCTGAGAAAAAAAGCTAGTTTTTCTAAGTCATCCTTACAAGAACAGAGGACAAATTGGAGTTTGACCACATGACTACCTAAAGAAATCATCAGAAGATTAAGCATAGATGATTATACATTYTGTAAAGCTTTAAAACTCTTTCAAGCCCCAAGGTGTTTTAGGTTAGGACACTGTTCTTTCATGGCTTGGGATTCTCTTCATGGGAATCTGCAAACAAAATGCAAACAAACAAGAGCACACAGCTACTCTGGCAGGGCTCTTCAAAGCCCTGTGCTGTATTTACCCCAAGTCACATTAACAGATGCTGTTGGTCCTTTCAACCACTCTGAGAAATATGTATGACTTTTCACAAGATCCCTAGCAGACTGATGTGGCYGAAATTAAAAACAGTAGTTTCAATTTTTACTGATATATAACCCCCTGGTCCCCATTTCCTGCTACACTTTTGGACACTGTCCTGCCAGGRGATGGAAAAGGGTGAGGAAACACAGAGTTACCTAGCGTGACTTGGAACAGAGGGCCCCTGTTCGGATGGAAAAGCCACAGAGTGTTTTTAAAAAGTTGCAGGCTAGCAGGACAGCTGATGGGAGGAACAGAGAGATTCACACACCCAATGTCAGTGTCACTTCTGAGCTGTCACACCGAGCACCAGGAGATAAACAYACTGCACATGTGAAATAATTGTCAGCTACTTCAGGCTGCCAAACATTTCTGTGGAACATTGTCATCTCAGTGGCAGACAAGTAAAATAGCTGTGTTAAAGTAAGTCTACATTCATCCAAAACACACCTCACAGAATCACAGAGGGGTGGAGAGAGGGCAAATAGAAAGCACCCTTCATTTGCCCACAGAACACACTGRAAGTTCACAACAAAACCCTTAATGCAACCCTTTGTGCCCATTTGTGCAGCATACCTGCCAAACACTGCTAAAGTAACATAAACCCTAAACCATGGGAGCACAACGTGGCTGTGTCTCAAAAGCCTTGTTATTTCAGCTGGCAGAGACAAGATGAAACTAAAAAGGAAATACRCTGGTGCACACAGAGCCTCAGTTCCACAGGCAGGACAGGCTGGGCTCCTGTTTGGTCGTAGGATGGAGAAGATCCAAAATCAAAGCCTACCATGGAAACAGCTGGTGCCAGCATGGCACTACTCAGTTGTTAGGGAATATTCCTTGACCAGAAATCCAGGAAGGAGCCACTCTGGAATCACCCTGACACCCCCTGAGCTGGGATGAAAGCCCCTTTGCACCTCCACACAGGTAGAACAGGTTTCCTCACCAGCTCTACCCCAGGTTCCCTAGAGCAGAGTCTCAGACCTCTGGATCCTTAAAGCAGTTTATTCATGGCTCAGTAGCAGAGAAACAGCTCAAGGTGGTGTCTTGGAGAGGGAATCCAAACAAAGGAACTGCTGGGCTTTTATCCACTGTCAGCTGAAGTCTGGGATCTTCCTGTTGAGTCCCTGGCTCCTGCTGTGTCTGGGAGCGTCCAGCCACCTGGATGTGCCACAGGTGCCCGTGCAGAGCCTGGTCTCTGCCAGAAAATATCCACTGTAGATGAACAACAGCATTATTCCCTCACTCCATCATCTGCTGCCRTGCACTGCACAGCCCTCAAGGCAGGAACTACAGACAGCTACAGCTGGGGCAGAGGCTGGAAACCCTGACAGATGTGGTCCTGACSCAATCTGGTGTCCCCAGAGTTTTTCTGGTTCTGTCAGCACCTTGTGAGCAGCTGGACTGGGCAGGTTAGAAAGAGCTGGCAAAGGTGGCATCCCACAGAACCCAAAGGGGAAAGATGAAGTTGAGAGCAATGAAATTGGTCAAACACACACTTTTGGAAGGGCTCTCCAGCTCTGTAAAAGCCAAGAGATTTTCAACATGACCACGAATGGCCAAGAGATGTCTTCTCCCAATTCTTAACATCTAAACCACTAGTGCAATTAAAAAGCAAACATTTCTGTGAGCTAGAAAATGGAAAACAAAATTGTTGGGTTTTTTTAGTTATTCTGTTTCTGGAAGTCTGATTTTTATTAATGTAATATTTCTGTTAGCAGCCTTGTCTGCGTAAGGCATCTGTAGAAAGTTTTTATTGTTAACTTAATAGTGAAAATCTAATAGAGGTTCATTTGAATTTTCCTATTAAATTGACGTCAATCGCAGTCTGAGAATCAGATTGTTACAACCCAGACTATGAAACAAACATTCAAGTCAGATGCTATAAATGTAGCCACTGCACACTGGTAAGTGTGTTTTAATATTTTTAATCAGGTCTCTGGGTAGAGCCAAGATACACTTGGCATAGAGATGAGGGGAAAAATTATAAAAATGTAGATATTTTTACTTGGAAAGTCATTCATAATTTATTTCCAGAAAAACTGGGGAARAAAACTGAATACACACACAGAATTGCACTTTAGCAAGCAGAGGTACAAATTTAAAAGCAACTAGAGCTTGATGTCTTAATCAGCACTTGCCACACAACAGACTAAAGGTGAGACATCTTTTTCTTAAGGTTACTTCCACAGGAACATTATGTATGGCACAGGGATCCCAAAAAGGAAGGGGGAATAAGGGAATCCTATGGCAGCATTGGAGCAGCTGAATGGACTGAATAATGGTACAGCAGAAAGAAAAGAAATTGTCTGTAGGGAGAGGAGACTTTTGTTTGGAGGATTTGTAACAGCATTACAAGAAAACTGAAAAGTCCAGCTAAGACAACCATCAAAGGGACAGCAGGGTCCTACACCTCCTCCAGACCTTATGCACTTTGGAAGAAACTCATCCTCCTCAAAGCTGTAGATTTTTACACAGAGACCAGGAGAAAAGCAGATAAAATAAATACATCACAAAGAGTTAACAAAGAGCTGTGCTGGGAGAGAGATGGCTGGGATGGCCTTCCTCCCCTCTCCTGTGCTGGTCTCCAGAAATCTGTGGGGATGGAATGGGGTCCAGGGCACACAGCACTGATGCTTCTCTTGCCAAAAGCCACAATGAGATCAAAGACAGCTGAGAAGAGTAAAAAAAAGTCCACACAAGTACACACGGCTCTATTATTTGCAAYTGTTTACTGGTACAAAGAGGGCCCGAATCCTTATCAGATTTCAAAACCTTTTAGGGATGYGTGAAAGAAGGATGAATCCGAGCAGAAGAGCCTGAAGAGCTTTGTCATTTTTCCAGCAGAGGTGGACTACACAAGCCTTATTTTCAACTCCAACAGAAAAGCATTRGAGCTTTGTGCTAGTTATAAAATTATTTAGGATATCACCCAAAACACAGATTCTTTTATTAACTAGAAAAACAGTCAGGTAAAAATTTTCTTCTCTTTAGTCCACAAGATATTTGTAAGGCCTGCAATAATGAGGTTTGAAATTAAACAGGTTTTTAAATTAAAAACTAACAAAACGAAAAAAGATAAATTACAGTTTACAGAACTTCGGATTGTTTCTTATTTATTACTAACAAGGCTATAAGTTACATACAAGTGCTAGAAAAGTRAATTCTCTTTCCAAAACATTTTTCAGGACTCTTGGCAATAATAATCAGCTCAGGTTTGGATTTTAGATTAAGGAGAGGGAAAAGAGCTCTGTGACCTGTATTGCATGTTAGAGTAAGAGTAAGGAATGGTAATGCACCAGCTRCCTGCCACAGACCTGACCTCTGTCTGGAAATTATTGGCACTGCATTGAAAAATGGAGGGATGCCAGTATTGCAACAGAAAATGAAGGTGCTGGAGCCCTCAATGCATCCCTCTCCGTTATAAACCCACGCTTGCAAAACTGAAATCCCCAATATTCACTAAGGAGTCATTTTACTTGATGCAAGCATAAAAACATTCAACCTCCTTCCAAGCAGTGATTCCGCGGGCACCGAAAGGCCCCGGGGAACACAGCTTTGTTGTGATTTAGCTGGGGGACATTTGCCTTGCCCAGAGCCCCAGGTTTCCTGAGCAAGGCTGGCAAGCTCCCAGCGTGATTTATGGTCTATTGTTCCAGCCCTGTCTAGACGTGACTCGCTCAGGAACCGATAAGGGCCGCGAGCCCACGACAGCGCCAGCCCAGCAAGAGCCACCACGTCCTGCCAGCCCTGCAGCAGGCACAGCTCCCTGGGACAAACCTCTCCTCTCCAGCCTCCTCAGCAGGCTGGCCTCCTGCTCCCAACCTGCTCAGGGACAGGGGSATGCACACTGAGCTTTTAGAAGCTGTGATGTGCCCACCACAACCTTGGCTAGATCAGCTGTGGGGGCTCTGTAGCTGYCCCGTGTCACTTTGGCCAGCTGGGAATGGCTGTTCGAGGTATGGCTCCAGCAACAAACTCAGGCTGGAGCATGTGGTGGTGTTKGAGGGTCCCCAGGACGAGGGAAGGGATGAGAATCTTGACTCCACGTTTCAGAAGGCTGATTTATTATTTTATTATATATAATATATCATTTTCTTTTAATATAATATAACTATACTAAAAGAATAGAAGAAAGGATTTCATCAGAAGGCTAGCAAGGAATAGAAAGGAATGGAATGATAATAAAATCTTGTGACTGACCAGAGAGTCTGAGACAGCCAGACTGGTGATTGGCCATTAATTAAAAACAACCAACATGGACCAATCAAAGATGCACCTGTTGCATTCCACAGCAGCAGATAATTATTGTTTTTCTTTTCTTCTGAGGCTTCTCAGGAGAAAAATCCTGGCAAAGGGATTTTTCAGAAAATATCATGGTGACAGGAGCACTCTGCAGTCATCTTATTCACACACTGGGAAAGAGCTGGGTGCCTGCTCTGGGGCCTTGGGCAGGATCTGATGGCTTCCTTTTGCCATACCAGTAAATGCCATCAGCTAACCAAGACACAGCTTACTTTGGCACAAGATTCTGCAGGAGGATTAGCAACAGCACCAAGAGRACTTTCATGCTTGGAATAAGCATAGCTGCACCTGGGCTTCTGTTGACAGAATTATGCTGGTAAAAGTGGAAAGGGGAAAAATGAGGGGGAAATGGCTTCCTGACCRACCAAACTTGCCAGCAGAATCAGCAAGTGTAGGGTCAGGCTTCAGAACAAACCACACCACAGTCCTTGGCACATGCTGTTATAGTGGAAATTTCAATCACAATAACCTGCAGTAATTAAATGGACCATGGAAGGACTTTTGCCCTCAGGGAAGGGATAAAAAGAATAATATTTCCTTCAACAAGCTGGAATACATCCAGCACCAGCACAACTGTGCAGGACTGGGTGTAGCAGTATCAACCTCTCACGCGACAGCCACTGGCAAGGAAACCAGATGGAGAAGTGTGGGAAATGCCAGAGCTTTCTCTTTTCAGTCCCATAGCATTCCCTGATACCTGAAACTGCTACTCCAAGGAGGAAAAAAAAAAAAAGGCACAGCTGACTTGGAAGTCAGCCAGTGTGCACTGCTGCTTGGAGAGGTAGGTGTGAAGACAAACTGCAAGTCCGGAGCATTCATTGATTCCTTCCTGCAAGTAAGCTCATTTAAAATTTCAATTCTTCAAGGGCAGGTCCTGGAGCCAGTTTGGCCAATCAGAACACCAACTTTTATGGAAACTATGCATCTAAAAAGACAGTCACCAATTCTCCTTGCAATAGCATCCATCCTATTTTTGTCATCACTTGAAGCCTTGTTTAAAGACACGTGAGATTATAAATTTGCTTCACTTCTTTCTGGTTGACTTAGCAAATCTTCCCCAAATCAAATGTTAGTCACACATACATTCTCTRGAACTTAATGCTTAGCAACACCCAGAATAACAAACTCTACAGGATTTTTATGAGTCAGTRTGTCTTGCACTCCTGTCCTACTAAATATCAAACCCCTTCCTTTGATCAGCTGGCACTAATGTCACTGTGGCTGACTCTGGCCACACTCATGTATTAAGCAGATCTACTTCTATCTGAATTTCTTATTTAATGCATTTGCAAGTTTTTAAGAGTTAAACCAACAAATCCCTGCATCTTTAAACTTTTTTTTAACCAAACATGTGAAATATTTAAAGTCTTTTTTTATTGCAACCACAGCCTGCTACAGAGGTGGCACCTCCAGCATTGCAACCATGGGTTTACAAAGATATTCAACAACTCCCTCCCCAGAAATTCCTTAATACAGATGACCAGGCATTAGGGAATCCTGGATAGATTAATGAACAGCTGAATGTGCAGTCAGCAAAAGAGGAATGTCCTTTCTGAGCCCAGAAAGTAACAAAATATATATGCTCATATTTCATAGAAGACACAAAATGGAGCAAATCTGCATGGAGAAACACGTTTTAGAAAAGGGCCAGTGTTTGTCCAGCATTATTCCTGTGTGCAAGCTCACAAGCATAAAGAGCATCAGCTACTCTGAGTAACATCCACACCACCTCTCTGTTAATAACAGCTGAGATCAGAATGCTTTGAAGCTARGAAGAATTATGACAGCTAATGAAATCTTCCACTACAGTGTACTACACATAAAATTAGTGTCTTGTAGTCAAACACATTATACAGTGAAAAATAAAGCAGCCTGTATTAGCAGGAACATAGCTGGAAAATTGTATGTTTTCTTTGCTATTATATTTTATCTACCACTACAATTTCAATATCTCAGTGTCATCTTGCTTTTTGAGTACATGACAAGTCAGAATTTACAGGTCAGAGAATAAAAGAAGGGTGAAAACAGAAAGACATTTACCTACAACTTTGCATTTTACAAACCCTATTTTATGCCTAACACAGCTATTCACATTTGGTCAGCTACTGTACGTGTGTGGGAAACTGTTCTGAAAACAGTAATTTGGCAAAGGCAGCAAAAAKACACAGCCAGGACATTTGCTGAGCAGAAATATGTGTAAACTCCATGAAGGGGGTTAACACAAAGCCAGGAGTGCTGGTATTCTAAACAGTAGGAGTAGCATAAAATTTAAGCAAGTAATTTAGACAACCAAATAGCACGTTCTCTGTCTTTCCTTTACAGAGGGGAGAAGAAAATGATGGCAGAGGTATAAAGAGCTCCATTTCTATTCCCCTATTGTTTCCATTTGGACAAAGCACCAAAGTRCATTCACCAGCCAAAGAGAGCAGACCTTTCACAGCACCGAGCTCACTGATTTGGGTGAACAGGATGCAGGGTATCTGAAGTGTGCTGTGCAACAGGGGAAATACAGAACCAATCTYAGAGTCCTGCAACACTGTTGGCACCAAAGGAGCAGCACTACAGCAGGCCTGACTCTAACCAAGAGCTGTTCTGCATGTGGGAAAACCTGTGACAGCACATCATGGAGGGGAGAAAAAAGGCAAGTTAGCAAAGTAGGTTGGCTCCAAGCAGCTTTTGCCACTCTTTCCTTGGGAAAACCTGCTCAGGGGCTGTGCTGGTTTGGGCTGGGATAGTTTTGGTGCTCAAAAGGACTGGTTTGGTTTAAGGCCAGTCAGCCCCACAGAGCCACTCGCTCACTGTCCCCTGCTGAGATGGGCAAGAGAATCAGAAAAGTGAGAAAACTTCGTGGGTTGAGACAATGACATTTGAAGAGGTAAAGCAAACACTACACATGTAAGCAAAACAAAACAAGGAGTTCATTCCCCACATCCAGTGACAGGYAGGTGTTCAACCCCTYCAGGACAGCAGGGCTCCATCAYATGTAATGGTGTCTTGGGTAGACAAACACCATCACTGCAAACATCCCCYTCCTTCCTCCTAGCCAAGCATGATCCATATGCCCTGGGACATCCCTCTGGTCAGCTGGGGTCAGGTCTGTGCTGGCTGGGTGCCCTCCTGGGCTCAGGCCTGTCCTGCCTGTGTCCCCTCCCAGCTCCTTGTGCACCCTCAGCCTCCTCGCTGCTGGGGTGGGGTGAGGAGAAGRAAAGGCTTTGTGTAAATCCTGTTAGCAAGAACTAAAGCATCCCTGTGTTAKCAACAGTGCTYCCAGCACAAATCCCAAACACAAATCACTCCAGCTACTCAGAAGAGAATTAACTGTACGTGGCAGCAAAAACTAGCACAGGGGCTCAGTGTGAGAGCTCACAAATATCACACCACCAGTGTTTGGATGTACTATCTCAGTTCTCTCAAAACTCTCCTCTASTGCTAGTGTATATTTTCTTCCCCCTCTGGCTCACAGAGTTCCTGTAACCACCCAACTATACTTCCAGATTTGCATGGAAATTTGTACTTCCAGCTGTATGCTTTCAATCTCTGCCTCAGGAGCACAACAGCAATAGGTACAGGTTCCATTCCCAGCTGAAATACCAACTGCAACACCCAAGTCAAAGTTCCAGGAGTGACCTTAGTTCCTATGGCCTCAGGGACAGGCTTGGTGGCACATAAAAGCCTCCCCTGCCCATCTCCTCCAGAAGAAAAGGAGCACACCAGTTTCCATCTGGGGAAGAGACCATGAGGGTGTCAATATCAACACTAACCCTCAGAAACACGTACATTCATCACCAAAATGTACATTAAAACTGCCTGAAAAAGCATCAGTGAGCACAAAGTSCTGCTGAGCTGCAAACCTGAACATAACTGACTGCAAGCTAACTTGGCAGGATGTGAACACCAGCCACCCTTACCATGCCTCTCTGTCTTCCCAAATGCTGGACTTGCATGGTTCAACACACCCAAGTCCAGAAGCAGCAGCCAAGTTATCTTTCAGCACCAAGAAATGAAATTTCTATACTCAACAGCATTTCTGTCTGTCCCAAGAAAGGTTTTGCAGGCATAGAGAATGAGAACCTCACACTACAACACTGGGACTAGAAATAAACATTTACAGCATTCTACTGAAAACCTATATCACATGAATCAAAATAACAGCAGAAAGATCAGAAAAAAAGAATGTGTAGTACTTGTGTTTGAGAAAATATGTATGTATCTCAGTTCTCAAGTATTAAAAAGATCCTATTTTTCCTTTAGCTGAAAGCAGAGCTCAGATAGCAAAATGTTCGCAAACCCCAAAAATCAAGTCTGCATTTATATATAGGTGGCTAGWGAGATGAAAAAATAATAATCCTTCCATCCAAGCACATGTACATATTAGTATCTTATGGTTATCAGAATGAAAATCTGCCAACTTGAAAAACAGACAAACCACCAAAACCTGCTTCAAAATCCATGCTACTGAACACTTTAAGGTAAGGCTCTAAAAGCTTTCCTTSAGGAGGTAACAGAAATGGATAAATTTGATTCTCAGTCAGTGCTTTCAAACACCTGTGGGCTCTTCACAGTCAAAGAAAATTTCCCAAGGACAACAGGCTAGTGGTTCAACTTGGGGATGCCCAAGTAGATGCTCTGGGGTCACCATTTCATGTTTCTCACCTGACAAATCCAGCCTCTCATGATAGAATACTCATGCAAAGGTTCCAACCTCAGTCTGTTCTGCACATTAATGTTCTTACAAACAATTAATCATAGAATCACAGAATCATTYAGGCTGGACAAGWCCTCCAAGCTCATGGAGTCCAGCCTATGACTGAACACTCCGTGGCCCTGAGTGTCACATTGTCATTTCCTGAACACCTCCAGGGSTGGTGACTCCATCACCTCCCTGGGCAGCCCATTTCAATGCTTGCCAACCCTTTCCACCAMGAAATTCCTCCTGATGTCCAACCTGCAGCTCCCCTGGAAGCTGCATTTATCATGTAACATGCRATGAAACTCAAGCAAGAGGAAAAGACAGAACGCAAATATCAAAGCACACCAGTGTCAAAGGGCCCTGTGTATGGATGCACACCAAAATAATTAAATATTATTACTTGCAAAGTATAAAATACRTGTCCACAATCATGTTATAAAATCAGAAGTGTTTCCAGCTTGATGTGTTTGTTACCTGAATTTGTTAACACCTGGAAAGATGCTGCTGGAGTTACACACAACAAACTGTATAAGGAGAAACAAGCCTAAAGGTTACAGGGTTATTTGATTGCCAACATACACATTGCTCCCAAAAAGCTGTAGACAGGAAATCCTGTACTCATGATCCCTTCAAGCAATTTGCAATTGCAATCAAATTTAAAACATGCAATTAATCAATAAAACTCACTAAAGGATTCAAAAGTGTTCACATATGCAGTTAATTCTGGACTTTTTTCCATGACATTCATTAAGGAAAATTCATCCCGTTTCTGTTAACACAGAGTATTTCATTACACCCAAATGCTATGGAAACACCATAAACCAGAACATCTTCATTTTGATTAGCAGACCATCACAATCTAAGCTCTTCTTGTTACTGAAGAGTTTTCTTAAGATAAAAAAGATCCTAAGTCCCTTAAAGCCAGTTAATTCCTGTTTTAATGGAAAAAGTAACTTCTTCCAGCTGTGAAGCAGCCCTGAACCCCTTCAGGCCTAAACTCCCACAGCCAGATTTGACTTGAGAGCCTTTTCAGGATTAAGAAATTGGTTTGAGCTCAGGGTGTACTGTCAGACCACAATAAAAGGAAAATGAATACAATATGCTGGAAATACAGCACTAGTCACATTTAAAAAAACACTTTCTGACAGCATTAATTATGACACTGTGCCTCCCACTCTTATCACGCACAGCCCTTTCACAGCAGCTCCACAGACCTCACCCTCAGCCATCCCAGGCATGAAACAACACAACAACAAGCCTTCTGGAAGGCACAAAAAGAGAGTTACTGCTTAGTTCAAGTTCACAGAAAATCCTTGCTGAAAGGTTTTTTTTTTTTTTTTGGTCTGTTTTTCAGTTTCATCTGTTTCAAAGAAACTTCTGCATTTGTCTTTGGGAGAGAGGGTGATGAAGGCGAGTGGTAAGGAAGGGACAAACACTGGCAAACCAAGGAAAGTCACAGTTTTCATAGAAAAAAACCCAAAACCAAAACCCCATGCTTTATGTATTTCTGTTGAAAAACTTCTTCCAAACGGGAGGAGAGAGAAGGAAAGAAAGAAAAGTGAAAACTCCTGGGATGCTGTATCTGCCACCCAAGGCTCCAACATAACCCTGCCAGAGCACCCTTAGGCTTGTGACCATTTCAACKGCACAAAGAGATTAAACASTCAAGTCAGGTCTTCTTTTGTCCTGCAAACCCACAAACAAGAAACTGCTGCCACAAGTCACACTAACGACATGAAACACTGAGCTRAAAGCAGTCAGTGAGCGATGTGCCAGTCTAACCCAGGCACCCCAGCACACCTACCACATCRTGGGGTCTGAGTGCCAGAAGAGCCAAGCTGCCCACAGGGCTCTGCCATCCCCACTGGGGAGTGCCAGCAACTGAGATGGGCAAAGTGGCAAAGCCACGGTGATGAATATAAAAGCAGTGCTGTAGAGCACCAGAACAAACTGGGAATGAGGTCTAATCCCCTTTACCCRGAGTTCTCTACCCATACAACACCACACAACCCCTTGCTTAACAGGACTGCTGGASCCATTGAAATTTGGGCAGACTCCTCTGCTTTTGGAGCTGCTCACATGGGCTGGTCTGCACAAGAGAAGGACAGAATAAGCACAGTGCAGTGCACAGCTGTCAGGCAGAGCTGTGCTGCAGAAACCAGCCAAGGCCTCCACACCAACAAGCTAGGACTGAACAGTTCTTTCCCCCCTCAGTTTAGGCAGTGTTAAAAGTTGCCATGGCAGCAAGACCAAGCAAAAGAACAACAGCCACGTGCTCAAAGACAATGTCAAGATTTACTGCCCTCACACAGATTTACTGCTCCTTATCACAGAGCAGCTCAAGAAGCAACACGTGTCCTGTGCACAGGTATTCCAACCCAGGAGAAACAAAGTACAGCAAAACACAAAGCTGCAGGATCAATGACCAGCAAAAGCTGGGYAGTGCATGCCTCTTCTGACATTTGSAGTGGCTRCACAATGATTTATGGGTTCTGCCATTTGGGACAGCAAATGCACAGCAATGGCACAAAAAACATCTTTAATTATGGAGGAYTTAAACCACACATACAACCATTACCAACAAAGAATAAGTTTTGAGGCACAGAGATGGATTTTCTTTCTTTCCACAAAATTTTGGCCAAAATGTCTGCTTGACTGAGCACAATTATTTTTCCCGGATTGTAAAACCCATCCAAATCACTGTCCTACACAACAACACTCCCTGCTAACAGATCTTTAACAAAGTGTTCATTTTTAAGAAAGAGCTCCCAAGCACACATACATACATAAAACATCCATAACATCAAGAAGAAAATTTAAGACTTAGCTTTGTTCAAAGACACAATACATGTAACAGTATCTTTATTTCAMCTGCACAAAGAGATTAAAYAAACATAACTAGGAGCCTGAGCCCATCACAACTTTGTGATGATAAAACCATCCAGGGCATCTGAGTTCCTAGAAACCTGCCACCCTGAGAAGAACACAGATGATGTTGCTGATTCATTTTTCTGGCAGTCACAATCCCTACTCCTGCTCAAATGCCCATTTTCCAGACTCTGCAGGACCATCTCCCAGTGCCTAGCCTGGATAAAGTGTCTTTTCTTTTTCGTATTTTAAAAGTATAGCTGATCTCCCATTGTCAGTACATGTGTCAGCAGTTGTATTCATTTCATAGGCCTTTTCCCATTTTGTTCTAGCACATGTCCAGTTTGTGATTACAGAGCTTGACACACTTAGCATATTACTGAATAGTCAAGACAGTCTTTCAGAAGCTACAGACACTGAAATTACACAAATCCCTTTCTAAGTAAATGAATCTCTTATTTTTAATTTTTAAATACAAGGCAGAAAGACCAGCAGTAATCAATCTCTGATGGGAATTWATGATTCTCCTGCTATCTCCCAGCAGGGAAAAAAAAGAAGCTGCTTGATTTTTGCATCTCAAAGAAACTGAATGAAATAAGTAATGTTAAAGTTCCTATAAACATGAACTACCAATCACTTGTTCTTTGAGCAACATAGATGAATTCAGGATACAAACTAGCTTTCTTTATCAATTTCAACTCTTTTGTTGATCTCCTTACATTGCTTCTTTATTCCTCTTCATTTTCCTACGTTTCATCTCTCTAAAAGCCTAGTAATATGCTTATAAAATGTTCTTGAAAGAAATAATTTGTAGCAAGCAGAATAAAGTTGTACTAGTGCTTTCCCTAATGCAAACATTCCAAATAAATTTCAGTTTTGGTCAAAAAATCTATTCCAAATTACTTTGATTAAATGTCACATTTATAAATATAGAGGCAATTAAACACATCTGGAATATAAAACCCTTCTTTGTATGCAATGTTTTGAGTWAAATCCAGTAATTTCATGAAATTTATTTACCATGTGCTTGGAAGTTAACTGAGGTGACTGAACCAGGTGTTACCTCTGCAGTCACAGTCACTGCTTGTGCAGGGATTCCTGTTTCCACCCACACCAGAGGAGCAGAGCACCCACACACCAAGCTGCTAAATCCTTTGGGAATGGCACCAGCTGAGCCACACAGCTCTGGAAAAGGCAATTTAAGGTGTTCTGTAACAGCCCCAGGCACCTCTGCCTTGAGCAACCCCACAAGCATTTCCTTCATGCAGGAAAGGGACAGAGTGGCAGCAGGATAACACTGCCAGGACAGAGGCTGTGTGCCTGGCCTGATAACCTGAGACAAGCAGGGGGGCATTTTAGGGCTTTTTACCTACAGCAGACACAAAAAAGATTTGTTCAATCTTTCTGGGAAAAATACACCCTGAAATCCCTCTGCTGTTGCTTGAAGCAGTGTACTCAGCACACATCTTCCTAAGGTGGATGGTGGGGTACAAAGTGATGCAGCAGCACTTGGCATTAACTGCATTAATAGCTGGATATCAAACCTGGGGCCCAGCAGCACCATGCCTTTGAAATGTGCTTTTGTTTACCTGGGAAGGACTCAAAGAAATGCCTTGGGCTCCCCAGCAGGCCAGGTCATTTGTGACACAGCAGAAAATGCCCCTCAAGCACAAACTCCTGCAGAAACCTCTGACTCCTGAAATGCTGAAGCTAAAGCTGCATTTCAACACTGCAGAAATAATCCCTCACTTCCCCCCACCCTCCACAAATTAGCCTTCTACACTATATTTAGAAGATAAAGCTATGTTTGAAAACATAAATCTCATCATTAAGATCACAGAAGAAAAATATGAAAAGCCACAGCCAGAAATCCTTTATTTAGTTCTCATCTATCATTCTTTTCCAATCTATGTGCTCAGCACAGGCTATAAGGGAGCTCAAGGTTATGCTTCTTGCAAATCCTTTTCTGTCCTGTATTATCAGCCACTTATTACCTAAACTTTCATTCAGAAACAGCATTTGGAATAGTTTTTCAAGGGGGAAATTATTTTTAATCAAGTCAGGTCATGGATGATGTTAACCAGATTTGTTTTTATTTCTAGTCACTCTTCAAATTATTAATAAAATTCCCTGCAGACAAATGGTGTGTTTGTGGTTTGAGATACACATTGAGAGGGAAGACTTAGGAGCACAAGGCATTCAAAGTCTTTYTGCCAATGAGAAATGGGAAACTTCTCTGGGTAGCAGAAAGTAGAGCATCCAATTAAGTAGCATTTTTCTTTTTTTTATCTCTACTTTTCATTTCCACCTCAAAAAGGCTTTTGGCTGCATTTTTGACAGGCAACTGAAGCAGGAATGGTATTGAACAGAGTTCAGAAAAATCCTTTCTGAAAACAAAGACAAAAATAATTGAATGCTAGAGAGGTTTAAGGACTTCCAGTGTTAAGTGAAGTGCTGCCCTCAGGCAGATGAAGTTTGGCAAGATGAACCTGCAACATWCTAAGAGACAAATTCAACCCCTGGGTTCACCAAGCATTTTCCAGGTTCTTTCACCCAAACCAGTTATCTSCATGCCTCTGGTTACTCATGGTGCTTGGCCATTTTTCTGCCAAGACATTGTTAGGATTTCAGCTGTTTGAGAGCTGGGAGCAGTTGTGATGCAGACAGGGCAAGGCAATTCCTTCTGCCTCCTTKGAGCAGCTGCACAAAAGCAGTGACTCCCCCCAAAAACTGGTGGTGAGGCACTGAACAGGTTCCCTAAAGASGCTGCAGATTCCCCATCCCTGGAAATGTTCCAACTTGGATGGGGCTCTGAACAAGCTGGGGTAGTGCAAGGTGTCCCTGCCCATGGCAATGGGATTGGAACTGGATGCTCTTTAGGGTCCCTTCCAATCCAAACCATTCTACGGCTCTGTGACCAGACCAGACTGAGGGGCACCTTCTCCTCCTCCACAAAATGAAGCACACCAGGCAGGAATACCAAGTTTTCCCAGCCTTACGCTGAGGGAACATCAATGGCCTTCAGCTTCAGCACATCTTACAGTTAAACACAAAACTAAATCCTTTCCCCACCCCGCAGCTGCACTTTTTAGACAGTTTTACATGCYAGGTAAAAAAATCCCTTAAAGAAGAATTTGACAAGAGAAAAAAAAAAAAAAAAGCATCTGAAGCAAACAGAAACCCCAACATCAAGAGAAATGGAGGAGGGCAGAAACAATAATTTTRAAGTGACCCTTTGTGGGGGGCAGAGGAAGAAGTCTGTCTGATTTTCTTTGGATGTAGCTGGGCAGGAAATCGTTGAGGTGGGTTAAAATACCTTTCTTGTACATGCTTTACAAAGAATTTCCTCTGATTACTAAAATAATATTTGTTTTCRTGTCAATCTTGATAAATTACAGCTGTGGTGCTTTATTTCCTCTTTTCCCTGYCCTTATTTCCATCTATTAATAGGCCTGCATCTACCCACGCACCAATTAAAACCACTGATATATACTTATTGTATATATAAACACTTCTGGTTTGCAATCAAATTCCCTATGTAACACTGTTCTGCTCCTGAAATGAGCCCAGGGTCCCAGGAATGTCCTACACAAAGTCCCATGCTTGCAGAAAAACAGAGATGATGAGGAAACTCAAGCAATGCCCCTGCACCCACTGCAGGCTCACAAGTCAAAATGCCAGAACAAAAAAGGCATTTTTTGTTTGATTCTGGTTTTTATTTCCCCCTTTCTGCTTGCCTAGCTCAAGAGAAAGAAGGTAAGACATCTGAAGAAGCTTTAGTATAATACAGAGCTATTCAGTTCTGCAATTTCAAAGCTATAAAAGGCTCTGGAAGTAGTTTTAACCAAGTATTTTAGGCCACCAATATGGTCAGCATCAGTTCCAACTAACATTCTTCAATATTTCCACTGCTGAATGTTGGAATCCAGCATAGGAAGGAAGGGATTTATTCTTCAAGTTTGATACACCAAACCTCACATATTTTTAATCATTTGACTTACAGGAAAACTATGAAAATCTCAGTTCTGGTTGCAGCTTATCTCCCCCAGGTGTCACTTACCCCCTTAAAATGYAACTCTGAACAAGTTCTCAGGCCCAAATTCAACATGTTTCTCAGACTCCAAGGAGAAAATGGAGATAAGAATGCACTGCCATAGCCCACTGAGTTTCATCAACTGATCAAGTGGAAATTCTTTCCAATTTCAAGTCTCTCTTAAAGCCTCTGACAGTCACAACAGCTGCTTTATTTCTACGCCGAGCAGAGCAGCATTAATGAGAGTTGTTTGCTTTCTTTAAGAGGATTTAGCACAACCATAAAAGAGGACTTTTATGACAGGTCCCACTAACCAGTTCCTKAGTCCTTAACAAAGCAGGGTAGATACAGTTTTGAAAACAAGGCTCCCTTCCCACAAAGYTACCTGGAGGCACCTGACCTATTCCTGCTGACAGTCAGTGCATTCAAAGGTCTCCCCTGGGAAAGATTATCTCCTGCAGTTGATTAGGCAATTTTACAGCTGCCATGCTGAGATTTTTAACAGCAATCCAGTTAGTTCAGAGCGAAATGACAATTAGAAATAAATAAATAAACCAGCAACAAACCAACATGGAGTGACAGGAAGCATTAAAACCCAAGCAGACGAGACCTACTCAGCTGGGCAGCAGGGCATAGCTCAGGTTCTGAGYTGTTGGAATGGCTCCTGAGGTATTAAAAGGTCTTTTTTTCCTCAGCCCCGTGCTTGAAGGAGGAGTCAGGATTCCTCAGCTCTGGTTTTCAAGTTGTTTATTTTCTCCTATCTAATACATTGTCTTTCTGACCTGCTGAGATCTGTCCAGCAGGTTGGATTGTGGCACACTGACACCCTTGGGGTGGTGTTAGTTTTTTATACTAAGAACTACGTGTGCTTTATTTACAATAATTTTCCCATACCTATCACCTATGTTAGACAGTCTGTCGCTACTTTAAACCAATCCAGAAGTGCCACCATCACAGCAGAAGATGGAGGACAAGAAGAAGGACAGGACACACCCAGATTCCTCCATCTTGCCTCTTGAACCTCCATTCTAAATCCCCAAAATTCTACTTTTTCACCCTGTGACAAATTCACTATCATTCTACTCAAACCCTTGTGACTTGTACATCTTCACACAAAGTTGGGAATTGTTTCCATGGGTTAAAATCAAAGGCACAGGTGTTTGTGACTCTGTGCCAGGGTGTCTGAGCCCCCTGCCAGGGTCTGGAGTCCTCCAGGGCAGCCAGAGGAATGTCCTGGGTTCCAACAGGGCATAAGGCACAGAACGTGCTGTACTCACACACACCCATCCCAAAGCTCTTCCTTCTCCAGGAGCTCTGTCCCAAGCCCAGGGCTGCTCCCTCACATGAGCAAGGGTGACAGGGTGCTGCTGTGCCCTTCACACCACTGTCCCTTATCTGGCTGCTAGGAAACCTCCCTGCACACAAAGTCTAACAAATCCCAGCCACTCCATCTCACTTAGGCCATGTAGCACTCTCTTGGCAGCCATAAAAGCATTAAGTTAACAAGTGGACTTGATAAATCAGCTTGGAGCCAGGCCAAAATGAAGAGCAATTAGGAGCCTACCTGGAACTYGAACATTATCATTTACAGGGAAGAAAAGTGGTGGGGGAGGAAAGAGTCTGCCACCAATCGTGACTTGGTAATACAAACTAAATAACACAGCACCTCCTGAATCAGAGAAGAGCAACRGAAGAAGAGACAAGAAATGTGATCTGATCTTCAGTAATCCCCTTTAAGGGCAGGCAACGGCTCTGGAGTAGGATTAACACTCCACTTTAGGCACTGACTGGAACATAAATGGGGCTTACTGGTTGGGTCTGCAACAAACAGAACAACTGGCACTGCAGAGGAGTCTGGCCAGCAGCTGGGGGGCACAACTCACAGGCAGATGCAGGAAAAATTGGCAGCAGCATCTATGGTTTCCTCTATACAGACCCACTTTGAAAAATACCTAAAACACTATTCTGAAAGAACCCTCCATATCCACAGATGAAATTGCCCTACATAGCTTGTTGCAGAACTTTACTACTACTGTTCATAGAAAAGTTTTCTCCCATATCCAACCAAGCTTTTTTCCTCTACAAAATAAATAGGATGAAAAGAAATCAGCTAGCAGCAGACAYGGAGCACCCTATTCTTTTCTGGTATCTTCTGACAGATCAGAAAATATATGGGTTTTGTTCATAGCCATTTCCGCCCTCCAGGCCTCTCACAGAATGTTTTTTGCATATAAAAAGCAGGGAGGAGCTGGAAAGTACAAGAATTCCAGGGGAACTCTGGACTTCCAGGCTTCATCCAGCCAAGACTGGATGTGATGGCAAACAAGGGAACACTGAGAACCACACTTCCCTGCAAAAGGGATTTTATCCAAATGCATCTGCCCATGGATTTTGCACCAGCCCAAGCCAGCTGGTCTCAGGTAAATCACACAGCTGAAGCGAGGAAGAAGATGGGACAGAAGAATATGAAGCTAATTCACCTCTCCTGATTGAGTATYTCATTTACCTCAAGAAAGGCCAACAAGATATATTACACCCAACACAAAGAGCTCTCACTGTCCCTCCCTCTCAGCTTCCAAGAATCCCACAGAGAYCTAGGACAAGTCTAACTCAGAAGACAGCAGGTCAGAGCTAACAATTTCAGCACATGTCTCTGACCCAAGGAAGGAATAACAGTGATTTCTGTGGCTCTCCCACAATGCTATTGAATATAAAAGTCAACASAGGATTCATCTGTCAGCATATTCATTCCTGGGAGATGCCAAATGCCCTTACTGCCCATCTAGTTCAGCACAAATTGAACACACCACTGAAGGCCAAGCCAGTAGTCTGCAAGGTGTCCTAAAAGTAAGAAGACCAATACAAATGCTAAGCAAGATTAGCAGAGGGGACACTTAATATTCAAACACCAAAGAAATAAAAGACTTCAATGCTGGCAGCTCTGTGTGGAAGCATCTGACAAAGCCACTTAATGATAAAACCTACTGACCTGAGGAAACGTTTTCTTGCAGCATTACTGCTCCCACAAATGACAAAAACGTTCAGGAGCAGAAGCAGAGCACTGGTGAGGATGGAAGCTTTGAAACCAAGACTTAACAAAAAGAACCATTCCATCTCAGGAACCTGAGGAGCACACTGCTATCACCACAGGGGCACAGCAGCCTTGGGATTCAAATCCAAGACAGCAATTTCCCTTTCCCTTCCCAACAAGCCATTTGCAGGCTATCAATTCCCTCTATGCAGAATTCTTTCCACTGCCTCCAGATCAGGGACAAGCTAAGAACAGTGGAGGTGAACTGTCTCTCCAGGTTCTAAGCAACAGCTCAAGGTGAAGATTTTTACCTTGGCAAACATAAGGAGATGTATATCATCTTCTCACCCAGATAAGAATTTTTTCCCCTTTTTCTTCTTTGTTTTGTTGCTGCTTTGATCTTCTKAAATGGTAATAATTTTGGTAGCAGTGCTAACAGCAGGCCTAAAAACTGCACACATCCAAGAAGCAGAGGTAAACAAATAAAGAATAAGGTCTTGCTCATAAGGCAGCCCTAAAGGCTAATTTATTGCTTCCTATTTCAAAGCAGTGTGTGGTCACATCAGGAGTGAGCTTGGAATATCATGTTTGCTGGGAAAAATAACACACACATGGAAAAAGTACAAGACACGTGCATGGACCAGYTAAAGATCTAAAACAAAATATCCCAAGGAACCAAATGCCTAGGTCACCACAGTAATAGCTAAAAGCAAASCAGAACTTTTTTCAATTACAGATTCAACAGGAACAATATATTGGAAAATATTTCCAGGACAAAAAGCTCTACCCACACGCAATGAGCACATAAAGGTAGTTTTATTTATAAAAGATTTCTGTGTATACTATGGATTATGCCATAAAGGAAGATGGGTTTTCTAGGCAGAAAATCTTACTGCAGCTGCACAGACAAGAGCTTGAGCCTTAGCACACACTGAGCATCAAAAACTCCTCTTCCAAGGCTAGTATCAAACATGTTATGAAAGAAACTGAATTATGATTTCACATCTCTGATACAGCTCCTTTCCAGCCCTCACACACCRTAAGTGAAAATTATTTCCCCTTCTTAGTAAACCACTTTGATTATGAGCACCATATAACATCTATAGACATTTGGAGGCAGTGAAAGATCTCACAGCAAAGCTACCATTAAATCTTTGCTGAGGAACAAGGGGAGACATCTGTGTTTCATTATCTTTGAAATAATTAACTGATTTGTGCATTACCAAAGTGAAAATTAATTTTTTTCTACTGTGAGAAAGTTTGGGAAAAGTGGAAGTCTTTAGTAATCTTCTGAAAAAAAAAAGAAAAGAAGTCTAGATTAGGCCAGACAAAGAACCAGTTCCCACAAAAGGCATGATGGAGCTATGCCAAATGTTTCTAAGAACAGAGCATTTTTTGGTTGTTTTTTTGGAGCCAAATTTCTTATGCCTCCATTCTCTCTTTTATGGGTATTAATAAGATTTCCACATAAATCTGTCTCTACTTAGTCATCCTCACCACTGTCAGACTTCAGAACCCTCCAGGAGGAAGGACTGCCAACACAAATGTTTGTGATGTCACCCGAGCCACGCCGGCCATGGCTCAGAACACACAGGCCCAGAAGGTGAAAGGCCACCACAACCCTATGGAGGGGCAAAGGATTAAACAATTAATAGATCCAGCATTAGAATTAAGAGGGGAGAGGTGGAATAACAGCAGTAATCACCTAAATGCATTTCTTGATTAACAAATGAAAAAGCAGTGAGCATGTTTCTGCAGTTAATACACGTTGTTAGGACAAACTTCACACGCAACTGGGAAATTTGACCTGTGCCCATCTGAAACTGCCTTCCCATGCTCATTTCACATACTGGGACCAGAGCAAACCTATCTTTGATGTATAGAAATTTCCTCCAAGGCATCAGTGAGTTTTTTGCGTTCAAGCTTTTGCATTTAGAGCCAGGTAACTCTATCATCCCTTAAAATCTGAGGTAGCACCTCTGCAGACTGACATCCATGGGTGCATCTCTCTGGTTCAACAAACACACACACAAACTCCAAAACAATCAAAACCAAAAGCAAGGAAACAACAACAACAAAAAAAAAAAAAAAAAAAAAAAGAAAAAAAGAAAAAAAGAATCACCAGATGCTGGATGAAGGGAAAGAAGTGAGATAATCTAAGGAAATATAAATCTCACTAGAAAAAACTGCAGTCATTCTTGGGTGGTCACTCACAGACAAGCATCAAGCAAACCTAATTCACTTTTCCTAACATGCAGAAGCAGAATCAAGTGCCCAAAGCCCACCCTTGTGTTGTTTGGCCTGTCTTTCATGAGAGAGGAAAGGGGGATCAGATTTGCAGGACTAGAAGATAAGGAATGAAGCAGGAAAAATCAGCTCATTGATGGAAGTATTCCTAGATCAAAAAAACCTTTTGACCATTCAGAAGAGTGGCACTGAGGAAGCTGTTCAATCACGTAGTCATCAATAGCATGACCTTTAAGTTTGCTTTTTATTAAATAAACAGATGGAAAAAGAAAACAAAGCTGCATACAGCTAAAAAGCTAGATAGCTTAAATTTCATTAAAACCATCTGTGATTRCAGATCCAAGCATCCAAAAGATAGTGGATGACATAATTATGCTTACAAGCACTGACTCACTGGTTTAGATAGCAATGCATTAAGATCACAGGAAAGATACTCCTTGGGCTATCAAGTTTCTCCCTAAAGTTCTCATCTCYTTAACCTGCTATTATAAATGATTAAGACAATCTGATTGTTACTTTCATCTCAGTTCTAAAAACCTTAACTGAATAAAAGAGCCAGAGCCCCCCAGGCCAAGTTCTCATGAGTGCACTGAATGACAGCAAAGGAAGCTCTTTCATCACATCTGAGGATTTTTTGGGCTGGGTTTCTTACAGTGCATATCAGTCAATTTTGCAACACAGTGACTTCAGCTTAAAAATCAATGTTTTTCTCAGCATCACATTACCACTTTCATTTGAGAAGAGACAATATATAAAGCAGATCTGAAYGTGAAATAAGCACATATTATTGCAGCTGGAAGAATTTTACCATTTTTTAAACACAGATAAGKTGCAGTTTCCAAAAGAAAAATAAAATCCAAAAGTCTAAATATGACACCATGTCCAAGCATGCCAATATGATAAATATCCAGAATTTTAAATTTTGGGTTTTCAAAAAGTCTGCTCAAGTGGCAGATCACAGCCAGGAAGTCTTAAGGTTCATCTTAAGGATCTTCTTTTTCATCTATGCCTAATATAAAAGGAAAAGATAATTCTAGATCCAAGGATGAGGGCAGCTAAAATGTTGGAATGAAAACCACTGAAACTCGGCCTCAGTCACTTTTATCACAAGTTCATATTATCCRTCAGCCCTGAATAGGAACATCACACATTTCAGGATTAGRTTTATACACCACTCACAGCAGAAGAGAAAGCTGAAATAAAGATTGGATAGCTTTGGGAGGAAGGGGATAGACAATCTGTCTTTACTGCTTCACTTAAAAATGCTCAGGAGCTCTCCAAGAAACATTTGCGTTTGCTATCTCTGTCTCACCACAACAGATGCATCCAGAAAGCCAGGTTTAGATGTCCTCAATTTCAGTTAAGCCCTGGTTCCTCAGATTTCCTTTGAGCTGGCCCTGATTGCAAAGGTGCCTGGCCAAGAGGAAACGACAGGCTTGGATCCTCGAGAGGAATTAAAGCTGGAATATGTGACTGAGTGCTGGCACCCCAGCCCAGCTAATTGYTGCACTGTTATCCCGAGCTCCTCTGTGACCCTGCTCSACACAAACACAGCAGGCCTAGCAGGAGTCAGCATCCTGGATTCCATGCCCCACAAGTCAGTTTGCAGTCCCAACAAAGCACAGACAGTATTTCTCTTGTCACTGAGCAGATTTCTTACTGTGGTCTCTGCAATGAGGCACAAACAGAGCCCATGCTGCCTCGAATGATGAGATTGCACAACCTATGGGTACACCTGCCTGCTCCTAAAGGTTTCCTACTTCTCCACAATCCACAGGGAAGATGAATGCTCTACAACTCTCAGCAGAAGCCTGCTGGAAAGGTTCAGGTTCCCTTTCCACCCTTATCCTCCCTTTTAACTTCCAAACCATCCATGCAGTTCCATCCCTCACATGAAGTACAGCATTAWATCCTTTAATAGAAAATGTTTATTCATTTGCAGTTTGGTGTAATCAGTAGACAATTAGGGCTGCATTTAAGAATGGCATTGTATTAAGCTGGTTTWAAAAAAACCAAGCCCTCAATAAYRGCATATGAATTAACTTGAAACRTTTCAGYTCAACAGAAACACAGTGAATTTCAGGGAACTGTTTTAATAAATTTCAAATATAACCTAATCCACATCTTCCCAGAGAACAGGTACATAGCAGCAACAACATATCCACTACACCTAACAGAGTTTTACCAGGTAAAGCCCATTGTGCTTAGCTGTAAAAACACAAGTCACCTATTTTTTTCAACTGGTCTTATCACACGTCCTACCAGCCAGAGCACCAAACTGAACAATTGTCACAGCACAAGTGATGGCCATAATACAGAGAGTTTCAGAAAGCTTCACCCCAAACACAGTGACACCTTGCCTCTTCAGAAGGCTTCAGGCATCTGCCCACACACAGTAACACCGTTCCACTTTGGAAAGCCTCCCTGTCCCTCAGCCCAGCCTTTCATGCCCTGCACCTGTGTGCCCTCTGTGCCCTCCATGGCTCGTTCCTGCTAATGCTGCTCACCTGTGCTGCACAGCTGGGGCCAGTTGGGGATGACTGGGCACAGCTGGGGCCAGTTGGGGATGATTGGGCACACCTGGGGCCAGTTAGGGATGATTGGGCACAGCCCCACCCCAATCACCACTGACTGTGCCTACACCTAAAGGAAGCTGTAGCCTCATTTAAATCTCACACCAAACCTGCAAAATTTATCTTTAATAAACACTTATGAAGTTCAGTTTAAACAAGGGAACAAATACACAAATTTGGGATGGCCACACAAATAATTTCAGAAGTTAGTGCAGAGAGCAGGTTGTGATTCAGGACATCCAAACTCTGTCCTCAGCTTGCTGCATGACCTCAGACAAGCAATGCTGTAATGCTGCTCATTCTCTTAATATTTCTGTACAAACAGCCCCTGCTTTGTGCCCCCAGGAGTGGCTCCAGTTCAGGCTGCACGGGGACCTGCCCAGCTCCTCCTGCCCAGCCAGCCCCGTGCTCCACATCGCAGCTGAAGCCAGCAGCAAGGCAGTCCAGGGACACCATGGGAAGCACCTTTATGGCTTTCACCTCTGGAACAGACTTGTGGCATCAATCTTCAAATTTAACACTGGAATGTATCACTTGTAAGACGTAAGTGGTTATTTGTTGATCAAAATCACTACTCAAGTGTTTACAAATAATAGCAAATAACTGCACAACTTGGCACAAGGAAGAAGAAATATTTAAACAATAAAAAGTCACAAGTCAAGCAATAGTTACTAAAGCTGGCATATTAATAAGCAAGCCTGCCTGTGGAAACATCAGGAAATATGATTTAATATCCAGCAAGAACCCAGTCATATGTAACTCAGGCTTGCTGACTGTGCTGTCAGAGTCAAGCAAAGAACTCCATCCCTCTCAACTGCACAATACTAATTTGTG
Organism: Sporophila hypoxantha; assembly: GCA_002167245.1. NCBI lineage: Eukaryota > Metazoa > Chordata > Aves > Passeriformes > Thraupidae > Sporophila > Sporophila hypoxantha. The sequence goes on along the minus strand of NDFG01000353.1, from coordinate 873,035 downwards.
TATGTACATACATACATATATGAACATCTACATAAATGTCTATATGTGGGTGCACACATCTGTTAAAACACACTACAAGCGTTTCAGGTGACATTTTCAGCAGCACAACAAATGTTAGCTTTGAATTTCTTTCTTTAAAATGAGAAAAAGAATCATTAGCTGTTAAAAAAAAATTAAGAAGGTCTCTTTGGATTTTAGGATGTGAACACAGCTCCTTGTGCACTAAGGACTGAACTGAAAGGATCACCCTGTTACCCTGGGAGGGCTGAAAACAGCAGAGACAGGAGGAGATGATTATTAACCTTTATAAAGAGAATTAAATAAAAATAGTGGTTTTAACCTTCACTTGTTCAACATGAATTTTAAAACATCACTGAGTGAGAAGGTGAAGGTTATCCATTGTGCCACAAGAGTAAGAGGCAGACTGCATTTCAGCACAAAGCATTCCTGTAACAATCCCAGTGCGATTCCAACCAAAACTCCAGCCACATGAAACATATCTTCCCAGTTATCTTGCAATTATAGATGCACCCAAACACATTGAAGCTCCTTGTCAACACAAAATACAGTGATCAGACTTTGCCAAGAGTAATCTATAGTTAGCACCACCAGKACAGCTGCAGAGAAATGCACCAGAGAATTCAGTGCAGAATCYGACAGGTTTTGCCTTTCAAAAGTGAGTTTTGGGGGAAGGACTTCAGCATTACCAATACAGAAATAGTGGTAGCTGCATTGGGGGGTGGGTTTGTAGAGGAAATGAAGCAGCAGAATGGAAATCCCAGTTAGGTCTGTCAGCTGGTGAGCTCAAACAGGCATCAATAAGAAAGAAAGAAAAGGAGAAAAGGGGGAGAGAAGTCAGGAAGGGAAAGAGAAGAAAGAAAACAAAAGAAAAACAAATTCTCTCAAAAGCACTTGAAAGCGCATTCACAGAGGCAAGAGTAGACAGTACAKAAGGCTGTGCAGCCCTTTTTAATCTCCACTTTCACACACAGCTCTGCACCTTTCCACAGCTGTCAGCTCAACTGAGAGTCAATACCCAAGCACAGACAGGGTTTCACACRAGTTTTACTCTGCAGGCAACAAAAAGCTTGGGAGAGCACATCTAGATTTCCTCTCACAAAGTGSAGTAAAACTTGCTTGGACGTGGCTGCTCAGCCCATGCACAGCCCTCAGCCACATTTCAAGGTAAATTTGGGGCGTATGTATTTGCCAAGAATCAGTATTTTCATGTAACATCAGTAACAAAACATGAATGCTCTGCCTCTCCTTCATGGCATTAAACACAAACACGCATGGATTTATTTAAAACCATACAGCAAAAGTGGAAGAGACTCAGAGTATCTGTAGGCCAGGGTGAGGAGCAATTTAGGTTATTAGTGGTGCCTGGCAGCAGCTCCAGCACACAGAGATGCCAGCAAGGTACCATCAACCTGCTGGGAGTGCAATAGTTCAAAAAACAATTAACCTTCACCACTCAAATAGCCAATTCTTTCCCTGTCTGGAATTCATTTCACAACTGTGCTTATGGACAAATTTACTGAGAAATCAGTCAGAAGGATGCTGCTCAGAATAAGTAATGTTCAGTTTTGAAGTTCAGCAAAAACTGTTCCCTTACAGTATTATGATTTACTCAAAGACAACCAGGAACAAGAGGCTGTTTTAAAACAAGAGGTTYTAAAACAAAAAAYAAACCCAGCAACCCTCAGTGACTTGATCCTCAAAACACAGCGATAGTTTTCCAGCAGGCATCATCATATTTGTATTTCACACAGCTTTTAATGAAGCTGAGATATTTCTAAGAGGACCAACCAGTCTGAGAGGAAGGGKTGCTTTTTTTACACTGTCAGCAGGGAGTGCCTCAGGACTTCAGCAGCCATCAGAAAAAGCATCATGAGAATATTTGAAAAACACCACTCCTACAGAGTTAGGCAGACAAAAATCCCATTAAAAAAAAAAAAACCTAACATAATGACGCAGAATATAATTTTATTTTACTTTAAAATTCAAACCAAAGCATAAATCTTAGTACAAAACAAAGCCAACTCCAGCAACCTACAAAATACAAAAGTCAAATAAACCACTTTAATCCCACATATTTCACTGGTGGATTGGGGGTGTTAGCCAAGGAGGCCTCAGCTATGCCCTGAGCTATTTCTGATATGTGGAGGTTTTGTAATTTTCCAGCCTTCTGCAGGGGTAAAAGGAGAGCCTTTAACTGTATTGATGCTCATAAGTTTCTTCTCCCTAATTTTTTTTCAGKAGCCAATTGCAGTAAAAATACAGAGAGTTGTGCAGTGATAGGTCCAGACAAAGAAGTACAGTCACTAAAGCACAGAGTGAGCAAATGGGAACTTTCTTCCTAACTAGTATCAGATAAAAAACAAAAAAAAACAAACAGTTTTTCTAATCCTCAAACTGGCATCATAAACCTATAACTTCAATAACTAATACATTCAAATGTCTAAGCTGGAAGAGTTCATTCATACCTTGTGCCATGCACGTATTTTCCACACTCAGTGYATATTTCTATCTCACACAATCAGACTTCTTCATAGCAGCTTAAAAATAAAAGGTTTGGGGGGAGTTTGTTTGGAGGTTTGGGGATGGGTTTGTTTTGTTTTCCAAATTCCTTTCTATTCTTTCATTTTTAGGCAAACACCTCATCAATACTCCTCAGTCAGGTCTGGTTTAGGTACAATTTCAGTCCCATCTTAGATGAGGCTCAGAACTTTGGGCTGTCTGTGGACCCTAATGGTTCTGGATGTCTGACCAAAACTTGATACACCAGGCCATACCATGCCTTCACTGACCCAATTTCATTTTAAAATCTCCCACACACAAAATCTTTTCGGTGACCAGCACATTTTCAGTGACCAGCACATTTCCAGTGGCCAGCACATTTCCAGTGACCAGCACATTTCCAGTGACCAGCACATTTCCAGTGGCCAGCTGATACAAATCCTTTTCTTGACAGATTTCAAAAATGAGCAATGCCATTTCACTGACCAAACTCCTATAACCACCACTATCTTTCCCTGTGCTGCCTATTTTCCCTTTTGCTTCAGCAGCCCCCTTGAGGTGGCACATGAAAACATCCATCCATCCAATCCATCATCCATCCATCCATCAATCCTCCATCCATCAATCCTCATCCATCCAATAGCCATCATCCATCCATCCATCCATCACCATCCATTCATCCATCCATCCATCCATCCATCCAGCTCCATCCATCATCATCATCCATCATTCCATCCATCCATCCATCCATCATCCATCCATCCATCATCCATCCATCCATCCATCCATCAATCCATTCCATCCATCCATCCATCCACATCCATCCATCCATCATATCATCCCCATCATCATCCATCATCATCCATCCATCCATCCATCCATCCATCCATCATCCATCCATCTATCATCCATCATCTCATCCATCCATCATCCATCATCCATCCATCCATCAATTCATCCATCCATCCATCATTCCATCCATCCATCCATCCATCATCCATCCATCTCATTCCATTCATCCATCCATCCATCATCATCATCCATCCATCCATCATCATCCATCCATCCATCCATCATCCATCCATCATTCATCCATCATCCCATCATCCATCATTCATCCATCCATTCCATCATCCATCCATCCATCCATCCATCCATCATCATCCATCCATCCTCCATCTGTGTTCAACAGCAGGGAAGGACCATGCCCCATCAGCACATCCCACAGAATCACAGACAGGCTGGGCTTGGAAGGCACCCCTGGAGATGTTCTAAGTCCAACCCTCTGCCAAGGCAGGCTCACCTAGAGCAGGAGGCACAGCTGGTGGCCAGGCAGGTTTGAAATCTCTGCAGAGGAGGCTCCCCAGCCTCCCTGGGCAGCCTGTTCATGCTCAGAGCTTTTTGCTCATGTTCAGGTGGAGCTGGCTGTGGTTCAGTTTGTGCCCTCTGCCCTGGCACTGTGCTCTTGTCACTCACCCTAGACACGTGGGTGCACTGATAAGATCCCTCTCAATCATCTTTCTCCAGGCTAAAGAGGCCCAGCTTTCCCAGCCTTTCCTCAAGGAGGATGCTGCAGTGCCTCATCATCCCACAGCCCTGTGCTGAACCTTCCCAGCAGCTCCTTGTCCTCCTTGCTCTCGAGGAAGCCCAGAATGGGACAGCGAGCTCCAGCTGTGGCCTCGGCAGGGCAGAGGACAGGGGGACATCCTGCTTTTCAGGTGGCATYTCCCGTTTCGTTTGCAAATGCTCACACGGAGTCGGGATGTTCTGCACCGGGAGGGACCCGCGGGGAGCAGCCCGGGCTGCGCCAGCGCTGCAGCGGCGGGGCAGATCCGGCACGGGCTGAGTTAAGGACCACGGACAGATTTTGTGGATGATGTTCCGTGCCCGGCTTGGCTCTCGTGCCCTCTAGGGGGCCGCGCCCGCCAGCGCCGGCACCGCCCGCCCGCTGCGGGAGCGGCCGGAGCCGCCTTCATCACCGGCATCATCATCATCACCATCATCATCATCATCATCACCGCCACGAGGGACTCGCGACAATGACAGGCACACACACACAGGGACAAGAAAAGCGGCTCAAACCCTTCATTATAAATAAATACATACATACATACATAAAAGAAGCCAAAGCGGCTCAATCCCTTCATTATAAATAAATAAATAAACACATACATACATAAATATATAAAAGAAGCCAAAGCAGCTCAAACCTTCATTAAAAATAAATAAATAAATAAATATATTAAAAAAACATTAATAAAAGAAGCCAAAGCGGCTCAAACCCTTCATTATAAATAAATAAATAAATAAACACATACATACATAAATATATAAAAGAAGCCAAAGCAGCTCAAACCTTCATTAAAAATAAATAAATAAATATATAATAAAATACATTAATAAAAGAAGCCAAAGCTTGACAAAGGGGTAGGGTGCATCCCCTCTCCCCACAGCCCCAGGGAATCTCCAAAAGCAGCTCAGAAGGAAAAGYGCTGATATTCCACCCACAACTTAAAACTCAAACAGATATTGCATTTCATTTTTTTTTTTATTACTCACAATATAAAGAACTGATGCTACCACTTGGAGCAGGGCTTAAAGCAAAATTCACTGCAGGACTTGGAGCGAGACAACTTCAACACAAAAAAACTCCACAAACAAACAAAAAGCAAAAAAACCGCCACAAACAAAAAAAAACACCAACCAACCAAAAAAAAAAAAAAAGGGAAAAAAAATAAAAAAAGAAAAACCAACCCCACCACCTTCCTCCTGAAACCTGAAAAACTACATAGTCCAAGTGAGAGGTGTTTCTTTGAGTGACACCCTGACTAGCACAGAAGAGACTTTGAGGAAAGTGTTTGGTAATTTATAAAAAAAAACAAGCAGAGGAAAAAAAAACTTAAATTCCTGCACAAATTAAAACACGGCTTCCACTTTGTTATCTGAACCTGTACATTTCATTCCTTATCTGTCAAGGGATATGCTACAAGCTGTACATTTTCCATCAGATTGCCTGGGTAAATCACAGCAGCTAGCTCAAAGCTTTAATTGCAGAAGTGTTCTTTTCATTCTCAAATCGTTTAGGAGGCAGTCAGCTCACCCCCATTCCAAGCCCTGCGGTTTGCAGGCACCAGAACTCAGCAAACCTTTTCACTTCCAGGCTGAGATTATTTCTTTATATTACTTTTTCAAGAAAAAAGCCCAAGCACTATTCCTTCTATTTGCAACACGCAGCTATGCCTCAGTCTCCCACAAAAAACAGCTGGAATGCAAGAACACTAACAGCAGATTAGGAGAAATTCATACAAATGTCACAGTTAACGTCCAAAACATCATGTGTCACTGTTTTTCCCCTCCAACCCCCAACAAGCTTCTCAAAACACATTTCATACACAGGGTCACTGTTCTGGCTGTTTATTTAATTAACATGACAACCCAGAGTACACAGGATTTCTTTCAGTTGCCCAGCTTTGCATTTTCACACTTCAGGCAGAAAGAGCAGAAAGTCACTACTGTACTTTACTTTTTTGCCAATATACCATAACATACATTTCTTGATTTAACCAATGGACAAAAATAGATTCTGAGCCCTTGGTGAGAGTTTCAGCAGCAGTTTTAACATTTTTGTGAGGCTGAAAGAGAAATGAAAAAACCCAAGTGGAGCAGGTTTGTGTAAATGAAGCCATGCAAAAGAAAATAAAGCATTACGTCTGGAATYCCTGGGTGATTTTTCCTGGAGCCTTTCTTTAATATTTTACATGGTTGTGTTTCAGCAAGTCACCAGATGACATAACTCCTCAGTATTCCTTAGTTTTTAGTGACCTAAATGGCAATGCCATTAAATCTTATCAGAGTAATTACAGCTCAATAAACCCTATTAGGAGGAGGTACATGGTATATAAAACCTCACATGTCTAATAGACACAAAGTTCAGTACCTAAATTCAATCTGCCAGTCCCCTCTAAAATTTTAAATTTCTCTRTGTTGCACCCTGATCGCTCCCATTTTCAGGCCAGAGCACAGGATCCATATTAATAAAAATTGGTCATAATATCAGGGTGCATTTCTCTACTTTTTATGGTAAAATGAGGAAGAACCAACAAAGGGGAAGAACCAACACATTCCTGGCACTACCAAAGCTGTCACTATCAAACAATGAGAAGAGATAAAACCTTAATTTTTCCCTTGGGRRAAAAAAAAAAGGAAAACTGACAAATATTATTTCTTTTTCTCCACTGTTTCTTAGATCTTATCACTGCAGAGATATCTTTGGCCATGTGAACTGTTACAGGATTGTCTTCTCAACTCCACAGACAGGCAGTGATAACGACAGTCCTGCACACAACTTTCCCAGGCTAGGGCTGGGAACAGGCAGGGCTACCACCCAGAACCCCATGAAAAACAGTCAACTGAGCAAAAAAACCCACTGCTGCTGCTGAGAGAAGATAGACAAGTCTGGCACCAAGGTTACCAGCCTGAAAAAATAACTCTGAACAAGGAGAAAAAGGATGGGATAGATGCAGCAGAATAAAACAAGTCAAACCGRGAGAAAAGAGATGACAGACCCTCAGATGTCCCTCGGGAAGGCAGAGCTTTCTACTTCTCCTACTGCCCAGAACAGAAATACATAAAGCAAACAGAAATACAAAGCAAAAGAGAAATACATAAGGAAAATGGACAGAARACCTGTGTGCCTTAGGAGGCAGAGAGCACGGGCAGGAGTTTGGATGTGCAGCAGCTGGGGACATGGGAGAAGCTCCTCCACCAGGACTCAGCACCTTCTCTCACACAGGGTTGTGTCCCCCTCTAGTTGGGGGACCACAAAGTCCTTCAGACTGTGTGCTGGACCCCTACACTCTTCTGACTAAGGTAAAGAAAATAAATCCTGCAAAAGCAAATCAAGCTATTTGCAGCAGCTGCAAATAACACATACTTGTAATAAATCCAAGGTAGCTGAAARCTTCCCTAAACAAAACAAACAAGCAAAGCTCAAAAGCAAAATCAGGAGTCTTCAGCATGGTTTAGATTTGCCCAGCTACAATCTCCTGTGCAGCATTCTATCCACCAAGGCAAAATCATCCCCTTGGACTGCTGCATATTGAGATTAACACATCATCAGAGGCACAAGCCTCAGAGCACATGGGCGTTATAATATTTGAATGGGATAAAACAACATTTCTTCTCCCCTCCCTATCCCCACCAACCTCCGCTCTGCACTTTTAGCAAGAGATAAAAATCTTTGCAAAAAACGGGAGAAAAAACTCCAAAAGCCATCTTCTTGGTGGTGCTTTTGCATTTACTGAAAAAAAAGAAAAAAAAAATGTATTTCTTCATTCATTCATTCATTCCCTGTCTTATCCATCCATTCACAATTTTGCTCTGCATCCTCTTTTGAATGTGGCTGAGCGAGCCCTCGAGGAGCTGAGCATCCTCAGCCAGCCTTGATGAAATCACAGGGAGACAACACTCAGCTGGGAGCAAGATCAGGCACACACTCCTCAATGAGAGCTACACTCAACCCAAGCTGGAAACTTTTAATCCAAAAACTTTTCCAAAGCTGGAAAAGAGAAAGATCWTATACAAAAAGCAACCACAAAAAGCACAGAATTAAACTGAAAATGAGGAAAGAGCACTTTTAGCAACAACAGAAGGTTGCATCATGGTACCATTTGAATTCTGGATGGTGGCATTTTTAATGAAAGTTTTTCTTTTCAAATTCTTTTTGGAAGTGATAAGATGGTAACACAAGGTGTGTTAATACAATATCCATGTTGTCAGTTTGCAATTCCTGGTACTGTCCTTTACAATGCCACATAGATTCACCTTCAAATTCTAGTAAAGAATTCAGATTAAAATTGAGATGTGTGTGACTMAATAAGAAAAATTCAGAAATTCCAACTTTCATAGAATCTCRTATTAACAGAAACAGTCAGATATGAAGGGAATCAAATKCTGGAAAAACAAAAGCTCAATTAAGTGCTCAGCAATAGGAAAGGTTACATGGGAGGTGATGGGAAAGATCACTAAAACTTTGCCTAATGTTACTCACTAAATTCGAGTGCGTGTTTCARAGCAATAAAGTGGATCTATTTCCTGATGAAAACTATTGGCAGCTCACAGATGTACAAMCAAGACCAGAAACATTCAGAGGATGTTTTTTAAAAACAGGGGGGCARGAGAAGGCCTGGTTTTCTTTCAAAGCCCTCATGTCTATTTTTAACATGTTATATTTAAAAACTGTCCAAAAGAAAAACATTTACCTATACTTTCTTTAAGTCTACAGAGAGCTGATTTTTGCTATAAACATAAACTGTTTGCTGTAAGAGAGTCCCACTTCTCYCATCATTTCTTCGAGGTCCTTACAGAGCTTTGTTTCAACTTTTCCAYTTTTCACTCACGCTAGCATTTATTTAAGAGAACAGCTTTTAGGGAGAGAAGTTCACACACACACAGCCACATTGTGCTAAAAAAAAAAAATAAATACAGAAAGTCTCCCCAAACTCCAAAGTAATCATCCATTTCTAATGAGACACAAGCAATACCAGATCTCACTATTGATTAATAGTGAGTGAGAACAAAAGAAAGAGAAATTTGCCAAAAAGCTGCAACAGAACAGTTGCAGATAACTCCAGCCCAGCTCCACAGCCTGAAGTGGGAATTGCTCAGGGCAAAGCTGGCCACTGTCCTCAGGTAATGCACCAGCACGGAGGGAAAAGGAATCTACCTTGTCATCCATCACCAGCCCAAGCTCCTGGTACATGCAGGAGATTTGAAGTCTCTCCATAAGAGAAGACAAGGACCATGGTCACTGAGTCCTGTCTCCAAATGATTACACTTAGAGATGTTAACTAAAAGGCTGCATTTATTGGAAGTGTGAAAGCAAGTGGAAAATATGTTCAAGACCTTACAAATGATTATTGTAAGAAACCACCAGAAATGCCTAGCTTCACCAAGTAAGCATAAACAGTTTGAATTTCGTGCCTTATTGTACTTACAAATTACTCTTACACCGTTGCCTCTCAGTTCCTGTTAAAGTCAGAACTCGGTCAGTTTTCTACTTTTYCACACTGTATTTGTCTGCGGTAAATATTTACTTTACCTAAACAAAACTGTTAAATAAATAAGTACATTTGTTGTAAAACAAGTCTCRAGTATGTAAGGTTGTCAGGCCCTCTTCTAAGAAATGTCAATACCAACCACAAAGGGATGTAATCAAACAATTTCTAGAAACAAACCAGCCACCCACACCATACAGTTAGATACAGCCATTACTTGGAAAATACTTTGCTGCTTATCCAGCAAGCCACCTGAAAGAAAACCTTAGGTGTATGACAACATGTTTCCCTTGATCACAGCGCACAGAATCCTTTTCCACACTAGTTGAAAAAAGAAAACTTAACACAGTTTGATACTTATTTCTCCCCCAGGTTTCCCTTTCCACTGCTCAGCAGGGGTTGAGCTGACTTTCAAGACACCGAAGTGTCAAGTGATATTTTTGTGGGGCAGTCTTAAATCTCAAAAAAACTGAGAAACCCTTCAAGCGCAGAACCAAGCCCACTYTGTGTCCGTGACAGGGCTCTCTACAGAGCTGTGCAGCAAGACACCGGTGCCTGATTGCTTCTTCCTCCAGTTTTTCTGAGGTGTGCATTGAAACGAACGCATCTCTGGTAATAAAGTTCTCACTCAGCCATTCCAATCACAGCCTCGCAGAGGAAACAAAGTTGAGATAAATTGCGTGTGCCTCGCACCGGTTCCCGCAGCCAGGGCAGAGCCGGAGCTATTGATTACACGCACGGGAACAGCGCTGGGGAGGCAAAGTGCAAAGACAAACCTGGGCTATCGCCCCGATAAGGGACTTCTCCCACCGCGGAMAGCCGAGCTGCTGGGCRCACACACACACACACCCCTTTCGAGCTTAAAGCAAGTTTTAAAAGGCTGACATACCTTTCTAGGAAACTACAGCTTTGAAACAGCGGGGTTCCTAAGTGATGCTGGGAAACCCGAGGGCTGCGCTCGGGGCAGGTTCCCACCGGCTCCGGGAGCCCAGCGGGCACCGTCCACCCCTGCCCTCCCTCTGAGAGCTTTAGGAAAAGCCAGATCCGGCCACAGCTATAAGGGAAAAGCACACCGCGAGCCCGCTGCCTGGTCCGGAGAGCCCGGCTTCAGCCCGGCTTGAGCCCGGCTTTTCCCGGCCCCGTCCCGAGGCGTCCCGGGGCTCTCCGCGCTGAGCCGGGGAAAGCCCGCACCGTGCGCGGCCTCCCCGGCCAGGAGCGGCTCCTCCGCCGCCGCCGGCACCCCCGGCAAAGTTTGGGACCCGTCTCCCCGCCACCCTACCTGCTCCCGGGGGATGCAGGGCAGCGAGGTCCTCCGGTGGGTCTTGTTGCCGCCGCTGCCGCCGCCGCCCGACATGTCGGGGGAGATCATGGAGCTGGACCGCCGCCGCCGCCTGAGCACCGGGGCTTCGTCCGCGGCCGGGGGGGCGGCGGGAGGCTCGGCCAGCGGGGCGGCCCGCCGCGGGGGCCAGAGCCGGTCGGCGTAGCCGGCCAGAAGGATGCCCAGCAGCCCCAGCAGGTAGGCCAGGTAGGGCCGCCAGGACGCCGGGACCCTCTCCAAGGCGACGAGGGACGTGGTCTTGGCCGCGCTAGTCACGGCGAGCATGAGGACGCCCTGCCTCAGCTTCAGCACCAGCCATGTCACGGCGGCCAGGCAGCTCAGCACCACCCCCGTGGCGGCGAGGGAGAACAAGTGATCCTCCTCCTCCTCCTCCTCCCCCGCCGCCAGCGCCGTCTGCGCCACCGCTTCCCCCCCGCAGCAGGCGGCCAGCAGCAGCAGCAGCAGCAGCAGCAGCGCCGCCGCCCGCGGCCGCACGCCGCCCCGCACCGGGCAGCGCCCCGCGCCCGAGGAGGCGCCGGCCGGGCAGAGGGGCACCGCGCCGGGCGGCACCCGGCCCCAGCGCCGCTCCCCCCGCGCCAGCCTCACCGCCGGGGCCGGCAGCACCGAGGGGCAGCCGGCGCTCAGCGCCGAGCAAAGTTCTTCCGGCGGCGCCTGGCTCCGCGCGGCGGGCAGCGGCGCGGTCCGGGCGGGCGCCCCTCGCTCCGCCGCTGCCGCCGGGCTGCGTCTTCCCATGGCTCGGTGGGCTGCCCTGCGCACAGCGGGGTTGTTTGCAGCCGGGCAGGGTGCGGGAGGGACCTGGCGATCGCGCTCGGTGGCCGGGGGCGGCGGGCCGGGGCGCTCCCGCCGCGGCAGCGCCGGCATTTCCTGCGCAGCGCCCCCGCCCGCAGCGCCAGCAGGGGCCGGGAGCGCCGCGCCTCTCCGCGACCACCGGGGCTTGGGGCGGCAAATTGAAAATTTCTTTTGAAAGTTCAGGACTGGAGAGACGCGGAGAGATCCAAGCGGTGTAAGGAAATGGGCAGGGGGAGAGGCAGATGTACCCCCTCGGAAGTGCTGCTTAATTTCTAGGCCATCCTTTGCCTTGCAGGCGCTCCCGGCGGGGCGGAACAGCGCTGCCCGCCGAGGGTCCGGCCCGTGCCCCGCGGGCAAGGGAAGGAGCTCCAGGTCGTTGTGGACTGCGGGGAATGAGAAATGAAGGGAGAAAAAAAAAAAAAAAAGCCCAGGGTTAAAAAAAAAAGGGCAAATAAAAGGCCAGCGGAACCGCGGCAGAAGTTGCGAAGTCCTGCCGGGAGGGCGAGAGAGACCTGCGGGAGAAACTTGAACGTAAGCCTGCTGGGAAGAGAGAAAGAGGACGAGCGGAAAGGAGAGGATTTCCCTCCTGAGCGCTGCAGGGACAGTGCTTGAGCTTTACACGGGAAAAGCGCTGCCCCCGGCCGGGAGAGCAGGGAGACTGCCCAAAACCCCGGAGCAAAGCTGCCCCGAGCGAGCGGCCAAAGCCGAGCAGCGGAGCGGGCTGCTGGAGGCGATAAGCACGGAGGAGGAGGAGGAAGGGAAAAGCGGGGCTTTGCCGCTCCCGGGGAAGGGCAGCCCGGCCCTGCCCCGGCGCAGCTCCCCGGCACCGGGCGCTGGCAGCCAGCGCATAAATCCGCCTGTCAGGGTGGGGGCAATTACGAGGCCGTAAAAGAGTCAGGAAGATGGATGTTTATGAGTGATTATTASGGGTTGTGTTGTTGTTTTAATAGGAAGCCCGAGCTGGAATCCYAAAGCCAGCGGGCTCCGAAGCGTTATGGGTTTCCAGGCTGTAGCTCCATCCAAAAGCCGCTGTTTCCTTCCTCCAAACCTGCCTCGCTCTCTGCTCGGGGCAGAGTCGGGCCCTGCCTCTGGGCTGCCCAAAATTGGTCTTCACACGAGTGGAATCAGGTACGGACAAAGTCTGTGCAAAACCTCGAAGAGCGCGGAGTAATTTATTTATTTATTCATACGAACCACGGAAAAATACAATCACCAGCTGTGAAGTGACAGAGCATTAAGAGTCAGGAAACGAACGGATTAGAAAACAGAATTTCCCAGCCCTCCTTCCCCCTTGCACATCTACAAATCACTAATTTGAGACAGATTTATAGCCTTTACATATTTATTGGTGCATCTATCTGGATAGCATGCCTATCATCCGGGATCTGAGTATCTGAAATGGTAGCATTAGTGAAGCATACTTGGGGTTTTTATTAGAAATGGGTCATAAAAACTGAGTCTGTCTTAAAATAATAGTTTTCCAGCCTAACTATTATGGAATATGGATTTATTAGTCATTTTTATGTTTGAAGCTTGGTTTAAAAACAACCTAGATATTGTTAGCAAAGTTTGGCTCCGAGGAATGGAAAGCCTCTGGTTTTTTTAAAGGTTAAGGGGCCAGATTAAGAACAGCTGGAAAGGTTTGGAGTTYATTCTGGTGAGACAGCAATCAGCAGGTTGCCATACACATCTAGAAAAACATAGCTGGTTCCATSTACCCTAAACATCAACCTCCTAGAGACACAATAGTAATACCCAGATAGTCATAATTACATAATTACATTACTCTTTTTCACTATTTTTTAAAATATGCATCTTTCATGTCTTTCTAAGTCTAGACAAATCAGAACAAAATGCAAATAAATGGATATTGCAACACTGGATAACACACATGCAGGAGTTGCAAATCAGATCAGACTTTTGACCTAATACTCCCTGCCAAGTAGCATTTGCTTGCATCTTAATTATCTCCACTTTGTTACTGTACACTTACACCTCCTGATACCAAAAATGTTGACACTTTAAATAAAAWAATGAAAACAAAATGAAGGACTAGAGGAATAAACACTCCCTACCTCAATGTTTTTGCTGCCACCCCATTTAGAATTATAATACATAGATCAGAGCAGATAATTGACTATATTCTTTTAATTCCTKAAGCTAAAACATTAATTATTCTGTTTAGATTAAAAGCAGCAGCTTTTTTGGTTTTTTTTTTTTGGCTGGCCACATTTTAGGTTCTTTCCAGTCTGACATGAAACAGACCAGACCTCCCCAAGGCATTTGCCACTTTCTGCACTGAAGTTGACACAAAAGTCAAATTAAGAGTGCTTTTTCCTGGTATATCCATTCTCACATCCTGCATTAGGTAGCATGATGGAATTCAAGGCTCACAAAGTCAAGGCACAAATTCTCATGTATTGATCWGTACATGGGAAGATGAACTTTTCCTGTGGCCTCCACCACGTGGGATTTGATAAAAATACTACTTCTGCATGTTTCTGAATGAAACAATGTCATTGTCAGTTATTCATCTACTAYCTAAGGGTGTTTCAGGCACCTAARTTGTGAAGATCTTTCATAAAAAGACAGCAGTAATTTAATTTTAGAGTCTCCATCAAAATCACTGCCAGGTGGGAAAGCATGATGAGTGATGAACCAAAGAGAACATGAATTGCACAGAAGAGGAGAAATAATGACCATTGAGATTTCCTGTGCAGGGACACACAGAAAGAAGGGGAAAGGCAGGAGGGTATTTGTGTTATTTCAGGATGTGATGATTCCACTGGATTAGGCTGTCTACAGCTGACAGGTACTCCTTGAACAGTACGTTGACYATATAGTCACCTAAAAATTCTGTCTTCCTTCTCCAGAGAAGATAAATTTTGGGGATTTCTCTTATTCTCTACCCCTGCAGATAGTCAAGAGCTCAAGATTTCCCTGAAGTTCTGGTGCTGCATCTTTTTGGCACTTGCAGACTCAGCCTCCTTTTGATGAATAACAACCCAAAGAAAATGGGAACCATTCCATAGGATGGAAATGCAAATTCCTAGCAAATTCCTCTCATTCTTCCACTGGGCTTTAAACTCCTGTCCRTGGAATATTTTGTTCATTTTGCCAGCCYTGATGGTGAATCTGTTTCACTTTGTATAAATAAATAAAAAATATCTGTGGTAAAAAGGGAGAAGCAGTGAGTGTGACACCACAGCCTTGTGGTAGGAACATTCAGTGAGGGGCAGAGACACCTGGATCCCAGCCCCTGTTCCAGAGGCTGGTTTACAGAAGATTTATAGTGTAAATGTTGAAAATAAGATTTTAAAAAAATATTTTAAATACATAAAGTAACCACTGGAGTAGGGACAGGTGTCTCCACCATGAATATCCCTACTTTTCATGGTTGCCAGATTCCATGGCTGTATGAGCTGTACACCCAGACCCTCACATGGCTTGGAGCCACAATATACATTCTTGCCCCATGTGCTGGGCAGCAGAAGCTCTCAGCAGGGACTGCTGGTGGCTCTTGAGGAATTCCACCAGCCCATTTCCACCTTGGGCTGCATTTTAGCCATGCAGTTGAGCCCTAAATCAGTGTTATAGCACCTTCAACAGCCTGGACAGCCGTGCTCCACCCACGACACAGAAATTCCCTCATGTTGCAGCTCCTTCTTGGGGATTTGGTCCCAAGTGGCTAACTGAGAAACAAATATATCAAAAATATCTGTGAAATAATTCCGGCCTTTGATACTGAGTCTCAGTGGAAGCTAAATCTTACAATGAAAGTCAGACTGGTGAACCTTTACAGGCTCCMCTTGAGATGTCATCCTAGATCCTGAAATCTTGACATTTTTAATCAGTTCCTTTTAAGCACAAAGAGAATACAACCGAATCTATCATCAAAATAWAAATCATTCATCCATTTTCATATCAGGTTGCTTTAACACTATCTCCCTTACCACCACCAAAAGGAGCAAGTGGCATTATCCATTTCCAAGACTCTGTAATCCTGTGCAGTAGCAGAACATGTACAGATATTATGAAATGTACATGTACAGATATGATGCAGTGAACATTTTCAGATATGAAATGTACATGTASAGATGTTATACAGTATAAATGTACAGATATTATGCAGTGAGCATNATAACAACCCAAAGAAAATGGGAACCATTCCATAGGATGAGGTCACTGTATCAATCATTCCCCAGAGAAACTGCAGCAGTTCACACTCCAGTGAAAACCAGAAATTATCCCTTCTACTTTCTATTTGCAGCACCATCTTCCATAGTGATGGTGGAGGCTTCTTGGAGACTGCAAAGGAGATAAACCCAGGAAGTTTCATGGGTTCCTACTGTCACAGAAAGGTCTCTAAGAAAATAAAGGTGAACTGGCTTTAACTGAAGAAAAAAAAAATAAAAGCAGTTTGCTCTGGAAAACAAAGAGCAAGAAATGGATAGTGAAGAGAAGGAGGTGTAAAGAATTTTTGGACGTAATCATCTATCTCAGAATCACTTCATCCTTAGTCACTGGTGAAGAAGATGAAGTGAATTTTACATGTCATTAGTAACAGTACTTTTACCTAATCCTCTCAGGGGACTTTAGGCATCCACACAAAACACAATTCTCCATCCAAAGGGAGAAACAATGATTTCCCTGAGCACTGAGGAGAGGGGGAGAGATCTCACAATGGAAATGGCAGATCTATCACAGCCCAGCTATCCAGATCAGACAACCAGCACTTGTTTTTGGTTTGGTTTCCCCACACCTCCCTGCAGTCCCTTCTCATGCTACTGCTGCTTTGTGGTCACAGGGCCACAGCTGCTCTGGGAAACCACCAGAAATATGTAGAACCACTTCCCATAACAGGTTACACACTCTGTGCCCCCAGAAATAGAGGTGCAACACAACAAAAGTCCCAAATCCTGCAGAAGTGCTGGGAATGAGCTGAAGTGAGATGCTCTTCTGGGGGTAAAGGAGCAATAGTGAAAGTGAAGGAAATTCTGCCCCATGTCCTACTGAAGAGTGCCATGGGGTGGGGAGCGATGAGTCCTGTTCATTCATTTTCAACTTTACCACTCTTGGCCTACACTTATGGTAATTATTCCTACATTTTTTTGTTAATTTTTTTCTTTCATTCTTTGTCAAACTTTCCTCAACTTCGTATGACTTTGCATGTGAATAAGTCTATATGAATTTTTATAATGCTACTGAATATTAATTGACTGAGTAAAGTTAAATTTGCCTAATTTGTGAAAGGTACTGTGATTAAAACTTACACATGGTGGTAATGTTCTGGACTTTAATGCTAGTTTTCTGTGTTAGGATCTCAAATTATTTTACAACATTTCTAAGTCAATAAAATCCTCAGTAGTTTAGGTAATGACCACTACTTTGCATGACAGATTTATACATATGTTTACTGGGGCACTTTAAAATATGCTTATTTACAAATAGGAGCATTTTTCTGCCTTCAGTAGCATTTCACAGACTATCACATGGAATTCAATTGAAAGTTTTGAAAATTACAAATTTTTCATGTAACTCATTAAGCATCCAGAGTAGTATGTAGTAAAAAAAAATTAATGTGTGAGTTATCTCACTGATTCAATGATTTTAATAGAGAATGTGGCATTGAAACATACTTACCGTGTGAATTAGATTATTTTTATACCATTTTCAGCAAAGAAGTAAATAATATTATTTTGGAGTTGAGTGCAGACATACTCACAACACCCACACTGCATGTGTCTCATTTAATTCACCATTTCAAGGTTTTCTTCATAAGGGGAATGTAAAATACATTACTGAGGTATGTAATGAATAAAAATTAACTCCCATATTGTGGAGCATATCCACTTGATGACAAATCAAGTTTATTAATTTATGAAAATTTCCATTGCTTTCCATTGTGGTGTGCGTAGAGAGAATTCCAATTATTGTATTAGGAAAACAATTAGAATCCTCATGCACTGTAAAGAATGGGCTGATTCAGATTTTTTCCGAGCACAGAAGTGAGTTTTCAGTCTCTCTAAGTCTGTTACACTTCCACTAGAGGCATTTAAAGAAAGTACAAACTTTTTATTTCTAAATAAGGATTGTTCAGAATGGGATGGATTACTTTTAGCTTACACGAATGATCATGCTAAAGAGTAAAATTCTGATTCTGGAGAGGAAAGAGTGTGACTGAAGCCCTTGAAAGGTTATATCTTGTAACTTTTAGGTATATTTTTTTTGCCTACGTATCTTTCCTCAGTAGAATCATGGAATCATCGAATGGGTGGGTTGGAAGGGATTCTAAAGGTCCTCCAGTTCCAACCTCCTGCCATGGAGGCACCTTCCACTATCCCAGGCTGTTCAGAGCCCCATCCAGCTTGGCCTGGAAAATTTCCAGGGCTGGGGCAGCCCCAGCTGCTCTGGGCACCCTGTGCCAGGGCCTGCCCACCCTCACAGGAAAGGATTTTTCCCTGATATCCAACCTAAACCTACTCTCTGTCTGTTTGAAGCCATTTCTCCTTGTTCTGTCACTCCAGGCTCTTGTAAAATACATGTGAATGGAAAATTTTTTGATGATGCCCATGGAGGGAATCTCATTTTCAAAGAGTGATTCCATGTTATTGCAACTGAGAATTCACATTGTGCAGAGGGTTTTGCTGCAAGAGTGAATCCTGGTCTGTGGAAAAACCTGTGCTTTGGGTTATGAAACAAACTTTTAGCAGTGACCTGTTATTTTTGAAAGAAATGTCCTATAGCAACATAATTACAAGCATTCTGTTTTGTTTGTTTTTTTTTTTTTAAAGATGCCAACCTTTAGAATACTTCAACTATTGTCCCAAATTTGGTTTGTTTATTTTTGCTAGCATTAGATAATTATGCCATAAATTTATCTCATAAATTTAGGTTCAGGAAAAAATAGCTTCTAAAAATTCTGTATGTTATAATTTTGAAGCCACCTGAAGTACTGGTTTTGAAAGCAAATATTCACCTTCTTTTAAAAGTAATAATTACAAGTACACTGCCTGGTTCAAATCTGCACAGGACCCTCTGGTTATTTTGTGCTTCAAATGGTGTTTAGTTTTCTGATCACTGAGTGAAGTTTAACTCTTCCACTATTCCTTTTTTTTTTTTTTTTTGAATATTCACTTAAAAAACTTCACACTCAACAAAATTGAGTGGATTCATAAATGCTTGAGGATGGGCCCCTATTTCTCATAAGTTTTCATTTGACTGGACTATCCAGCTCCTTGGTCCCTAAACACCAAATATTCTCTCAGTCTTTTTTTTTTTTAATCTAGTGGGGTTTTTTTTCCTAATTCTTAGAAATATTCTGTAGAAATACAAGGAAGTCACAAGTTCTTCTAACAGGAATTTCAATGCTTTTTTTGTATAACCTGTTTTGTCACAGTTCTTGGAGACAACACAAAAATCAAGATATTTACTGACCTGAATACTATCTTTGGTGTCAGTTCCATTCTATCTTGTGTTCTAGAGCTAACCAAAAAATGTCAGCAAATTACTCTCATTTTTAAGTAGTTCTGTAAGCACACTCAGTTTTATGCTTTCTGATTTTGTGGTTTTTAAGTATAAGTGTGCAAATTTTTCCTAGGAAATGGGACAGATATTTTCAAAGCATCTTTTCCTAGTAAGACTGAAAAAATGAGTTATGCTTAAACTGCTGAGAAACAAATGTAGGCTGAAAGTGAATTTTAACTAGTGTCTTCCAAGGAAAATGAACAAATCTCTCAGAGTAAAGGGAAGCTAAGAATGAATACTTGTTCTACTGATTAGCCAAAAAAAAATTAATTGCATTAAAACAATTCTCACTTGACATGTAATGCACACAATCAAAAGTACAGGCTCATTAATAACTTATTAATGACAATCTCCCTCTGAGCCATGTTAGGAAGTTTCTTTTAGAGTGAAAAAAATGTAATACAAAGTCTTAATATTCAAGTACCAAATTTGATTTGGAATCAAATTCTTGTAGTTAGATAAGTATCTAAAGATGCAAATAAGTATTCAGTAGGATTTTCAAAGATTGTTTACCTTAATGTGCCTGCATCCAAAAATTCTTCAGCTACCTCTACAGTGCTCTGCTTCTAGTGTTAAACCAGGTGCTAAAGTTTCACTTCTGGGCTCGTCCAGGAGCCTTGCAGTGTCAGCAGAGCTGAATTTTCCGTGTCTAAGTCATGCCTGGAAGAATTCTCGAGCACAGCTCCTCCACCTGTGTCACCTGAGAAAAAAATCCCAGAGGCATGTGGTGAGCACATGGAGCAGCTTCCCAAAATCACCACTCACCAAGGATGGAGGGCTGGCTAGCAAATTCCTCTCATTCTTCCACTGGGCTTTAAACTCCTGGTCCATTGGAATATTTTTTATTTTGCCAGCCCTGATGGGTGAATCGTGTTTCACTTTTGTATAAATAAAAAAAAAAATATCTGTGGTTAAAAAGGGGAAGAAGCAGAATGAGGAGTGTGACACCACAGCCTTGTGTAGGAAACATTCAGTGAGGGGCAGAGACACCTGGAATCCCAGCCCCTGTTCCAGAGGCTGTTTACAGAAGATTTATAGGTCATGTTGAAAATAAGATTTTAAAAAATATTTTAATACATTAAAGTAACCACTGGAGTAGGACAGGTGTCTCCACATGAATATCCCTACTTTTCATGGTTGCCAGATTCCATGGCTGTATGAGCTGTACACCCAGACCCTACATGGCTTGGAGCACAATATACATTCTTGCCCATGTGCTGGGCAGCAGAAAGCTTCTCAGCAGGGACTGTGGATGCTCTTGAGGAATTCCACCAGCCCATTTCCACCTTGGGCTGCATTTTAGCCATGCAGTTGAGCCCTAAATCAGTGTTATAGCACCTTTCAACAGCTGGACAGCCGTTGCTCCACCCACACACAGAAATTCCTCGTGTTGCAGCTCCTTCTTGGCGGATTTGGTCCCAAGTGGCTAACTGAGAAACAAATATATCAAAAAATATCTGTTGAAATTAATTCCGTGGCCTTATGATACTAGTGCTTTCAGTGGAAGCCCTTTAAAATCTTACAATGAAAAGTAACTTGGTGAACCTTTACAGGCTCCCTTGCAGATGTCATTCCTTAGATTCCTGAAATCTTTGACATTTTTAATCAGTTCCTTTTAAGACAAAGGAATACACACCGAATCTATCCATCAAAATAAAATCAATTCATTGCCATTATTCATATTCAGGTTGCTTTAACACCTATCCCCTTACCACCCCCAAAGGAGGCACAGGGCATTATCCATTTCCAATAACTCTTGTAATCCTGTGCCAGTTAAGGCAGAACATGTACAGATATTATGAAATGCTACATGTACAGGATATGATGCAAGTGAACATTTTCATGATATGAAATGTACATGTAAGATGTTATACAGTATAAATGTACAGATATTATGCTAGCACATATATGAACAATGGTACATGTGTTATCGAATATAATTAGATATTTGATAATGTACGATTAATGATAATATAGATTCAGCATGCATTTACAGAATTATGAAATTCATGCAAGTATATGAATATTTGATACAGATATATGACATTGAGCATGTACAGATATGAAATATACATGTTACAGATCTCGATTGCAGGTTAACTTTACAGATTATTATGAATACGACATGTACAGAATTATTTGAAATTTGTAACATGATTACTTTTTTGTTTTTTTTTTTTATTGTTTTTTTTTTTTCAGGTAATTTAACAGATATTTATGGAAGTGATACATGTACAGGATATTTATGAAATACATGTACACATATATTACAGTGAAATTACAGTGTTATTCATATTACATGTACAAGATATTATAGCAGTGATCTACATGTACAGAATATGAATATGTAATGTACAGATACATTGTCAATGCAGTGCATTACTATTAACATCACCAGATATTATTCGCATTTACGATTACACGATTTATGAAACATGACATGTACGAGTATGACATTAAGATATTATGGGAATATACATGTACAGATATATGCATTGTACATTACAGAACAATGAAAATGTACATATAACAGGTATTATGAAATGTTGTTACAGAAATTATGCAGTTGTACTGTACAGCTACTAGATGCGTGAACCAGGATATTAATGTGCCCCGAAATCTCACACCTGTCATGAGATGATTTTTTTCCTTGGGAATTGAGGAACCTACCTGTAGTGCTAGAAGATGGTTACAGACACACCACAGAGTAAGCTTTAGGCACAGCACAGGTGGGTTTGACCCCAGTAAAATCAAGGGAACTGCAAATTCCCACCTCAATCTGACCTGATTCACACAGCCATTCACACCAGTACAAGAACACGAGGTGTTCTTTGCTGAGCTTAATGAAATTAATTTCCTAGTCCCACTAAGAGCTSCAATTTGTTTGCAGGTCCAGCACAAGAACCACATGGAGAGAGGCACAGGAAGACAAGTGGGCGGTGCGTGCCATKGCTCACCATCTGTGCAGCAAGGCGTGCAGAGCCAAAGGAGGAGCAGCCCGAGGCTCACACAGCTCAGGGCCTGTCTCTGCCCCACAGCAGCAGCTGGCAGCCAGGGCACACRGGGGAAGGTGCYCCTGGAGCTGCCCTGCCAGRTGRGGACAGCAAGGGGTCGGCTGGTAGYGTGTCACCCTGTTCTTCTAAGCCTTCTGRTGTTTACATTCTTTAACAAACTTTCTCACGCAGTTTTATGTAAATAATTATTGGTTTACATTCCTTTCTGRAGGAGGAAAAATTTGACAGACTGTTAGTTTGTCCAGTGTCATTGGAGAGGTGGCACTGCCATCCTCCAATCCACTGTCACTTTTGAAAATCTATCARTATTGAAGTCAGAAATTAAACTTTCTTCTTTTTACCTTGGAAGTTCCAGTGTCCGCATTGTTTYATTTCGTGTCCTATAGCAATAGCAGTGGGTGAAGACAAATGCCTGAGAAGTGAAAGCCTTTCTGGAGAGGAGGGTTAAAAATTGACTGAGTGGTGTAGATTGTAAAGGCATAAGTGATCCAGCAGCTTAAGATGCTGACATGAAGGTTTTTATTGCAATAGAAAGCCCTGCATTTACTAAGAGCTGGAGATTTTGCCCGAGGCTTCAGAACCTCATAATGTAACAYTATTCCAAGTGCTATTGCTTTCTCAGCAAAAATTATAAAAACATAAACACATTTTAAATCCTRTGGCATGTGTTTCATGGAGATTTATAGGTGAACCTATCCACTGTAGAGCTGTGCTCTCAGAGAACCTGCCCTGCACCTGCAGAGGGCCAGGAGGATAATTGTGAGCATTGAGAGCCCACACCAGGTGTTCCAGGAATGCAGAAATTCCATCTTTGGYTGGCTGGCCTCAGGAGCAGGAAAGCAGCAAGAGGAAGTGCTTGTGTTTGAGCTGGCATGGCCATGCAAGCCCTTGGCTGGCCAGTGCCAGCCCTCTGCTGCTGGCAGCTCCTTGCCCTCTCCTTGCCCGGGGCTGTTGCCACAGACAGGCAGAGGCAAGTTTCACAGAATTCCTGGGGAAGGCTGAGGTGCTGAAGGAAGCAGGGTTGTGAAACAGGAGTGCATGCAAATGGAGCATGAGGCTCAGAGGACTCGTATTTCCAACTCAACACGTTCCAGAGTGCTTCAGAAAGATTAGGTGTCCCTTCTGTGCTTGGATCATGAAGACTTTGCATTTTAGGTTTTTATCATAAAGAGTATGCAATAAAATATTCAGCAGGAATGTTAACATTTTGTGTCTTAGGGTTTCATTGCCAAGATGATTAATAATTTTGTTTTTAAACAAAAGGGATTAAATAATGGTTAGCCTTTATCTACTGAGTGACCAGCTTTGGACTTATGTTTTCCCAGTGTTGGAAACATCCATTTTCACATCCTCTCAGCATGTTAAGCAATACCAGGAAAGCAATTTATACCAATAAATTAATAATTAATACCAGCAAATACTATTTAGAGCAAGAATTTTCACCTCAAACCAGAAGCCTCGATACTTACAATTGTATCCTGTAGATTTGGGTACAGAATAAATTCTAAATCATACATTTCAAGAGCTTTTTTCAGTTCCTTCTCTTAATTTTCTTTTCAGAAGAGCAACATGAATACATGGTCAGTTTAATAATAACAATAAATAAATCTTGGTCAACCACTTCCAACTTCTTTTTCATTAATTCATGCAAAACTGTCAACATGTCACTGATTGTAGTGCCTGATTTCAAAGAGGTCTGAAGGATGGAGGATGGCATTGTTGCAAATGTATTATTGAAAGCAGGAATATCTCTGCTGAGTTTCAGAGAGGCATTTTAAGATTTAAATAATGAATCCTCAGARTGAAAGAAAGTGCCTGGTGACACAGCAGTGACAGGCACAGGGACTGTTCCTGCCTGGTTGGTGCTCTGTCAGAGCTCACTCCTTTTCACTCTGATGTGGAAATGAGGGCTGCTTTATTTCCTGGTCTCTGCTGGTCCCCAAGCAATGCCAGTGGGAGTCCTGTGACATGGARCCATCCATCCCTTCTGTCCCACTGGGGCAGCCCCTTGAGGTTGGACTGYAGGATACCCAGGGCTGCAGCTGAGGCTGGGCTCTCATGGCACCACGTCCCTGCCCAGGCATCCCTGCACTCCCAGACATTTGAAGGAGGGTTGTGTGGATGGCCTGACAAGCTGGTGTCTCTTGTGCCTTCACCCAGATCCTTTCACTCCTTGAGGAGGAAGCTGAGGAGCCACTCTGGAGGACTTTTTTGGAGGAAGGAGAAATGGAGGAACCATTCACTGAGGGCAGCTGCTCTCCCCAACAGCTGAATTGCAGATCCCTCAGCAAGGCTGCAATGCACAGAAGGGCAGATGAGAGCTCAAAAAGAGAAATAACCCCCTAAAGACCCCATTTGCATTGTTTATAGGCTTATTACAGCCTAATTAATAATGGGGTATCTACCATTGTTGTTAGTCACTACTAAGGTTTATTTGAGAGATCTTTGCTGTTGTTTTCTTCAATTTCAGGAAGTTGGCAAAAGCCAGTGAAGAGCATTTCATTAAAGACCATTAAGGATTAAGGACCAGAAAAACCTGAATGATTGATTAAGAGAAGGTTTGTGTGAAGTAAGTGAACAACAAATAACCACCATGGACTGAAGTCCTTTCAGGATCAAGCTTTGTTAACTGGCGCTGCCTGAATAATCATTTCTAAAATAAATTTAGGAGATAGTCTAGCCTTACTTAAAAATCTGAAAATTATTTAGAGATCTTTATTTTAAGTTCACCACCTCTATGGAAGTTCTTGGTAAGACACAGGTAAGTGACACTGCTTAGTTTGCCCTTTGTTTCTGTAGCACACACCAGAGCCTGGCAGCAGTTTTGCCTCACTGGTAGCTGCTTCTGAAGAGCTCAGGATCTGGGTGACTCTCCATTTCTGAACAAACACCTGAGCAATGGRTTAGAAGCTTTATCTCCTCCCTGGTGCCTCTGTGCAGCAGATTAGTTGTTCTCATGTGGTGACCAAATGTGGGAGTTGGGATGTGCCTGTGGCTCTGTAGCATCCCAGAGGGACACAAGTGACACCCATTCTTTCTGGAGGGACACAAGTGACACCCATTCATTTTGGAGGGACACAAAGTGACACCCCATCTTTCTGGAAGGCCACAAAGTGACACCCAGTCTTTCTCGAGGGACACAAGTGACACCCAATCTTTCTGGAAGGGCACAAGTGACACCCATTCATTCTGGAGGGACACAAGTGACACCCAATCTTCTTTCTGGGGGGACACAAGTGACACCCAATCTTTCTGGAGGGACACAAGTGACACCCATCTTTCTGGAGGCACACAAGTGACACCCAATCTTTCTGGAGGGACACAAGTGACACCCATTCTTTCTGGAGGGACACAAGTGACACCCAATCTTTCTGGAGGGACACAAAGTGACACCCATTCTTTCTGGAGGGACACAAGTGACACCCATTCTTTCTGGAGGGACACAAGTGACACCCAGTCTTTCTGGGGGGACACAAAGTGACACCCATTCTTTCTGGAGGGACACAAGTGACACCCATTCTTTCTGGGGGGACACAAAGTGACACCCATTCTGTCTGGAGGGACACAAGTGACACCCATTCTTTCTGGAGGGACACAGGTGACACCCAATATTTCTGGGGGGACACAAGTGACACCTAATCTTTCTGGAGGGACACAGGTGACACCCATTCTTTCTGGAGGGACACAGGTGACACCCAGTCTTTCTGGAGGGACACAGGTGACACCCAGTCTTTCTGGAGGGACACAAGTGACACCCATTCTTTCTGGGGGGACACAAGTGACACCCATTCTTTCTGGAGGGACACAAAGTGACATCCAATCTTTCTGGAGGGACACAAAGTGACACCCATTCTTTCTGGAGGGACACAAGTGACACCCAATCTTTCTGGAGGGACACAAGTGACACCCAATCTTTCTGGAGGGACACAAGTGACACCCATTCTTTCTGGAGGGACAGAAAGTGACACCCAATATTTCTGGAGGGCCACAATCTTTCTGGAGGGCATAAGTGACACCCATTCTTTCTGGGGGGACACAAGTGACACCCATCTTTCTAGAGGGACACAAGTGACACCCCATCTTTCTGGAGGGACACAAGTGACACCCATCTTTCTGGAGGGACACAAGTGACACCCCATCTTTCTAGAGGGACACAAGTGACACCCCATCTTTCTGGAGGGACACAAGTGACACCCAATCTTTCTGGAGGGACACAAAGTGACACCCATTCTTTCTGGAGGGACACAAATTGGCATCCCATCTTTCTGGAGGGACACAAGTGACACCCCATCTTTCTGGAGGGACACAAGTGACACCCAATCTTTCTGGAGGGACACAAGTGACACCCAGTCTTTCTGGGGGGACACAAGTGACACCCAGTCTTCTTTCTGGAGGGACACAAGTGACACCCCATCTTTCTGGAGGGACACAAGTGACACCCAGTCTTTCTGGAGGGACACAAGTAACACCCAGTCTTTCTGGGGGGACACAGGTGACACCCCATCTTTCTGGAGGGACACAAGTGACACCCA
>NDFG01000353.1:767365-837670 GCA_002167245.1 Sporophila hypoxantha | reverse complement strand
TTAGAAGCTTTATCTCCTCCCTGGTGCCTCTGTGCAGCAGATTAGTTGTTCTCATGTGGTGACCAAATGTGGGAGTTGGGATATACCTGTGGCTCTGTGGCATCCCAGAGGGGCACAAGTGACACCCATTCTTTCTGGAGGGCCACAAAGTGACACCCAATCTTCTTTCTGGAGGGCACAAGTGACACCCATTCTTTCTGGAGGGACACAAGTGACACCCATTCTTTCTGGAGGGCACAAGTGACCCCCAATCTTTCTGGAGGGACACAAGTGACACCCAGTCTTCTTTCTGGAGGGACACAAGTGACACCCATTCTTTCTGGAAGGGCACAAGTGACACCCATTCTTTCTGGAGGGACACAAAGTGACACCCAATCTTCTTTCTGGAGGGCACAAGTGACACCCAATCTTTCTGGAGGGACACAAGTGACACCCAATCTTTCTGGGGGGACACAAGTGACATCCCATCTTTCTGGGGGGACACAAAGTGACACCCATTCTTTCTGGAGGGACACAAGTGACACCCATTCTTTCTGGAGGGACACAAAGTGACACCCATTCTTTCTGGAGGGACACAAAGTGACACCCAGTCTTTCTGGAGGGACACAAGTGACACCCCATCTTTCTGGAGGGACACAAGTGACACCCAGTCTTTCTGGGGGGACACAAGTGACAACCAATCTTCTTTCTGGAGGGACACAGGTGACACCCAATCTTTCTGGAGGGACACAAGTGACACCCATTCTTTCTGGAGGGACACAAGTGACACCCATTCTTTCTGGAGGGACACAAGTGACACCCCATATTTCTGTGGGGACACAAAGTGACACCCAATCTTCTTTCTGGAGGGACACAAGTGACACCCCATCTTTCTGGAGGGACACAAGTGACACCCAATCTTTCTGGGGGGACACAAGTGACACCCAATCTTTCTGGGGGGACACAAGTGACACCCAATCTTTCTGGGGGACACAAGTGACACCCAATCTTCTTTCTGGGGGACACAAGTGACACCCATTCTTTCTGGAGGGACACAGGTGACACCCATTCTTTCTGGAGGGACACAAGTGACACCCAGTCTTTCTGGAGGGACACAAGTGACCCCCCATCTTTCTGGGGGGACACAAGTGACACCCATTCTTTCTGGAGGGACACAAGTGACACCCATTCTTTATGGGGGGACACAAGTGACACCCAATCTTTCTGGAGGGACACAGGTGACACCCAATCTTTCTGGAGGGACACAAAGTGACACCCAATCTTTCTGGAGGGACACAAAGTGACACCCATTCTTTTCTGGAGGGACACAAGTGACACCCCATCTTTCTGGAGGGACACAAGTGACACCCAGTCTTTCTGGGGGGACACAAGTGACATCCATCTTTCTGGGGGGACACAAGTGACACCCATTCTTTCTGGAGGGACACAAGTGACACCCAGTCTTTCTGGAGGGACACAGGTGACACCCAGTCTTTCTGGAGGGACACAAGTGACACCCATTCTTTCTGGAGGGACACAAAGTGACACCCAATCTTTCTGGAGGGACACAAAGTGACACCCAGTCTTTCTGGGGGGACACAAGTGACACCCCATCTTTCTGGGGGGACACAAGTGACACCCATTCTTTCTGGAGGGCACAAGTGACACCCAGTCTTTCTGGGGGGACACAAGTGACACCCATTCTTTCTGGGGGGACACAAGTGACACCCCATCTTTCTGGAGGGACACAAGTGACACCCATTCTTTCTGGAGGGACACAATCTTTCTGGAGGACACAAGTGACACCCATTCTTTCTGGAGGGACACAAGTGACACCCAATCTTCCTTCTGGAGGGACACAAGTGACACCCACAGGAGGCAGGCAGGCAGCAGCCATCCCATATTTATCCCATTCTTACCCAGCCAMCAGGAGAGATGTCTGCATCCAGGGCACCACATGATCTTCTTTTGCAGCCTGCAGATTTCATTATGTAACTAAAAAAAATGTGAAATGACAGGCCCCAGTTTAGGATTTRGTCTGTTGCATTATTAAAAAATCCCCATTAATTTTGGAAGCTTCTAAATGTACTCAGTGCTGKGTGAAAAGAACCCAAAATCAAGAGATCCTGAGCTAGACTGGCCAAGTTTCAAAAAATGTTCGACTTCYTTTGACACTTCCACAATATTTTTTAAAATTTACTTGCACCTCTTGTAATTAGCAATATCTCATCCTAAGAGAGTAATGTTTGTGGGGTTTTATTCTCTTAATAATCCTTTTCAAATCTTGTATCATTTTTTCTTGGTTTTAGGACATGAGCAGGGGCTCCAGCCACATTTCAGGTCATTGCTGGCTAAGTGAACCTACATGCARTGTATCTTTTTAGAAACTGAAAATATATACATCACCTGAAAATAATGGTTTCTCTCTTCATTAATAAGAAAAAAGCCAGCAGCAACTGAGGCTGCATTTTGAGTAAAAGAATAAATTAGGCACATTTTTTTGAAATGAAATCTGCATTTCACAAGCATACGTTGAGTGAGATTTACGTTGCTCTTTGGGTATGTSAAACAACTCTGAAGTTGCTCCACAAAGACTGATGAAATAAAGAGTATCTGGGCAGACAAAGGAACAAATCCCAAACATTTTAGTTCCCCTTTTTCCATCTATCTGCAGTTAGTTGTTCTAAACTGTGATCTCTGTATGACTGTAGCATGATTCCTTATTCCTCCCAGAGAGCTCCTTGTAATTCATATTTGAATATTTTWGCAATACAGCACCTCCACAATAATTAGAGAAGGACTTATTAGTTAAAACAGGGCCCTGTATAGGAGAAAAGCAACATTTTCATTTAGATTGCTAATAATAATCATGCTCCAGTATTTTACAGCTTCAAAAGAGATGAGCAAATCTTGGGGTGGAGAGTTCAGCCCTTCCTTTCTGTGAACTGGGTTTAAACCTTAASCCAAACAAAACTGTGAATTGTGAGGTGGTTTTGATTTTACTCTGTAGTCAGCAGCTGGCTCTGAAATCATAAATTGCTCAAGTCTATCAGAGGTATTTTAAGACAACCTCTTAAATGAATCTGGGGCATTTCAAATTCATAATGAAATCTTAACCCAATCAAGTTTCATTGGCAGCAGATACTGATCTAAACACCATTGATTAAAAAATAAAWAAAATAAAARTAGGCATTTCAGTCTCAAAAATGAAGTTACCTGCAAAGCTCAAAGCATGCAGCAGYGGTGAATCAGGAAGCTATTAGCTATTCACTCTAGGTATGGTTTAAAAAGCTGAATTTGGCATCTGCTATCATTCATTTCAATGTACAAAGGAAAACTTTGAAGAGAGAACTGTGGATTGAGGGCCAGTCTAGGTGCAATTTGTTCCTTGCAAAAACAAAATGTAAGTTTRCACCCACACTCTGGATACTTTTGTTATATTATCTTACAGAAAAACTGAGGGGACTTTTCCTAAAGCACTGAGAAATCAGAGACTGTTTCCCACGYGTGAATAGGTTTTCCTGAGTGACAATAAAGCACCCCTCCAGTAACAATTAATTTATTTAATTAAACAGCAATTTAATTACATTCCTAAGCATGCTCACAGGTATGTTTAATGGGACACAAACTGCGAGACAGGTACTGCAGAGGGTGGTAACTCAAAGTCTAAATCACAAAAAATGTATATTACAAAGATCTTTCTTTAAAGAATCACATTTACAAAGATCTTTTAAAGAATCACATTTACAAAGATCTTTTAAAGAATCACATCTGTAAGGGCAGTGAATGAATGTGCTGGCTGGGGCTTGCATCTGACAGGTCCAGCTCATTACACTCAGACACCACTGGCACARCTGAATCTACTGGGAGCCTGAAAGTCTCTGGGAACCTTCAGAGTGACATTTGGGATAAMAGGGGTGAATTTCAGCCATGCCCACTTGCTGCACTGTATTCTTGGCTGCAGGCACATGCCAAGATCAAATTCCCAGACTTTCCCCATGCCTGAGCAAATATTGTTGGACCCAGATTTGGAACAGTCAGCAAACACAGACACAGCGTGTCCCTGTGCCCAGCTGCTGTCACAGACAGTCCCACACAGGGCTGGGCACCAAGGGGTGCTCCTGCAGCTTGGAACATCCCATGGCATGGAAGGACAGCGTGCATCCCACTGCTGACACATCAAGAGAGAGAATCCAAGGGTACCTTGGTCCTGAGTTGATCTCCAGTCAATCCTCAACCAGCTGGGGGGAGAGCASACAGGCAGCAATGTAGGGACCAGCTCAGGCCCTTTGGATGCCTTGGGAAGGCTGAGCTAGAACAAAAAATAGACAGAGTTACAGAATAAAGCAGGGATTTATTCAAAGGATCTCCTGCATGGATGCACCTTGGGCAGCACAAGAACCCAGCCAGGGCTGCACCCAAGATGGACCAAAATGGCCCCAAAATGCACGGCTGGGCACGGGGTCTGTCCCTGGGATCAGTTCTGCTTCATTTGCATCTTGCAGTTCATTGTCCCATTCCAGCTTTAGCCCCTGCAGTCCCACCCTGCTTGTTTTTCTCTCTGCAGCCCACGGTGTTTGTGCTCCTGGGCTGAGATTTGGATCATTTGTCCTTGGTGCCCAGCTGGAGCAGGAATTGTTTTGAAGACCCAGGAAGTGAAAAAAGAAAGGGAAACAAACAAACAAATTTCCCTCCAAAGAAAAAAAAAAAAATATTCACCTGATGGTGTATACTGATGAGAACAGAGGTTCCCAGGCAGTGCTTAGATCTTCTCACATCTGAGACTGAAATGGAGATATTCCTGGAGACSTGTAACAGCTTTGATGGTATCTGTGATCTTTATTTTCTTTAAAATGAAGAAAAAAGAATAAAAATAAAGAAAACTCTGTGAAAATAAAAATTAACAGATAGAGATCAAGGCTACAAAGCAGCACTAACTTCAGAAAATATGGAAGTATCATTACCAAATAAGAAGAAAAAAACAACAAAGCCTAAACATCCAAACCCCCTTCCCCCCAAAAACAACAAAACCCCAATAAACAAAAACCCAACCAACCAAAACAACAACCACCAAAAACTGAAAAAACCCCAACAAATTCTGTCTTAAATGRTGGAAGAACTCACCCTCATTTGACCACCAGAATGGAATTTACTTTCAGAGTGAAACCTGACTTTCAAGATTAAAAATACCCCAAAAAACAAAAACCCAAAACAAAATAATAAAAAATCCCATGAAAGACCCAGCTATGAGTTCAATGCCAACATCACCAGAGTCATGTTCAGCCCACTTTAAAATAAGAAAGGCTATTTTAAAAAGTTTAGAGAGCAAGGTTGAAATAGTGACCAGGATGGAGAAAGATGGTAAAATAGTCCTGTGTAAAATAGTCCTGTGCAGCTCTTTTGCTTTGTTTTGAGTTGTCAGTAGCACATCCTCATTAAATATTCAGGATTCCTATCTCAGYCTGGTAACATTCAGAATTTTTGTGTACACAGGAGATAGACAAGGAGCACTTTTCTTCCAAAGCCATTAAAATCCATTCAGGATACAAAAATAGTTCTTACATCACAGCAGACCATGAAATATTTCTGAGTTTCCTTATTATGCCAGACTGCAGCAGCACAAAGGGAAAATGAGATTTTGCTGCATCCTACATTTGTGGTCACAGGTACAGTTACTAACTGCATACACATCTCTGCTCTTGGACTGTCACTGCAAAGGAATATTCTAAGATAAATCATCTGAAGATATGAAGTCAAATACTCCCTTTAGATAATTGTAGCTGATCAAACCCACCTGTTTGTCCTGCACTTTCCATGAAGAAAAGGTTTCTAAGCACAAGTTTTGAAGCAYACATGCCCAACAGGCTTTTTAATCAGTCTATTTATGAAYCATAATTTACAAATGAAACTGAAGTAATTTGCATCCAATGGCTAATTTTTTTYCCTYAAATTAAGATAAGAGTTATGATTCTGAAAGTGTTTTACACAGAACTAAATAACATATGATCTGTTTACTTATAGTATCAGATGCTATCATTCACTGATCATGAACAATTTGAATATATTCCCACTTGAGTAGAATATAATTAGATATTCTAATTATAGATACTTGTAGCTGATCAAACCCACCTGTTTGTCCTGCACTTTCCATGAAGAAAAGGTTTCTAAGCACAAKATTTGGAGCATACATGCCCAACATTTTTAACCAGCCTACTTATGAATCTCAATTTTCTAATAAAAGTGAAGGAATTTTCATCCAGTGTCTAATTTTCCCCCTCAAATCAAGATAAGAGTTGTGATGCTGAAAGTGTTTGACAAGAAGTAAATAATACATGATCTGTTTATAGTATCAGCTGYTATCATTCACTGATCATGAAAAATTGAAATATATTCCCACTTAACTAGAATATCATAACATTATTTTTTTCACATTTGATAACTGGCAAAAAAATATACACATACAAATACATGTTAATGTAATAATAACAATGATCTTGCCCACAACAGTTTTATAAAAAAAATGTACAACTCTTTGAACACTGACACTACCTATTTTTAGAATCAGTTTTGAGAATGAAAGGATGGGTAGAAGTGGGGAAAAAAGATATTGCTCCAGGGTATTTGAAATAAAACAAGCTGTTCAGTTACATGGCCACCGTTGCTCTTTTGCCTCTTAATATTTTATATGAAAGAGATATTTTTTCACATCCATCTTAGCATAAAACAAAACTTATGTAGGCCATTCAATTTTGAACATATTCTCTCAATATTTAGTTCCCTGCCTTGCAAATAGAGCACTTCAGTGCATGGGCAGGCTGACTGAACTGCATGCTTGAGTGATTAAAATAAAAATATTTACATACCTGTAGATGGMTAGATAGATGTATGTATAAACACAGACATGTAGAAATGTGTGTACATGTATTTGCATTGAGAGATTATGGATGGAAACTCATTGCAGCCACAATTTCAGGAAGAGTAAACCATTTCCCTCATTGGAAATGGAGCAGCAAGGACTGCAAGACTTCCACAAAATAAAACAAAACAAAACAAACCACACTGATGGTTGCATCATCCATTTTTTTGATTTTAAACCCAGGGGTTTTTTAGGATGAATGAGCTAATACATGTATGATTTGTGATCAGGTTTGGTTATTCCAAATCTTTCACATTATTTAGGCTTCTGTTCACAACTGGTGGTATTTGACTTCATGATTAGTGAAACTTTCATCACAGTTTCTGAGTATTTGAGGATAATAATAGATTTAGAATTTTATTGCTGCTTCAAGAAGACAAAGACATTTGACTTTTGTTTTCTTCTAAATTAGAACAGAACTCTTGTGCTATTYTATCAAACTCCATTTCAGTTTCTATGCATTTTAATTTCAATGTTTTCTATAAGGGGAAATCCAAGTTCAATATTCGCTATGAAAATTTAATTTCTGGGAGGTCCTCAAAGACCATTAACTAAACTCTTTTCCTCTGCCCATCATTCATACCAGCTCCATGTAACTAGGGGATATTCCTACAAACAACYAGAAGCTGATTTTGGAACTGTTTCCATTAATATTTAAACTTATGATCTAGAAGGGAGGGGACTCCTAATTGTAGAAATCTTGTACAATTSTGGTGTTTGTGATTATTCCCAGAGAGTGATCAAATGTTGAAATTAAAAGCAAGTAAGCACAGAACAATTACCAGTGCTAGAAAAGTACTGGAGTTATTTCTGGTGTGTTTTAGAAAGATAAAATACCTACAATTGTGCAATTACAATTATAATGTAGCTAGAAACCAATGCTAAAATCAAGACTCCATCAGTGTTCTCAGACCTACTGAATTAACTCTAAATTTTGTCTCTTCTAGACAGGCATGTACAGAATAAGAAAATAATTAATATGAGAATTAAGCATTTACAGAATAAGAAAATAACTAATATGAGAATTAAGCACATGTAAGTTGATTTTTCTGGACAGAATCAACATCATTAGTGTCCTTAAACTGACACATATGCTGAAGTGTTACATTATTATTATTATTATTATTATTATTATTATTATTATTATTATTATTATTATTATTAGCTTACAACAAAGATTTGGAAGTATAGGGGAAAAACCCATTCAAGAAAAGAACTGAACAAAGGCAAAGAAGAACTGTGAAACAAATTTGCATAGCTAATGAAATAATAATGATACTTCCCATTTTTAGAACATTATTTCTTCTGTACTCCCACAAAGGTACAGATTTGTCAGTTAGGAGTCAAAGACTAWTTGAAGCTGACACTTGCAATATAACTTACTGAAAAATACTTAGAAAGAGTTAAAGGTGAGTAAAGTAGAACATAAACACTCAATGGAATAAGTAGCATAAGAAGAAACAATGTTTTTKACCTGCATATCATATAATCTTGAGCTACTGGAATCTGTATAAACTCCCAGCATTTTGGAAATATATCGAAATTTCAGCAAGATTTATTTTAGAGAATCAGAATGTTTTAGATTGGAAAAGTCCCTTAAGATCATCAAGTCCAACCACAAACCTTAAACAAACCACCAAATCCACCACTCAACCATGCCCTTAAGCACTGTGCTTGCATATAAAGAATTTTATATCTTTTATACATACAATACACAAGAAGGATCATCTCCTAAAAATAGATTCCCATTTCTATTTCTTCTAACTGTTATACCTCAAATTCTAGTTCACACTTACAAACTATCATTTGTTGAGAAGTTTCAGAAGCTTTCCAAACTTCCAGAATTCAGGCGTCTCCAAAGAGGATGATGATTTGGAAGATATTTTCTGMATTTGATTATGGTTTCTCAATTAAGCAATTGATAATCTTAACAAAGCCATTAAAAGTCTCATTCATCTGCCCCATGGCCCATTCATTTCATCTTGCTCCTGGTAAGCAGCACAGAATTATTAAAACAGGTGTTTTCCATGGTGAACAGAGCTATCCCATAACTACTGTTACACCAACAATACAAAATAYGGCAGTAAAAGGCCAAATTCACAGCAGCATGTGAATCTTAGAGTGCTACCTAAATTTTCAGCCCTTGTCTAAAAAAACTTGAATTTTACTTTCCCTTGGATAGTCATGACATGGATACAAGGGCTGCAACCCATTCATTTTGAGAAATAAAGTTCATTTCTAACCTCTTTATAATTTGCCCATCATCTCACAAATGAAAAACTCATTATTCATTATATTTATTGGTTTCAAGGACAGTATATTTAAACATATGTGTAAACAGTTACTCTAATCTTATTTACTGGCAAGAGAGATAAATAGCACAAATTTTGAGCTCCACGATTGTATTTTTTGTGCTTAGCCTCTTGTTATGCAAGCACAAATACATTATTAGAGAACTGGGCACAAGCTATCTAAAATGAGATAATATGTTTTAGCCATTARTATGTTTGTATTATTTATTATACTTTTCCTCAAATTAGTAGGTAAAAGAGTTTTGAAATTCAGATTATTTTGGAGCAACTCAGGAAATTACATCATCTCCATGGAAATATTAATTCCAGGTTTCCATCACTCCTCTGCTTATATGGGGGAAGGGGAGAAGGAGAGGAAGTTGTCAATGAGACAATTAACACAAAATGAGGCTTAGTTGAGATCTAATCTTCACCAGAAAAACCATTCTTCTTGCTGATTAAACAATCAACTCTGCTGCTAAGGAAATAGCACAAATTTTACACAGCTATCAAAAGAGAATGAAGACTAAGCTAATTATTATAACAACAATAAATTGCCAAGAAGTTTCCAATCATTTAGGAGCAGCTCTTACTCACACTTTGGGGTTAGCATGTCCCAGCTGTAATTTACCACTGAAATGATACACAGATGTCAGTAATTCCAGGCTTAGGCACAGTCCCTGCAGGAGAGCAAGAGGGAATACAATTTATTATTTCACTTCATAACTATAGTTAGAAATGTTTAAGAAAAATACACATATGTACTCTGGCAGTTACAGCTCCTTTAAATTAGGAATAGTCCCTGTGGTTGGACTATCCCAGGAAACCTAGTAATTGCTTGCCTTACATGACTATTATCATCTTGTGGCTGATTAGTGCAACAAAATTATAACAGCAATCAGGGAAATTCAGCAGCTGGGGTGGTGAATGTGGTGCATGGCTTTCCACTGTTCATAAAAAAAATTTATTTATTTGACATGTCACCCTTRGGCCGGACAYGRCATACACACGTGATCAGGGTCTAAGAAGAAAAAAGTTTTTATTCTGCCTGTTCTCCAGCTTATATACTCTTAACAAAGGGTGATCTTAAGTCATTAACCTCTCACAATAACTCATTATATTCATTAGTACAAAATAATTAACGCCAATATAATTGACAAAAGTTTTACAACAATTTAATAAAGTACATATACACATATACTTATAAGCGTAGTCTAACTTACAAAGATTTTCATATATCTTTTCCAATCAGTTTCCATGCTAACAGCCTTGTCTTCTTCCTTGCTGTGAATGCATTGAAAAATCATTAATTGTTATTTCTTCCATTAACTCAGCTTTACTTACAAGCCAGCTCTCAAACCCCTCCATACTGATAACACAACTTCCTTGGTAAGAGAGCACAAGCAKGATGGCATCCTCCAAGTTGCCAGATAAAAGGGAACCAAGGACAGGGGAGGATGGGAAATGGGACCATGATGTGATTTTGATTTCCAAATCTGCATGCAATGAACAATAATATACATGTCCTTCCCCCACAGGATGAGGAAAATTGCATAAGTAATGAAACTATTGGATTAGGAAATGGACTAGAATGCCAGAACTCTTTTGGGAATTTTTTCCAATCAACCAGATGACAGATAACCTAAGAAATGACAGCGGAAGGCAGCAACATTATTATGTTATTAAACTCCTTTCAGCAAATATATCTAAGCACAGAAGGGCCATTAGGCCTCCTGCTCTTGTGCAGTCAAAGAATTGGGGTC
Source organism: Sporophila hypoxantha (assembly GCA_002167245.1). Taxonomy (NCBI): domain Eukaryota; kingdom Metazoa; phylum Chordata; class Aves; order Passeriformes; family Thraupidae; genus Sporophila; species Sporophila hypoxantha. Next base: position 826,721 of record NDFG01000353.1, on the reverse strand, counting down.
AATTCTTCATTTAGCTTCATGCAGGAATACAAAGTTACTGCAGGGAAATTCCACCTCAAATACATATGAGTGTGTGTATACACATGAATACCTTTATGAAAACCCTTGTTGGGTAACTGAGTGTAGCAAAGGTGAATTATATGACATGAAAAATGAATGAGAAAGCAGGGAGCATCACAGTTTTTGTTTTCAAACACATTTGTTTTGTGAATTAAATTTCCTGCTTGCTGAGAAGTCACAGCCATGGTTTTTCCTGGCTTCTCTTTAAAATACAGCTCTACTTACCCTTTACAGCTCTACTTTCCCTTTCATGGAGCTATAAAGCACTTTTTCCAACCTGTGAGACACATTCCAGCTCACAGGTGTCCCACCAGTGCTGGCTGTCAGGGCTGTGATTACACCTGGGTCACATGTGAGCTCCCCAGAACAGGACCAAAGAGCAGAAGTACTTTTCACAATGCCTGGAAGGAAAATATGTGTGAAAAGTGACTTTAGGTAGTTCTAGCAAAAGCCATTTCATCTGTTAGCAACACAGGTTGGATACATCAGTGCTATAAAATGGTTTTTCTYTTAATAGAAATAAATATGTTTGAGCTGCCAATGATGCAAGGAGAAAGCTGTGGGGCAAAAGAGAACAACTGTCCTAAAAGGAAACTGTCATAGGCTCAAGGAAGAAGGAGATAGAGACAGGGAGGTGCAGCACAGGGAGGAGAATCTGCAGAAGAGCAGCAGGCTCTGGAGGGGATGAAACCACAGGAAAATTGAGACTTGCTGCTAGAAATTTCCCCTGAGAACTTTAAGAATAGGCAATTGTCATTGGGAGATGTTATTACTCTTATAATTTCCTTCTAGAAACAGTATCCAAATCCACATGTGCAGACAAAGACATGCTTTTTCTTGGCTTTTTGTCCAGACATATTATATTTGGGTATGTGCACCMGAGCTTGCCAAACAGACATAATTCTCAAATTCGGAGTTTTATTTCAAGCATAACTTYGTTATATTCAAAATTTGTTTTAACCAATTTGAAACTGAAACCCCTGAAAAGTTCCATTTTTCACAGCAGCCTTTGTTCCTTGGGCTGCAGGAGGAGCAGCCCAAAGGCTGATTTCCTCAGGAAGGAGTTGCCATATGGCACTGGTGCCAAGTGCTGGCTGCACCTGCCTCCCATACCCACCGAGCCCTGGCCACCCTCAAAGCAAACGGGGCTGATCTGATGGAGCAGCTCACGAGGTTTTACAGCACATGCCTGTAAAAACCTCACCAGATTTCAGTTCATCTCAACACCAACCCCCCTCCTSTCCCCGCCAGCCCCAGCAAGCAAATCCCCACGTTTCTGCTTCCTGCGATGAATCCAGAACAGATACTCATAAATACCTGGAGTGACGCGTCTGGGATGGTGCTTGGTCTCCTCAGCCATTATTCAGCAGGAAGATCTGGGTTTTTCTGTAGTTTTGGCAATAATGGCTTGGCCCTGGGGAAGGCAGCTGCTCCAGTCCATGCCCTCGCTGGCGTTGGCACACGCCGTGCCACGGTCACGGTGCAGAGTGGAGCGGCCTCGTTAGCATCTCTTGACTGAAAAAGGATAAAACTTAAAATGAATCCATCTGTTTTCTGTGCTGCTTTGTTTATACTTTCTAATGCTGGGTTTTGGCAGGYCCAGGCACTATTTATTCATCACTGTTGTCACTTATCCGTTCATCTAGCCACAGAATTTTGAATAGGAGTGCTCGCTTACTCAGGCAAATTCTTCTCTGCGTATTTGTTTGTCTTTTTGGATGCAAGTGCCAAATATTTATTTGAAAGTGAAATCCTGAACAGCAGTCATGTGAAAGCAAAGAGACTGGGAGGAAAAGGGAATAAAGGTATGTTTGATAGCACTCAAACTGCAGTTCCTGTCAACAAATCCCACTTTTATTCTGTATAATGAGCTTTTCTCACTTACTAGGAACCTCTGCCTTATACTGAGAAAAAGCAATGTATCCTTGCATCTGTTTGAATTCTTCATGTTTGGCAGTGGTTTTTATTCTTAGAAATAAGAACCATAATCAACCATAACCAATAAGATTTATAAGAACCATAACCAGTAAKATCATAATCRTAGAATGGTCTGGGTTTCAAGGGTTAATTGAGTTCCAGTCCCCTGCCATGGCCAGGGCCACCTTCCACCAGACCAGGTGGCCCATAACCCCATCCAGCCTGGCCTTGGACACCTCCAAATGTGTAAATATACAAACCTCTCCTATGAACTGAAGAAAGRAATCCCTTTAAGACCAAAAACATGGAAGGAGAGAAGTACAAGTTTAATGGACACTCATGGAAGAGTGGGGAGCWCCTGCTGAAAAAAAGATTCCCAGAGCTTACAGAGAAATGATTGTGCCCCTTCAGTGCCTCAGTGACTCCTCAGTTAGGGGAGACAGCTCCAGCCATGGAAATCACARTCAGTGAAAACATGGCTTAACTTTCTGATTAGAAGGATCTAAACTGATACTGGGATTGCTGAAGTGATGGTTTTTAATAACTATAGCCCAAATCTTCACCAGGGCTGTGGGTCCATGGCTCTTTAATTTCCTCACACCATTAACTCCCCTTGAWACTGAATCTCTGCTCAGTGCAGTAAATTTAGTTGGGCAAGAATCACTCAGAGGGGAAGATGATCAGCAATAATTTATATCATGCTCAGCAGAAGAAATATTGTAGGTATGACAGTTTGTATCATTGTGGATTGGGAGGTTTGGGCTGGCCAGAAAGAACAGTTCTTATTCTTAAATAAGCTTTAATTTATGTAACCTTGACTCAAATCAGAGATGATTTCAATGCATTTGTAAAACTACTTAGCACTGATGAAGCTGCACAGATAAAGAAATGGAATTGTTTATTCTGCCTTGCTAAATAGTTGTGGCTGGACCTTCTAGCACCTAATCAAGACATAATGAATGCATTCATGTTTGCAAAATCACAAGAAGTGGAAGTTACTTACAGCACAAGTGAGGTACTGTGAATAGAAATCAACTCTAAAGTAACAGGATAAGGGTTAGAACAACGTAATTTAAAAAAAAATAGCATAGTGATAATTTTTCACTTGYAGAAGGAATTATGGGAAAAAAGGAAAAAAATGCTTTCTGTGCCTTGGGTGCTGACATTTCTTTCTGACACAGTTGGAGGGAAATTTCACCTTTAAAATTATATCTGTAGATAACCTTGTACAGGAGGACTGGCCCCTCCTTCTTGCCAATAGGAGCATCATTTTGACTGTACACAAACAAAACTGGAAGGTCACTGGTTCAGACAGACAGGCCAAGCAGGCCCTGCTTGCAAATTACCCATTTATTTTGAAAGAAAGGAGTAGAGCACTGCAGTTATACTACATTTCTGCATCCTAATATGCCCTCACCTCCACTCCCACATACCTTTTGCACTGTCAGATCATGTCTCAGACGAATAAAATCACAGATATTTCTGTGAAAGCCAATTTTCAAGTGGAACAGGATAAAATGTCTGAGGAGTTGTGTCAGGAAATCAGTCTTCAGATCATGCTGGGTTTCTACCTCTGCTTCAAGCCTCAGGGTGCCCTGCTAACCCTCCATGTGCAGTGGGAGAAGCCACACTCAAAGCTCTAGGTTGTCCTCTGGTGCAGGGCTCCTTTCTAGGTCTAGCCAGGAATGTTTTACCTGGACCTGTACTTTGAGAGGACACAGGCCAAGAGCTGCCACACCCTGCCTCATGGAATGTAAAAATCAGCTCACACGTGATATACTGCAGATCCACTGCTCTGGACAAGGGTGCCTGGAAGTACTGCCCTCCAAGTGCCACCTGAACCCCCACAGGACATTTATCCATTAACTCTTTATGGAAAAAATCCATTTAAAAAACTCTCCATTGTGTTGACTTTTGCACCCTTTGCCGATATTGAAATGATCTCATCCTTAAAGGCACTAAAACTTCCCAGGTCATGCAGTTGTTCCAAGCACAAATTTTAGAATTTTAATCTCTGTGACCTGCTCCAGCATCACTGATCTCCATTTTCCCATCTGATCTGATCTCAAGCCTAAGCACCAGTGACATTTTCCCTTTCCACATGAGCTCAGGCAGTCGTAGCTGCTCTCCAGATTATTTTCTTGGCGGGTGTGCTGTGACCCCGTTTGATGTGCGCTGCTGCAGCTTTATCTGCTGAGATAAATCTTCCTCTGTGAACTCATGTGGGGAGCCCCACTTTGAACTAATTGTGTGTGCAAAGCAAGCGTGATACAATGCACATAATCCAAAGGTACTTAACGTGCAGTAAGCTGCCCTACTTTTAGTAGAATTGTCCTACTTTTCAGTCAGCAATTTTGCTTTTTTACCTCTGCAAACAACTGGCTAAATATCCTACTTTTTTGCCATTACACTTTTCCTTCCTTAGGGAAAAATAARGAAGATAAAGCATACAGAGAATGTGCAAAACATTTTTCCAGGTTTCTCCTGTATCCCTCTTTTTTTTTTTTGTTCTATCAGCATTCATGTCAGCATCAGAAAATACAGAATCAAAAGCAGGCCTTGCTTCAGTCATGCCTTGTATTTAAACAAACTGATCAAAACACTTTATAGAAACTTATTAAGCCAAATGAAATTCAGTAGAAGTATTAAAATTGTCTTGTCACTGCAGCAAGYTAAAGGATTTTCTTGTGGTCCTGCTGGTCAGTCATAAAAACAAGAAGCACAGATCAAAATTATTATGCTGTTCCCTTTTTTTACTGTCTCTACTTCATTGGGAGTTTTGGTGCTATAAGAGCTGAAGACACAGTGCAATGCTTACTATGATCTCTATTGGGTTTTGTACTTTAATTTTAAGGGGAGATTTGTAACTAATACAAAAAAAAATCAGGCCATACATAGGAAAAACTATTAGCTAATATCAGTTAACCAAATAGTTGAACCACCAGAAATGCTTTTCTCTTCCAAAGKATGCACATATCAAGAGCAAACTGTATAAATGACTCAAATTACTRGTAGTTGTGTTGAAAACAAGGTGTTGACAAAATCAGCCTGACCACAGGACAAGGGCTGAACATTTCTCCAACTTCTSCCTGCACTCCACCTCTGTTCCTTTAATTCTAGATTCCTGAARTTCAGCTTTGGTTCCAAAAACAACCTTGTTTTTAAACACACCCTTCAAATAGATTTTAATGTCTCTCAGCCATGGTCTTTTCTTTCAAAATGCCCAGAAAAATGGCCCTAAATGACCCTCCAGCTGGGCCAGACAGGCCTTTTGCCATTCCTTCCAGTTGAGCACATCCACTTTCCTCCTTCACAGCACCTCACCTCATGTTCCTCCCTTGGGTTCTTCTTCCCCTCCTGCCCAGGMGGGCACTCAGCTCTTGCTGTTCAGCTGCAGATCATGCCTGAGCTGCACCTTCTGAGAACACAAAGCCTTTGTGCTGAATCTGATAGGACATGTGTGCAAAATTGACACAAAAATCTTTGCCCAGAGAGTGTTTTTCCTGAAATTGTTTTAAAGGCTACCTGCTGMATTTAAATGATTTGAAAGTAAGAGCCAATCTTCTCTTTCTTGGTTGTGGTGTGAAAGAAAATTCCTTGTCTCTTCTCATCTCTAGCATCAATTTTCATTGTTCCCCTTTCAGTCTGAATTATTAGAGTGGTCTCTTGGCTGACTGATGTGGAGAAAAGGAGAACACGACTGATGTAGGAAACTCTAAAGGCACATATTTGAGTGTGGAAKTGTGGGTGGAGTGTGAAAAACTAAGATCTTAGTCTCCCCTTGCTGAAGCAATGACCTCTCCCCACAGAATTTAAACTAGTGCCTCTCCACATGACAAGCTTTGCTACAAAAGGGGAAGAAGGTACTCTGGTATATTATAACATGATGCAGACAGACAAAATGAACAATTTCCAAATTCTGAACCTAACCTCTGCCAAAACCACACCACCAGGCTCATAATCGTCTCCAATGCATAAAATGGATTTGTGATCACAAAGGAAGGTATTGAAATGTTCRATAAACAAAGCAACAAAACCTGATGAGAATTTGGAAAAATCCAGCTGGGAGGATGTCCCCTTTATAATTTCTTTGCATATAAATTTACCAAGTGCCAAACTTAAATTTTTCCCCCAGATTTACTAAGTTGATTCCAAYGCCTGAGAAAGGTGCCAGCTTAGTWGGTATTGTTGTTAAAGATTGTTCATTTGTTWATTTGTAAGAAATGAACAATACCCAGGGACAGAGATTTCCTGTCCTAGATCAGCACTCTATTACAATTGTGGCCAAGAAGGACCCGTTTAAGAGACAAAAGTCTGAATTCTTTTCAATGCTGTTCTTGCAGAGGCTTTAATTAATTAGTCTATTTTCTCATTTCCTTCTTTGTAGGAAATGCTGCTTGTTACAGAATTGTTGATACCTGGATATATCTACAACAAAGGAAGGTTAGCAAACCTGTCTCACAAAGATCCAGAGACCTCATGAGAACATTTAAAATCCAGGTAAAAAAAAAAAAAAACAAACCTGGGCTGGATGTGAACCACTGATCTGTATCATTCAATCAGAGAATCATAAGAATCCTTTGGGTTGGAAAAGACCTCTAGGATCACTAGCTCATAAAAGCTTGTTCCCAGGTGCCACATCCATATATCTTTTGCACAATTCTAGGTTCCACCACTTCCACACTCTTCACTACTTTGTATCATATCCCCAATTCCCTTAGGCAACTTTCTGACAGGATTTCTAAGCACTGTGACTGAAGAATTTACTGTCCCAAATATATATATATATATATATATATATATATATATATATTAAAAATAGAAAATCTTTATTATATATAACATATATATAATGCATTTGTATTGTGTGTGTATATATATATATATATATATATATAAAATTCGTTATACCAACAACCTACAAACTCTAATCAATGAGCTCCATTTATCTATCCTTACTCTACTAAATCTTCTAAATTTTGGACACTCACTGGAAGRCTAGAGAGGCCTTTTGCCCTTTGTTTTGCTTCCCAGCAAACTGACATTATTGCCCTCCATTCACAGGCAAGAACTCCTGCAGTCAGGAATGGGGAGGTTGAGGCCAGGATTTCATTCATGCCTACAGGCAGGACTTTGTTCTTCAACCTGAATTCCTCTAATCCAACCCAATTCACCTCAGCATGAGTTCAGCCTCGTGTTTCACAGACCCACCTCAGCCAGAAGTAATTGTGCCTACAAAATGACAGTTCAGCTTGCCAAGAGCTTTCAATCCTGCTAGATTTTTTTTTTTATTTCCCCCCTGTTTTATCAGTAATCTGAGAAATGAGGTGAGTCATTCAGGCAGCCTTACAAAAATGGACCAGCACCTTACAGTTTTGGCACCTGGTTTGGGAGAATTTATCTAGGAATGGATAACTGAAAGGAGCCAGGATAAATGTAGGTGGAAGTGGTTTATTTTACAGACTCCCTTCCCCAGTGTCACAGAGGATGTGACACTCAGGCTGCCAAACAAAAGTCCAGCTGCAGCAGGGTCTGCTCACTTCCCACAGATGGCCCCAAAAGGTTCCTCATCTAAAGCCCAAAGTGAGCAGCATGGAGGGAAACCACAAAAGCAGCAATTCTGTGGCAGATGCTGTTTTTCCTTACACCTCCCAGCCTTGGCTCCTTGCTCAGCTGCTAAGATTCCATTCCTCCACAGGAGCATTTGAGCATGGGATGCTGTAGCTGATCACTGACATCCCTTCATCGGATTCATTTTGGGTTTTTCCTACCTCCACTTCAAGCTCTCACACAGTGCTGAACAGATCTATGGCATACATGGCAACTTTAGGATTGTTCCTAATATTTTTTCCTGTGGTTTCAACTTTGCTGTTGGCTTCCTGCACTCCTGACAGTTTCAGTTGTTCTTTGTTTCCTAGCACTGCACAGAATATGTGCAGATAACCTACCGAGCCTGCTCTGTGATACTTCACAAATCAAAGCACCTCCTCGAAGGTGTCAAAGATAAATTTCTACTTCAGAATTTACCACAGAGTACTGCTATAGATGTACATACCTCTTGCTCTTCAAGCATTTTTAAAACCTTTTAAACCTTTTAAAAAAAAAATAAATACTTTGGGAGTCTATTTTTGAAAAGCAAAGGGGTGCACTGTGCTGAGCTCTCCAGACATACAAGGCTCTTGGAGAAGTTGTGGTTCTAGAGAGTGGGCTAATATTTTAACTGAAATTTGGGAAAAAGTGGGGAAAGGGAGGAAATCTATCTGCATATTGTCTTTGTCCAACCACATATCAGTATCCTAGTCAACACAGTATGTTCTCAGGCATTGCAATTTTTAATTTCTTTATCAGGAAACCAGCTCTTAAACCCTATCAGTATTTTCCAGAGGAGATGTCAGATTTCTGAAGCACCCAAAAAACATCTGATGAAGAAAACAAAGYGTGTTATAAAGGCCCCAGTGAAATCCTGCAGCCTTCTGCCATTGCCCCAGCAGGGTTTTTATTTTTATGCCTTTTCTGGCCATGAAGTGATGAAATCTCATKGCAAACTTCATTTTCCCAGAAGGCCCAGAGCCAGCTGCCACAGCCCACAAAGTGGTCAGGCTTGGCAGGGGAGATGCTCTGCTCTGCACATCTCTGGGACAGCCCAGCTCTTAGGGAGGCCTGGCAGCAGYTCCCAAATCCTCCCCTGGTGAAACCTTGGGAAAAGCTACAGAGGTAGCTCAGCTCAGGATTTCCTCATTAGCACAACAGGGATGGGTCTGCATCCTTTCTTCAAACTCCCTCTGAACCCAAACTGCTGCAGGTGGAAAAGTTCTCTATTTAATTTTTCATTCCCCTATCAAATGGCAAAATTAAGTGCTGACCTGCACGTCTAACATTTCTCAGCTCGATTTTCAGGGAGAAATCTGCTGGTTTTAGTACATGTCTGTGCAGTAGGCAACACCCTTACTTCAGAGGGGATCAAAGGTCAGGAAGTGCATTTAAGCATCTAAGTGCCCTTCAATGATCCCTGGGAATACACCAGGATCAGTAGACCAGCCAAGGATTCCCTTCTGCCACACTTACTCCTAGTCTCAAAAATCAAAAGATTTTGATCAAACAAKCAAAAGACTGCAATCAACGGATCCACAAATGTTATCAATCCTGCAGTGTTTGATAGAGGCAGTGATTGCTAACAGAATCTTTCCTCTACACTGAAATGATTGTGGTGTCTCCACAGATATCACATTTCCAGAAATAATAATTTTATGAGAGCTCTTAGTTATTTTCCCTGGTCTTTCTGCATAAAATTCATTAAAAGCTGTCCTCTTTTCTTGAAATTATTTTCTCTTGCTGACAAAAATGAAGTAAAATATAATAAAACCAAATCAAGAATACATCAATACAACACTCTGGGACTGTGTAAATTATTTCAAAGTRTGACTAAAGGGACAGAGAAAAAAAGAGATCATATTTGAGTTTGGCATATAAAGAGTACAGGTTTATGGCTTTGAAAACAGTTGCCTAAGTTAAGTGACACTCAATAACAGAGTAAAAATGCACCCAAAATAGCCACTAATCCATCATTTAAAACATGCATTTAAGTAGACAAGGTAGATAATGTGACACTTCTTATTGGAACAAGAATATTTTATAAAGTTCAAGCTCAAAGGCCCAGAAGTYCTGCTTCTGGATGTATTACTATATAAAGATTAGATTAATATTCTTKTTTCAATAAAAGATATCATGCTATCTGTGCTGTCTTCAATTAAAATTTCTTGTTCTTGGACCAATAAGGATACAAATATTCAAGTTTTCCATGATTTTGACTAAACCTCAGAGTATTTAAAACACATCTTTAAAAAACCAGTGGTGAATTATGCCTAAAAGGCAATTTTATACAGAGACTCATGGCTGTTTCTRTGTCAGTGTATTCCCTAACTAGCAAAGCCCCCTACTAAAATCCAAGAGAAATTAAGGTCTGATTTTTCTATGTCAGAACTGTKGAGCAGAACCCAACCTATTTTCCAAAACTTTAACCCTCTTTTTATGCTTAGAATTACACTCCATCTTCTAAAAATCCATCAAAAGGCAGGATGGGTGCGTGGAAGAAATGCAACAAAATTTTTGGTTTGTTAGGAGCGAGTCTTTTGCCAAAGTGTGATTTTGGGTTTGATGCACAAAGCTGTGGAATYTGGGGACTGCTGAGCTATTAATTGATCTGCCTGGTAGATTTTTATCTAGGTTTTTATCTATTTATCTATTTTTTTATCTAGATTTTTATCTTCCCAATGAGCAGGTCAGGCCTGAGCTCTCAGGAGCTTTGATGCTCCTTTGCAGCCTTGCTGGGGGTTTCACTTCCCTTCCCAGGCACAGGGGTTTGGGCTCAAAGATGGGTTGGAAATCCCACACGCACCAATGACTTAACTGCCTGACTCATAGGGTCAGTTTACAAGCTTTGTTCCACAGCATAGAAAATGTCCTWAATGGCTCAGTCCAGCTGATTAAAAATCTGCCAATGTTACCTGTGAAAGAAGTGGGCCATAGGAGCTTGCTGGGCACATTGAATTCAGTAATGATCAGGCTGGAAAATCCATGAGCTACATAAAGCAGTAAAAATTATAGGATTGAACTTTATGGCTTCTGCTTGAAGATAGCCTTGAGACAAGAAGGTTTAGAGCTGCAAGTTGTGGACATATTTTGGCTCAAMTTTGCACAATTTTGACTTAAACTAYGTAGTTCTATCTTCTTGTATAAACAACTATAGGGTTACATTAAATATTTGATAAAACTATACTTTGAAGCTGCAAACAGTTCTCCAAGAAGACAAAAAAACTTCAGCTCCTGCTCTGTTAAGGTGCCTGCTCTTGGAAAAATTTACCTAAAATCTTTKCACGTGGCAACAAGGGATTTTTCTTTCCAAGTGTGCTCTTATGAGAAATGTAGAGGATGGTGTTGAAAAGCTGGATGGTACAAACACATCAGGGCTCTTTCCTCACCACTCAAACCACAGAGCAATTTAGCTAAATAAAAAGGCCAGGCACATCATGATAATGGAGACCTAAAATGAACGTGGCCAAACCACACTTGATTTTGATTCAGTKAAGTGAAACAAGAACTTTCTTTGTATCCTTTCTGCTGTGGCATAACAGAGAGAAAACCTCTGCAAGATGAGCRAGGAAGAAAAGCTCTTACATCAAGATCTAGCCCAGAGGTGCTCAGAAAAACAGCATGCTGATGTGAGAAGAAAGCAATTTCTTCTGTAATTTCTTTCAATTGACCTCAAAAACCTGGTTTTCAGTCAGAGTAACAGACATAAGGAAGCCAAGGGGAATATTTGTGTGCACACATATTCATGCAATGGAATATAAATACATATAATATAAATATCTACATATTCATGCAATGGAATATAAATACATATAAATATCTACATATTCATGCAATGGCATATAAATACATATAATATCATATATATATATACAGATGTTCATGCAATGTTTGCCCTTTGTTGGTAGATGAGGCCTTTTAGCACCCTGGATGGATCTTGATGAAGGACTAACAGAGAGTTCAAGTTCAGTAACTGCTATAACCATGCCAAAAAGGAGGAGGAGGAGGAGGATGGTGTTTCCCCAAGCTGTGAATAGCAGTAGTGTCATGACAAATAAGATGATTTTACAGAATCTTTGTGATCTCAAAATCAGAACAATGGCAGCAACTAAGCCAATAGGGAAGGTGTGTGAATGGAAGCCTTTAACTGTAACCTTTACTCATTTCAAAATATTCTAACAATTMTATTCTGTAAGGAGTGGGAAAGGTTCAGCACCACCTTTTTAGCTCCAGGGGATGGATTAGAGCCTTAACCTTTGGGCTGGGAAAACACCAAGCCTCCTTCCTGGAGCTGGGAGTCCATCTCTCAGCAAAGCCAACTCAAATTCTCATTCTTTAAGAGCAAATGGGAGAGGTGCAGTGCCTGCAGCCACATGCAAACCAGTTAACATTAGTGCACAAGGACTGCTGAGCTGTGCCTAAAGAGGGTTGGGAATTMAGTTTATTTGGTTTTCCTCTGCTTTATTTCCTTTTTTAATGTCCTTTTGACACGTAGCATTGTGGGGTAAAGAAAGAACAAATTCCACCCTGGGCCATTTGAGTCCTAAATAAAGGGAGCTCTGCTGCTCTGTGTCCCAAGCTTGGCTAGACCTGTCACTCTCCTTTTTCAAATTGTAATTTCTTCAGCTCTCTGTACAGTCACTGCTAATCAAGTTTTCCATTTTTGGCAGCCAGTAGGAAAGCAGCAAGCATCCAGGAACTAGAGGAATGCCAGTGCCTTTCATTCAGATAACTGAGAGCATAAATCAGTTTTAGGCTGTCCACTGCAACATGATAAGGCCACCATCTTTTGTAGATGASAGAACAAACAGACTCACCATTTTTGCTTCCTCTTGGAGTCTAATGAAATGATCAAATATGATTAGTCATTCAGGAAGAATTCATACCAAAGCTCTTTTAACTTCAGTGAAGTTTCCACTTATGTGGAAAAGTCTTCAGTCCTTTGGACCATTGTTTTACTGGAATTAAAAGCATTTAAAAATGACTATAAGAACACATGAAATTTATGGACAGGATATAACCTAACCCCTGGCTTGCTTGTATTTTCTTTTTCCAATTTTAAGTCCRCTGTCCTGCTTTTATCATCCTGCAGCTTCACCAAAAAAAGCCCCAACTTACTTCTACTCCATTCTTTGCTTCCAGCAGTTTCACTGACAGCACATTCATGGGTTTRATGTCCTTATAGGAAGTAGCTCTTTCTCCAAACCCCAGCTTTTTATCTCCTCAGTCTTTATTGCTTTCACATTCATCACTTGTATGGAAAAAAGACACCAACACACACAAAAGAAAAGGGAATTGCCTTTCCATCCCTTTCATTGATCTTCTGGGCTTCAGCTGGACTCCCTTCCTCAGCTGTGACCATTCCTGAGGTGAAGCKCACAATTAAAAAGGGACAGGAATGAGAACTACAGAACACTAAGGAAAAATATTAGGAAAAAATCACTTTTAAACTTCCTTCAGATTTATAACCCTTTCTCAGGGAACTAATTTCAAACACAGTGCTGGTTTTATTGCACAGCTCTGTGTTTCCCTGTAATGACCAAGCTGTACTGGGTTGAGACTTTTACTGCCAAGAGCRTATTTGCAATCCAATATTTCAGTAGTTTGTCCTGACCTTGCACATCATGATCAGCAGGAGCGTGAGTTCATTTCACTTTTTTCCTACAGCTCAAGTCACAGGCTCTTATCAGGYCCATAATGCTTACTGACACACAGCCTTTTATTGCCAGCTGTGCAAGTGAACCAGCTTTCAAAGGTTGYTTCCCTGCTCCTCGAAGTCCTGATCACAGCAAAGCAGAGAAATGCAAATTAGAACCCTGAAGTGCCCTGTCATTTAAAAATAAACCTCTGCAAACTTCAAAAAATGCAGATCTACTCATTCCAAGGCACAGCTTCCTCGAGAAGAAGAATAATCAGGGAATATGTGATGCCTRCTGTTATTGCATTATTTAGGTAATGTCTAATTAACTGATTAATTGCATCTCTAATATTGCAGAGTTAATACTCTTCAACAAAGCAATGCCATGAAATGGGACACTSGATGCCCAGTGATGCTAAAACGTAAATTAGTGGACTGCAGTCAAAGGAATGATTTCAGAGCAAAGAGTGCATGATTTGCATGGCAAATTTGGGTRCAAACAGAGGATGTCTCACCTGCCCTCTCCAGCCTGAAGGAAAAGAAACATCTCAATAAAATTTCACTCTGCTGTGGTCCCATTCACTGCAGAGAGTGCCCTGAATTAAGGAATTTATGATAGCCCTAGATCCAATGCCTGAAGGTTCCCTTAGGGATTKCCACATGCCATCATCTGGGAGTTCCCAAGATGCTGACCCATCATCCTTCATCCAGCCTCGTGACTCCCATCTCCTTTATTTGCATTTCTGATGATAACATSAATCTTTAGCTGGACTTCAACCTTTTGACTTCTCTTGAGCAAGAGCACAGGAGCCAATTCTCCCACTAGTTACACYCAAACAATCCCTTTGATATCAGAAAAGCTTACTCCAGAGTTGATGGAGAGACACTGCCAAACTTGACCTTTAATCTAATCAGCATTGTAGAATAGTTCAAACAAAAAAGAAAAAAAGCACAACATAAACCAGATTCAATAGAAAGTTGCTAACAATTACCACCAGAGCAGGAAAAGATGGCTTTATCTCAAAAGGCAAATGGAACCTGCTGACATCACACAAAGAACAGTCCACAAGTCCTSATCACCATGGCACTGAGAAGCGATCAGGGCACCCAGCTGGCACAGCCCTCAGGCAGAACTGGCACTGGCACCTGCAGCAGATCCACCTCACAATCAATAGCTGGGGCTGCCAYGATCACCTTTTGCTAAGTGTGTTTGCCAAGTGCAGCACAAGTTAATATTCAGTGAAGGTTCAATAGGCACCGTTGATTCGGCGTGTTAGCCCAGGGCAGGAGATTTCCCTGTTCTTCTGCAAACGTGTGCCCTGACAAAACACCAGAGAGCAAATGCCACCCCTGAGCTCCTGCACATCCTAGTCTGGGCTCTCACTGCCCAGCAGATGCTGTGRAGACTGAACCTGGGCTTCTCCCACCACGTAATTCACATTAACCACAGCTGTGGATCCCAAGAAGGCATCCCAGTGACAGGACCAAAGCCTCTGTGGACAGGCTGTGCCTGAGCTGGTTTGAGCATCATGGTGCCAGGGCTGTGATCCCACCAGTGCATGTGCATGGAAGAGTGGAGGAGCAGCACACAGGCTGACACAGTGCAACCAACACTCCAAGCAAGGATCATTCCAAGGGGCATCATCTGGATTTGACTGCAAAATGGATGGTGTGAATTTCTGGGAACCACGAGAGCTGCAGGTTATGCTCCTTCAGCTGAATGAGGTCAACCCCGGCCAGAATTACAAATAGGTTCATTCATTCCCTGTGAACTTCTGAGAACATTAAAAAGCTACAAAAAAACGTGTTGATTGGCATTTTAATGGCATGTCAGATGTGCAAATAGCTGTCTTCAGCAGACAAAGGTCAGTGCAGCTCCCAGGGACTCAGCTAGAGGGAGGCTCCTTCCTGGATATGAACCATCACAGTCTCCACTGCAACTCTGCTAAACTTGCTCCAAACAAAGGTATTAATCCAGGCAATACTACCTCTCCTTGCTTCAGTAAAATATACTCTCTTCTCAACCCTGGAAAATAATGTGGCCAGACTTGGAAAAAAGTGAGAATTCCTGGCCTTTCCAACTCAACTCAGATTTTCAGAGCACCTCCACAAAAGAACATAGCCAAGGTGCAGTGCCAGCACCTCCTTCTGTTAGCCCAAAAGAGCCACAATGGGATGTGCTAAAAGTTACAGGTCAGTCACAGCTTTAGTCTTTGGTTAGAGACTTAAACAAACCTGTGTAGGACACAGATTTGAAATTTGGCCAGGGCTCTAGTGCAACTGAAAGGGCACCAGGTTGTTCAATAAGATAATTCTAAACGGCACAAGGCACCAGAGGTTATAATTTTAATGATCTTTTTGCTGTTTCTCTACAGCTCCAGTTGGTATATATTTTTCTGCTTAAAGATTCAGCAGGTCCAGAGTCCCTCACCTGTGCCTTGCTTACCCAAATTCACAGCAGCCCTGCCTTCCAGACTCTGACACTCACTCTCTGTGCAGAAATTGATTAAATTACAGGCAAAATATCAAGGATCTTTGACGATTGCTAAAAAAACCCCAAAACCATAAAAATGCTCTGTCATCAAATAACACATGACACTTTAGTGTAGAACTAAAGAARGTTCTACACTAGTTCTAAAGTGTAGAACTGTTTCCTCCAGCTCTTATTTGAAAGGATAATTTTATTTCCCTTCARAGAATTGATTTTTCATTATTTTAACTAAACTCTCAAACCACTCATGCAAGGAAGATAATTTTTACATACAAACTGAAAAAGATTTTACCTTCTAATGTGGATAGTGAGCTTTGAATTATTACATACACCAGTACTACCTACAAAGAAATACAGTGATGAGTTCAGTTGACTCTTCTAAAACTCCCACAGCATAAATCTGTGCAGAATCTGACTGATTTTTTATCTGCTTCTAAAAACTTCCCCAAACTTAGACCAGATTTAAAGTAAAATGGGTGTGCATGACACATGTGGAAACCAGGTCTGCTGTATCCTAAGAGAAAGTTCAACTCCAAAGTTAAAAACTTTGCTATTCAAACACCAGTTCTGGAAGAGAAAAAGTCAAGCCTGTGGAAATGAAATTCTAGTCACTCTTGGTAAACCAGTTACAATAGTTTGACAATAGTTTTGATGACAATAGTTTGCTATCCAGTACTATAAAATCTCATTTTTTGTCAGTAATTTACAAAGCTTTGCAATACCACACAGAGGGGTGCAATTTAATGAAAAAACAAAATAAAAAAATTGTKCTCCTCTACAAAAATTCACCCAGAAGTACCACAAATAAGAAAGGACTCAAYAGTGGCCTTCCAGTACCTGCAAGAAAGACAGAGTGGGAATTTCTCCAAAATGAAGTGACAGGACAAGGGGGAATGGCTTCMAACAGACAGAGGATGGGTTTAGATTGGGTATTAGGAAGAAATTCTTTACTGTGAGGAAAATAAGGCCCAGGAACTGGTTATCCAGAGAAGATGGGGCTGTCCCATCCCTGGCAGTGTCCAGGGCCAGGCTGGATGGGCTCTGAGCAACCTGAGGCAGTGCAAGGTGTCCCTGCCATGGCAGGGGGGAGTGAGATGATCTTTAGGGTCCCTTCCAACCCAGGCTGCYCTGATTCTGTGAATTCAGGCCTAATACCATAGACTGCATCTGCTTCCAATTCTGAAAACACCCAGGAACAGGATAAAATACAGTCATTGTTATTCTGCCAAATTTTATAGATGGTGATAGGCAGTTCAGCCACTTAACAGAGAAGTCTGCATTAAATAATAAGTCACAAAAATGAATCAAATTATCCTAATGGGAATAAAACAAAATGTGTAGGCCAGCTCATCATACTTGCTGTTGCAATTTTTAGTYAATACACAGCCACCACACAAAGCTTGGTGCCCCAGACTTTTAGTGCAGAGAGGAAATGCACAACTCTGATTTCCTTGGAAGCAGTGGGTATCCAGCACCACTCAGAAATAGGCCAAGAAGCTTAAAATTAAAAGAATAATCAGTCTATTATTACTATAGGAGGAATTACTAGACTGGAAATGGAGTTATACRCCTTGTATTAACTTTTAATCCCTGAAAGCTGTCGTCACCTAGGGGGAAGTGATTTACAAAATGTTACTGTAGATTGGTTGAGAATGTCATCAACCTCTGATATAAATTCTGGGGCTTTGTGACTGTAGCTTCATTTCTTTATTTTGATTCATACACAGGCTATGAATATAAAAAGTGAGGCATGCCCCAAACTGTCCTGAAACACATGGGAGATGTCAGCAAAACTCAGAGCAAAATAGGGGCTATAAAAAAAACCCAAAAAAACCCCAGAGTAAGTATGTAGTAAAAACATATTCCCAGTACTACAAGCACTACCTTTCAAACATTTCAGAATTGTTTATAAAACATTGCAGCAGGTTCTTGCTATGCCACATTTTATCCTGACCATGATACTTCTCATCTAGATTTCCAGGTATCTGAACACAGCTGCTATCCACAGTGAGAGAGCTGTGACAGCAGACAGCCTCAGTGGCTCACAGCAGAGCAGGAGCAGCACCTGGAAATTATCTTAGACCTCCTGGACATTCAGAGATGCCTCACTGAATTTTACTCTTTGTGAAAATAAGGGTCTTGAAAATTAGTTTAGAAATGTTAACATTATATATTTATTGAAAAAGTGCCATATCAAAGTTTCCTAAAGTTGCTTTGAACACTGTTCTTACAGCAGGTAAGTTCAAGAAAAGACCCAGAATATCCCTACTGAACAAAATATGAAGGAAAAAAGAAAAWCTGTGGTAGCCCATGGGAATAGTGGAAAACAAGAAAGCAAAGTAGAGCAGCTGAGCATACAGTGCTCAGGGCTAAAACTTTATTTTCCTGAGTAGCCTCTGAGTCATGGCTACTTCATCAATTCTCCAGAAGAAAAGCTTTCCAATATTTCAGTCATACTGCACAGGGATGTGCTTCATATCTGTCCTTGCTGAAAGAACAACTTCTTTTGGGGGTGCTTAGCCTGGGTTGGTTACCCCAGTTTACAGCAGTGAAATCTGTCATTTAAACTGAGCTCTTGGTAGAATCCCAGAGAATCTGAGCTTGAATTCATCTGCTTGAATAGCTAAAAATTCAATAAACTTCTTTCACTGCTGTTTTAATCCAGTTTAATTATAATTAATTTAGCTGGAGGATAAATGCACCCGTGATACAAAGAAYAGTGAGCACTCATTTGGCACCTCAGTGTCAGCCCACGAGACCAACTCAGGACCATTCTGAGTTAGATGCAGGAGCATCCAGCCAAACCCAGGCCCTGCTACTGCTGGAGCAGCCATTATTTCAGTTTTCCAGTTGTCTGGGCCTGAGGCCTGTTTTGGCTAATTCAGAAATTTTTTTTCAAAAGAAAAACTTCATCTCAGTGGTTGATTTATTGGGGAATTCCATCTGCATCCTCAGAATAAAAAAAGGTACTAGAGACTGGTGCCTGTAGATAGTAAATTCTATAGATTATAGCCCTGAATTATTCACAGYAGCTACCAGGGCCATTTTTAAACACCTTTCATGCAACCAGAGCAACGTCATCTCACCTGGGTGAAAAAACARTCTCTGTTCATTGGTTCCATCTTGGCTAATCCCTGGAAGTGTTCAAGGCCAGGCTGSATGGGGCTCTGAGCAGCCTGGGACAGAGAAAATGTCCCTGTCCATGTCAGGAGAGCTGCAATGAGATGATCTTYAAACTCCCTTCCCATCCCAAGCGATTCCATGAATCCATGATTTTATTTCAAGTTTACAGAAACTACCACTTAAGAGAAAGCAATCACTTATAGGGATGGAATAAGAAGCCAAGTACAACTAAAACTTTTTTTCACAATACATGGCCCATTAAGGTGTGGAGAAAAGTGAAGRAAATCAAGTTTAAAGAGCAAAAGTATTTCTTTTTTTTTTTTTTTTCCTATAAATTTATGCTGGAAGTCCAGCAGCAAGTCACAGAACACTAATTTTTAATAACCACAGCACACCTAGGAATGTCAGCTATGCTGACTGGTTTGTTGTGAGCAAATTGGTAACATAACCTATTATTAAGATTGCATAATACTTCCAATTTATATGGCCTTGTTTGAAGTCCAGGAAACTCATAAAAAACTGAAGCCACTAAGACTCAAATTCTCCAGGCTCAGGCAATGCCTCAGGGTGAATGTGTTTGAACATTTTCAGCCAAAATTATTTGGTCATCCTTAGGCACAAAGTCAGGGAAATTCTTGCTGTTACTTGATTCCCTCCACCCCCATCTGTTTAAATAAAAAAAGGTGACACTCTCAGGTGATTTTAGTATTTTGAAGCATTCATAACCTTTTGAAACACTGAGTCTGACAATGGGACTGATGATACTCACTGTCTTTGCACAATGAAAACAGCAGCTTTTCTTACAGTTCCCATTTCAATAAGATTATTTGAGAGTAAGTTTAAATAAATATCTCAAGATTTGGAGGACATTTATAATCCAAGCTGTTCAGTGCCCAAGGAGCAGGAGGTCAGCAGGTAACCAGAGAAAAYATCAGATTTGCAGCCACCAAGCTTCCCACAGGTGCTAGGAACTTGCCCATTTATCCAAGAGCATTTTTGCATTGTGTAGCTGGTAATTTGATAGGTTTTTTTCACAAAACACAGCCATTTGTTTTGTCTGCAWAATGGAAGGTGATGCATCTGTTCAATTTATTCGTTCAGGCCAATTTCCTTCGAGGTTTATTTATAAACAATGGAGCTTTCAATGTTTTTTATCTCAAKGTAAGAGGAAGGCAAGCAAAATGTTGTCCCTCAGTCATGTGTCAGATCAGAACAGCAGAACTTGTCTAGAAGTTCTTCAAATCCTATTCAGATTTTGGACATTTTATTCAGATACTGATAGAAATCTCTCATTCATGTTCAAATTTTAAAAAATTRAAGACCAAAACAGATGGGAAACTTCACATCTGATGGAAACTCAGCCTGGGATTTTTTTCTGTTTGCTYTTCTGTGGAAAACAAATCAAGCTAAAATAATAAACAACTTTTAAAGTTATACTTTGTGTATCATAGAGCGGATTGCAAAAGATTTGAATACTGCTACATCAAAGTAAATGAAGGACTGGCCTGTTTCAAAACATATCTTKGTGCCTGTTTTGAGTGGGACAGAGTTAATTTCCTTCACRGTAGTTGATATGGGACTATTTTGTATTTGTGCTCAACATAATATTGATAAATAGAACTATTTTGCTATTGCTGAGCAGGTCTTACACAAAGCCAATGCCTTTCTGCTATGTGAATTGTATTAATGAAAAAATTAACCTATAGAATTACTAATCTATAAATTACAACATTTCTCCATCCTAGATTTCGGACAGGATGAGACCATGGGACAAAAGTCTGATCACTACTGATTTAGAACAGCTCAATACCTAGTATTTGCCTCCTTATTTAGACTTCAATATTGRCACTTCAGCTGAGAAAAGAGAGGAAAAGATCAAGAAAAGGCCTCTAACAGAAGAATTTAAGACAAATCTTTTGGCAGACATCTTGGGTTTTTTTTTTTTATAGTTCAAGAAGTTACTCAGGAGTATTTAAGTTTTATATAACTCTCTTACAGTATGAGAACCTGCTCCATAACCAATGAATGGAAATTCTTATCAGGTCTGCTGCAAGTAAACTCACCACTTTTTTTTCATATAAACTTGTCAAATTATTTCTCTCAACACGCACTGCACACCTGGGATTTCATTAAACAATGTCAAAGATGAGATTTTTTGATGTTTTCACCTTAAAATTTTTGTTCTAATGGTATCCTAACACATAAATGTAACTGTGCAGATTCCACATACAGTAAGAAAGAACATTATGTATGTTCATTTTGCTTCTCTGGTTTATTTTCATCTTTTCAGTTGCTACTTTAAAATTGTTGTGGGAAAAAAATCAATAGAGAAGTAGCTGTAACAGAGTGGGTGGTGGAGAGGGCCCTTTCTGAAATATTTCATATTATCTAGTCACCTAAATAGAATTTTCAGCTTTTCTATCTTCTAATCTTTCTTGCTTTTGTCCTAGTCTGGGATGTTTTCCACATGGAGCAAATCTGGAAAGGAAGGAGGAGTGTTTTGGTGTTTGGTTTCAAGAGGAGAGATTACATTTTATAAATGAGGAAAACTGTGTGCTGTGCAGGAAGTTAATGAACATAGCTTCAGATACCTTCAGGGSATTTTATCTGGACAGTAAAACAATCACTTCATTATCAACCTCACCTCAAGGCCTTGTTCCTTTCTGGGCTGGAGTTCTYCAAAGGGTAAAGTGGATTTATCTGTGTGAATGAACTTTGCAGGACTGAACCTTCAGCCCCCAAGGTTGAGAACACAACTCTGAACGACTTTGCACATGGGAAGAGTCCTCTTRAGCTCATTTCAGCACTATTAACAGWCTGCAGAGGAAAAAGTCCAATGGAGTCACCCCAGGAGTTATTTAAATACAAAAGTCTATTCAGATCAATGCATGGATTTGCAATCTGGGAAATGCCACGAGTTGACCTTCTACATAATCTCCTGAGGAGCTTCAATATGCCTTTGTTTATTCAATTAATTTATGAAAGTATAGAATCTTTGGTTTTTATGCAAGAATAATTCCCCCTCCCWAGTCCCAGATGTTTTCCTGGATGTAATTTCAATGTTGTGTGTCTTATTTAATGCTTTTGATTAAATTTGTATTGCATTTAAAATATCAGGATGTCCAATCAAGTGCAAAGAGACATGTGCAAATGAAGTGATTCATGCAATGGGAATTAAATCTTACACTGCCTTGTCACCTATTCTTGCAGGAATGAATTTCATTTACAGCTTGAGCTTCCATCACACATCACCAAGCTTGCAAACAGCCTAGAAAACACATTGCATACTCATTGAATGTGGATATGGATTGCAGAAAACCTATGATATGTTTTTAAACAAATATCTTTGGTTTTGTGGTTGAGCCACAGCTACTCCTTCCTCTTGAAAAGTAAGAAAATGTATCAAATAATACTTCAAGGATTTTGTAGAAATATTGTAATTAAAATTTGTAAAGCTCCCTTAAAAAGAGAACGAATTGGGCAGCAGACCCAAGGTCTGCCAGAGGCCCTGCTTTCCAAAGCATCTTCACACCAACAAGTAAATTGTAAATTTTAACTAAAGGAAATGTTAGAAGAGGGAAAGCCTCTGTTAAATTGAGGGCTGGGATATAACAGTGAGCCAAACCCTAAGCTTTCCTAAGTCAGGGCAACGGGACAAGGCTGATGTCAGTGAAACAGAGTTCARATGTTCTGCCTGAAGATGTAATTCAGCATCTAAGGAAAATCAGCTTCAATGGCATGGACATGAATAGTCAGAATAGTTCTCTATAGTTCTCTGGGCCTTATTTCCATTTGCCTTCCTCTCCATCAGTGWCTCTCACTGAATTAAAATAACTTCCAGCTTTCAATGCTGTTTCTCAGTGTGGTGTGCTTGCCCACACTAAAGAATGACAAGGGTGAGGGCAAGAAATCCCTGCATGCCAAAACCTGTCTCTGGTGTGATGACATGCCAAAACAACCATTTCAGTCAAAGTTCAGCCTAAGGATGGCAGGGGTGCAGTGATCTTTGGTGCTGCTTGCAGGGTTAATTAGTAATAGCAGCAACCTCGAGTTACTAAAACCGCATCACAATTTTAATGTATCTTTTAGGTTGATAGGAACTAAGTTACACAAATAATGCTGGTGTTTGTGATCCTTCATGAAACAGCCATTTTGATAACAGCTGGAAGTTCTTGCACTTGGTTCAATTGCTGCATTGTTAATTTTTTTTTGGTAGTCTTTCCTTTAAATAGCACAGTAAATAAAAATTTAACACAAACTTCCCTTAGTTATGATGCTTCTATATTTTAGTTAGGTTGTATCCTGTCCTGAAAKAAAGATTGTAATAAAGAAGCACCATTGGGCAGGACAAAGACTCCCAGAATAATCAAGCTGACAGTGATTTTCTGTTTTCTTTTGTTATTATTGTAACAGCAGTTGCCTGATCACAAGCTTTTCCTCTTCTCAAACTAAAATTCTCTTCATCTTAATGAGGTCACAAGAATGTATTTACAACCTCAGATCCTATTGTCTCTGAAATGTTTCTTTGGATGCTTGTCCTTTTTAAAAATAAAARTGTTTCTGTAACAAACCTGTTGTGAACAAATACAGGGGAAGCAGAGCCCCAGTGACAGAAGTCCCTAAAAACCCATGGCAAGTGGAAGATCACTTGCTGTGGCAAACTGAAACCCAGAACAAAGACATGGCTACAAGATTCATGAGGGATTGTAGGACCTGTTATGCCCATTCTGGAAAAATTAGCATAATCTCATAATTTTAAYACCCATTAGTATCTGGTAGATATTCACATACACCAACTGGTGCTTTTCTCCCCAGTTTTACCTCTGGAGACCCAAAAGCAGGGTTGTAGGGTGAATTTCCTGTGGTTGTAGGGTGAATTTCCTTCTCCCTGCTCCCTCCACCCAGTGCCAGGAGCTGTCACAGGACAGGCTCCAAAAGAAAAGTCACCAAAAGCTGCAGGAGCCCCCAGGGTATTTTTTCCATCTGTGCACTGCTGCACAGCTTCTGATCACTCTTCCCCTCCCATTGTTTTTGCAGCTTTCAGGATTTATTGYGATATTCAGGACATTTGTTTTATCTGTATTCCTGAACAGCTGGAATAGAGAGAACCAGCATTTCACAGCTTCTGTTTTTTAAGGAAAGCCCATTTCACCMCAGAGCATCAGAATGGCTCAGAAAAAGGAAAGAAAAAACCCTGTTTTTCAGGCCAATTTCACAATTTGAACAGGAAGGGAGCAGGGAAGCTGGTCTTCATCTCAAGATTTTTCTTAATCCACAGGCAAGAAACACATTTTGTTATTGTTTGGAAAAAATACAGTTGTTCTTGGTATGAATAAGCCCCTGCAGAGAAAGTTGCTGTTTTCCAGTGGATGAAAATTCTTCCTTCAGAGCTCCTGGAAACTGGAGACGTGAAGATTACGTATGTGATGCTTATCTGCATCACAAAGGAAAGTTTGGATCTGGTTGTCAGAGTGCTTTATGAGKCTTTAAAATAAATCCTGTTTAGGAAAGTCAGATTTACTGGGGCAATTTTGAATATTTCATTGGATTAATCACAACTTCAGATACGTGGAAGTGAAAATTAAGGAAGCATTAGAAACCACAGTTGCTGTCAAAAGGAATCTACAGTTGTTCTCTGACTGCAATATATTTTCATCATTCATCCAGATTTAATTTCTTCAATGGCTTCTGGCTTAGGGAAGAAGCAAATTATTTCTGAGGGTTATGGCTGGTGTCCTCAGAAAACATATGACATATATTCCTGCTATTTCACATGCCAAGAGAATGCATTCAGAGCTAGGTGATGTGGAAGAAACCTGTAGGAAAAAGATCTTTACCTGGGCAATTCAGAGGCCAAAAGCAAGCAGTCCATGAAATTCTCTTGGGCCAATTTCTTTGTTGATGTAAGAAAAGGAAAGCATGTCCACCAATTGCAGCAGCACATACACCAGGGGAAAAAATAGTCTAACCAAAACAACCCACTAATAAATAAATACAGTTAGCACACTGGCCTCAGAACAGCTGCTGAAACAGAGAGCACTGTGCCCTTTCTCATGTCCTAACAGACAAAAATATATAGCTCTGTTTTACACCACTGTTATCCCTATCTAAATATGAAAACAGAGGGGAAAAGGTGAATAAATAGATTTAAAAGTATGTGTCCAGAGAGGCCTGGGGCTTTTATGTGTAGAGATTTATTTACAATCTTTTCTTTTTCACCAGATCTAGTAATGCCCTCACAGCCCTTCCTCAAAGAGTCAAAGACTTGAACATTTGCACGGAGCAAAGGAGAACATTATTGATTATAAACTGTTTAGTGTAATTAAAGWTGAATTTACTCCATTTCTTTCCAAAATATTTGAATGAGAAATGCTTAATCWGGGAGAAGACCTTCTCCTGTCTCCAGGCAATTCAAAGGAAACCATAGGAGACTKGTCCTCATCCACATCTTATTTCCAMGCTGAGTCTCACATTTCCAGCTCGGCACAGGGACTTCAGTGCCTGAGACTCTGAGCTCTGGCAGCAGATTTCAAGTGGTCTCAGAAGATCTTCCAACCTCCCCCAACCCTGCACATCCCWCTGAGGGTGCACAGAAGCCAACCTSGTGCCACCYTCTCYCCTCCAGCCCCTTRTGGTGCCCACATGTTGGTCCTTTTGTCCCCTAGAAACCCCAGGACTTTTGTGTTAAAAAGTCATTCATGTGCCCCATATTCATGTGTCCCTTCAGGCAAATCTTTTTCTGGCTTGCTCTGGAAAATTTGTGACACAACCAGCAGAGCCTGTGCCCTTTCCTAAATCCTACGTACACTCCAGAGAAGTTCTGCTGATTTAAACAGCAGAGCCTGGGGGTCATGACCCCTTTCCTTGTCCAAAAATAAGTTTTCAGAAGCTGCCCTTGTGCCTGGCTTTTTTTTTTTAAAGCAAAAAGAGGTTCAAAAACTCCTGCAAATGGCTAAGTTCAGTGAAAACAAGAAATCCACCTCCAGGGAAGTGTTCTTCAGTGCCACCAATGAGGGATGAACTGGAGAGCAGGGGAGCCACAGGAAGGAGCTGATTGCTGGCTGGGACYCTGGGATGGAAGCTCAGACTCCTCAAAAAGAGACAGGCCACTGCACCTATTTTTTAGTGCTGAGGCTGTTGGGAACCTCTGCCACAGCTAAACAAAGTCTGGAATAAACCTTGCAAAGTAGCCCAGAGAAGAATGGTTATTTTGTTTTGTYTTGAGAGATACTGATCTAATATTTAACAGACAGGAACACCACAGCCTGAGAATTTTTGGATCACAAAAGTGGAAAGCTAAGCAATTATTTCTAMTGATACTTYTATTTTTTTTTAATGAACAGCCAGTTTAACTGCTGATATTAATTCCCTCTGGCCCACACCAGCTCTTCCCTTGTGCTGAGGGATGTATAAACATTGCTTCTTGTCTGACTTGAAAGAGTCCAGGCAATCTGAAGCTTAAAGAGCTTTCCTGRGGTGTGTTGAGCATAGCTCCCACTAGACCCAGAGCCATTTACACCCCAAACCTCTCTGGTACACAGCAGTCAGCTCCTCATTCCTGAAACACAGGCCAGGAACATGGATAGAAACAGACTAGGTTCAAGAGGAGGGTCAGAAATTAATTTTGACAGATGTTTTTATCAGCCTACAAAGCTGAACAACTGAAAGGTGATTTTCCAAAAGCATAGAAATTCACATTTTTACTCCTTAAGGAAAGAACTCATTTAATAAAGCTCAGCAAATTTAGAGAAAAGTAATTGTCCTCCTGTTCCAGATAGCACTGGATATTTTGAACTAGGAAAGTTTAACAGAGTTGAACATAAAATGTACCAAGCAGGTGGTTTTTATTAAGATTTCTGATGTCATGCATTACTTGGAAGCCACACAAAGCATGCAGGGAACATTGTGAAATGAAGTTAACAAGAGGGTCACACACTCTGCAGCTTCTGTAGGCTGAGCTTGCAGCATGCCAGAGAGGTTTCTTGCCTTCCTCCCAAACCTCTCCTCCACACTCCCCATCTGTCCAAACCAACTTTTATTATAAAGCCTCCTCCCCCCTCCCCAGAGGTGCTGTGTGTTCCACATGTCTGTCTCTTCCACTCTCCCAGTTACCATGCAAAATTTCTCCCCGTTCACTTGCCCTGTCCCACCCCCAGCAGCACCTCCTGGTCTCTGGCATAGCAGGATCCTGCAGGGTTTTGCCCCAGTGTTCCCTCTTTCCTGGCAGCTCAATCTCCACTTTTTTTCTGGTCCACAGAGGCCGAGAAATTTTCATTTTTTTGGAACCCACCTGTCCCCAGTAACAGAGGCTCTTGTTTGCTGTTCCTGGCCCTGCTGATGTTGGAGCTGTTGTCTTTCTTTCCCAGGATATTCTCACTACACAAACTACTCYTCCACCCTTTCTCACATCTCCCATTTGCCCTTCCATTTCCTAACACCAACACTTTTGTAGGAAACAGTCCATCAGAGTAACACCATCCTGAGCAGCTGTGAGGAGAAGGTGGCATTTCTACCCTGCTGTACAGGAACCATACCCAGGGCTCYGATCCAAAACCACTCCAGCTGTGGCTGGATTTGAGAGAAAGAAGCAGCTGCTCTTGTCTCCCATTTTCTTTTATTACTTTTCTGTGAAATCGAGGTCTTGGCTATCAAAACCTAAAACTTGCCCTAAAGTTTCAGAAGCATTTGGGTGTGATGTTCAGAAGTTGCTGTGTTGCAGACRTACAGAGAAATGCCACTGGGTTCAGTCTGTGTCCTCTTGAGCCAAACCAAAAACCAGACCAGAGGTTCTCCTGAAATAATTCCTCTCCAGCTGCAGAGTAAAATAGGCCCTGCTCACATCCAAGACACAGGCACTGAGCTTTCTGAAAGTGCACTTATGTAAGAGATGAAGAAAAAGAATGCAGCCTCTACCCCATGATCAAAGCTGACAATTAACTTTGTATACAACTTTTTTCCTAGATCCAGTTGCAGGCCTTTATATTTACCAGGCTTTGTATTTACAGTTCTGTGTAGGTCAGAGCCTGATCCAATCATCTACAAAGCCTGGGGGTGATGGTTGCCTTTAGGGTTCTTTGCCATCCCCTTTCAGAGGTGGAGACCAACTCCAAGCTTGTAAACACACACATATGTCAGCTCAGAACTTCTGGGGATTCTGCCTCAGACCATATCTGTCTGCTTCCTTTAATTAACAGCAAAAAGGTTCATCACCTTTAATCCTCTTTTTTCTATATAACAGAAAAGGAAATCATGGCATGATTTAGAATTTTGTTTTTGAGCTTGCAAACAAAAAGAAAAAAAAAAGTAAACTGGAGCTGTGCACTTCAAAGACACTTTCTTCCACACAGATTTTTCCAATTTGTTCTTTATAACACAAAGACTGTCAAAAGTGACATAGAGCTGTTCTTTGCAAAGAAAAGGCTACTCATGAGATCCCTCCTCCTATATCACTAAATTCACTGCTTCTAGACTTTGTGTTGTATATATTGATTGTTCTCCATAATGAGGAAGAGATTGCTCCATAGCAGAATGCTAAGTATGGTTCCAGCTGCAKTGAGAAGCATAATTTGTTTTGCACATTGTAATTTACAATTATTTCTTTCTCTTATTCAATAGAAGACTTTCATGTATTTATTCTGTGCTCTGGGCATATTTGATATTCCTGTAGACAGCAGAAAATATC
Source organism: Sporophila hypoxantha (assembly GCA_002167245.1). Taxonomy (NCBI): domain Eukaryota; kingdom Metazoa; phylum Chordata; class Aves; order Passeriformes; family Thraupidae; genus Sporophila; species Sporophila hypoxantha. The sequence goes on along the minus strand of NDFG01000353.1, from coordinate 798,221 downwards.
CCCCTCAAATATGCTGATGATATCTCAAGTGAAAACAAGTCCATGAGACCAGAAGCAATTTTCCAAAGTCCATAGATGCTCATAGGACCTCTCAAATTTAAGAAATTTCAACTTTGGCATTTGTAAATAAAGCTGGTATGAAAAGATCAATCAATTATCAAATTATCTAAGAGTCTTAAGAGCAAGACCAACATCTCAGACTTTGCTGAAAACCTCAGAGTTAGCAAATCTAAGGGCAATGATGTGAAAAAACTTCAGCTAATAACAACCTATCTGCTTCCAAGTATATTTAATATTCCCAAGCAGAAAGGGCTACATCAGTCAAATTCTCAGACAAAAGACACAGTATTCAACATAGATGGAAAAATACCTCAATCACTCTGGAATTGAAAACATTCTAATGGCCTTGGAGCTGTCCCAATGTGTAAATGCAAAAGAAAATAAAATGTATCCTCCATAGAGAGCCTGAGTATAGTACACACAAGGAATAAGAGCTAAAGTCCTCTTGAAAACTGCTCTCTACAATCTCTCTTACAAGGCACAAGAATGAAAGCACTTCACACTGACTTTGCATTTTATCTCTTAAGGAAGAGATAAAATAACATCCTCCTGAGATCAGAGGTAAGCCAACAGCTCTAAAAATACCATCAGGGTTATAAAAAAATCACATTAAAAGATCAAACTCACCATGTGTATGGCACCTGGGCTGCTCCACAGACTACCTGGTCCAAGAAGTGCAAGGAACTCAACTGGAGCTTGCTCATGAGCTGGAACAACAGGGAAATACTGGCACAAAATGGCCCCAGATTTCACAGGCTGCATCCTGCAAAAGCTTCTCCAGCAGCAGCTGTTCCCAAGAAGAAAAGCTGATTTTCCCAAAAGGAGAAAGTAATGGCAGCTGATGAAAATATCAGGTTTCCATGTTCCTGCTGTTAGCAGAGGGCGCTCACCTGTGGAGCCAGAGCCTGGATCAGGGCCAAAGCTAAGGCCACCTTTCTCTGTCTTGTACTAAGCATGGCTTGTTGGTCAACATTTATGTTTAAAAATCAGTGTCTTCTGCTATCAGAGGTAGAGAGTTGGAAGGGAAAGAGGGAAAGCCATCACCTATCTCACCTTTCTCTCTGGCAGTTCTGTAAATTCCCTTCCATCTCACCTCTGGTTTTTTATCTTTACCAATTAACTGCTGAGGCTGCATCAGCTCCAGTACCTGCTCCTTACACCCATAAAAGTCAATACAATGGGATGAGAGATGGCAATTCTAAACCTATAAATCCAATTTTCATTTACTGTGGTCTGAAATTGCTGGCCTTACCATATATCTCTTTGCAAATGTTTAGTTTTCAGGCAGGCCAGCTGAACTAATTGTCTGTGGGTTTTATCTTCTGTATGCATGCTTTATCTTTTATRTATTTGTGTTCTGGTAAACACTACATACATATTACAAATTACCCTGATGATGCATCTTAAAACTGGGCTTCAGCCACGTGTTCTGCTGGAACCTTTGACAGCCCCAGGAGGATGAGTTGCTGTCCACAGAGAGGTGAAYTTGGGCTCCACAACTGAGGTGTTTCTCATGGCACAGCTGTGTTGATTTTTGCTTGCCTCGTGGTGGAAAGTTAAATTTAACATTAGCCCTTGATTGGGTCCTCCTAGTTAGATATAGAGAGGTGAATTGGGTTTTTTTTCCCTGAAAGACAGAGGTGGCTGATCTCACTGAAATTAAGCTTGGCCAGGCAAAACTTGTGGTTTATATTTAAAAAAAATAAAAGCCAGCAATATAAACCCACATTTATCATACAAAATCCAGAAAAATAAAACACCTAGTCACCTTCCCATTCTAATGAAATTTGCCAGCAGCTTTTGGGTCTGATCTTGGGCTTCTCATGTGTAAAGTTCATGTCAACTAAAATTCCTAAAAGCATCTTCTGCTGCAGGGATGGTGACAAATAACTGTGCTACCTAAGCCCTGTGTCCTTTTGAGCTAAACCAAAACCCACATAGTAGCCTCATAAAGAAAAAGTGTTGTATCCCCCAAAACTGAACATTTCTCTGCAATGAAAGTCATTTTTTAAAAATAAATTTTCAGGAAAACCAAAAGGAAACGTCTTTAAAAAAAATTTTTTTTTCAGTTTATCTGAAATGTTTCCTTCACTTAATTTTCCTTTCTGATTCAGCACAGCACCTTCAAATTTGGCATTTGCATCTGGCTGCCTCCTGCTGTGGTACTGAGAGCTGACAGCCACCAGAATTCCATTCAGGTGCTGGAGGCCAAGCTCCAAGGCACAGTCACCTGCCTCGTAGCACAGAGAGTGTCTGGGGAGATGAAGCCCAGAGAACAACTATGGTAAATCCATATTGTTATTTTATTTATCATCCCACTGCTCATATCTCAATGGTGGAGTGAGTTTCCTTCACACCTTCCTTCTGTCCTATTATATAAACTACAAAAAAATTAAAAATTTTCATTAAAAATTAAAAATTTTTCATTAAGAACTTTGCTGTGATATCTTTGTTATTAGAAGGGATGAGGAGACATGCATCTGTAAGAAAAGTATGTCCAAGGATTTTTGGAGTTAATTCAGGAAGTATTTCTTTTCCCCAAATGGTATTTGAATATCATAAAAAAGCTGGCTATGTAATTAATTTAGTTACATGGAATGTTGCATAAATGTATGAAGTTCTTGAAAAATAGATTTGACTGAGAAAAACACATGTTAATGAGGAAAGTGGTAATTTGCTGTTCTAAATTTCCATAAACAAGCATTCAAAAAATCCCTAGTTTTAAATAAAAGCTGTATAAAAAGCATCTGTCCTTAAACAGAAACAATTCCATCTGTCAGTAATATAATTTGTATTTCTCAACATTTTGCCATGACTCTGCAAATAGCAAAGTGTGGCAGCAGACAGCAGCACAAGACTCCAGTTTATTGAGTGTTTAGCAGGGTCTCTGCTTCTCTTAGAAACTGAGCCCTGTATTTCCACTAATAACAGTCTTGGGGTGTGTCTTCAAMAAAACCCCAACCACAAACCAAAACTCAAAAATCCCCATAAAACAGCAAAAAGAGCACAGCAAGATCCTTTCTCAAGCTGAGCCGAAGCATAAAAAAGTCAATTTTAATATTCCTCATTTCTCCTGGAAGCACTGATTGCTATCCTTTGCCTTAAGAGCTCTGCTTTTATGTTTTCCAAGGCTGGGTGGAAAAACATTGTTGTTTCTAGGTCACATATGATGTGGTTTCTTATCCAGCCAYGTCCTGCTCAGAGATCAGCCAGTTCTCCTGGTGCCATGAGGATGATGAAGGTGTCCTGGATGTGCAGCAGGCAGCTCAGCTGGAATCAGCAGCCATTCCTCATGCTGAATGCTTGTACTGTGCAATTATCTGTGTTGGCTTTGGGCTGCTCAGTGTGCACCAGGCTCAGCAAAGTGGTGGCATGTATCAGAATTGCTGCATGGGCTATTCCATGGCACGGTTGCCACCTTGCTCTCAGTTTATTTAAGCTGTTTAGCAGCAATAATAATTTTCTGTCCTGTGGATGATAATTGGCAATGCCTGCTCAGCTGGCCTGGCTGGCTGCTGTACAAGACACACTGTAGAACTTTTCTTTTTATTCTGTATTCTCCAGCAAGTACAGCTCTGCACTGGCATCTTGGGGTGCATTTATCACTGTTCCTTTTTTGTCTGAATTTTAGGYTGTGTCCTTTCACATATTGTGCTCTTGTGCCTTGGTTTGCACATCTCTGTTTATGTCTAATAACTGCACAAGATGGAGTGCAGCTGAGTAATCAAGCYTTACTGCAGAAAACAAACAAAAGAGAGGAACATGTCCCACTGAACAACCTTCCTGTCCAGTTTCCTGATGTTAGGCAACAGMACCTCTCAATTTTATTTAGAAGAAACCTCCAGCTACAGAGAACCCATCTGAGCACAGCCCTTACCCAAAAAAATCACTCTTGGAGTCAGACCATCAGTGTTTCTCTACTCCTTAGGGGCCAGAGTGTGATTCAGAGTTCTGATAAGAAGTTCTATATTTGTCCCCAGCAATGTGTGCTCTTTCATTCCCAAGGGGGCTTGAATATTTGGGCACATCTTGAAAAGAAGCTGTTCACCCTGCTGCAGGCACCAGCAAACAAACAACTCCCAGTGGTGCCTCTCTGGGTACCAGGCTCCTGGTAAATTCAAAAATACTCAAATGCTATGATTCTGATTATCTTGCTGGAGTAGTTCACAGAACAAAAATTATTAAAGAGCAAACGGCCAAAGAAAAAAAAAAAGCCACAAAATAACCCTGCTGCAAAAGCAGTCAGGCTGCCAGGGTGTTCTTCCAGTCTCCTGTAGATTTGGCACATTTGTCTGTACGTTTGTAGTTATTCTGGACCAAGTTTTGGAAATGCAACTAAAGCAAACATTCCAGCTGCCTAGACATGGTATCTGCTCCATGTTGGCATCAGTGCCACGCAGGAGCTCCACCATGTCATGCAGTTCCCAGACTTGATACTCTGGGAGAAAAATCAATATAGTCCCATTGAAATAAGCTTCCATGCTATATCCTTCTAAATAGGAAAAAAGAAAAAAAGCAACTAAAATTTGCTTTCATTTGGAGCATTCTGAAAGGCAGAACTTCCATCCCAGTATCTCCAGGCTTTAAAAACAGAACACTAAATTATATTCTCAAGTCCCAAAATAAAKAGAATTTTCAGCACAAGAAAAAGATTTTTAAACGGTAAACATTGCATAGCATCTCTAAGCATTCACTTCAGCACACATCAGCTCACTGGAGTTAATACTGTCCAATACCTTGTACACAATATTTTTGCTGCTGCTAAAGTTGCCATCATAATTAACTGGATTTTTTTAAATTAATTGTTGTAAAGTTTTGATTACCAGAATCCARTAACTACTACCCTAATGTTCACAGGAATTCACTTTGAATACCTATCCAGGGCCCTTTGTAATGGATCCTGATCTAGCAGCTTGATTCTAAACTGGAATTCCCTTCTTGGGATTTTGGACCCCACTGGTCTTTTGTATCACAAGTTGTTAAGAGATTTGTTGAGTATTTATTTTGGTTTTTTAATAAGGAATGCCATAGAAAGCAGCCTTATCTGAAGCTCTCAGTTCCCAAGAGCATCCTGCAAACCAGCAAGCTCTAACCACAAGCTCTTCAAGCCTTCAACTGAGCTGAGCCCCAGGCAGTAATTAGTCCCATTAACAGCTTCTACCTGGTGTTTCAGATGTATTCTATTAGCTCGTTACAAATTAATTTTAAGAGATGCCATGTGGCTTTACAGCATTAGTAGTCCAAAGCATGTCACAGAACAACTAAGTGGCTAAAGATTAAACTTTAACAGGTGGGAACTGAACTGCAGTGCCCCTGTGTTTAATCACTTTTGTAACAAGACTTGTGGGAAACAAACCCACMCAGAGATTTGTTGTTACTCCATAAAATTTAAAATAAAACCAGAGAGAACTTAAAATGAAAAYACTGTCCATAAAACCAATCCATTTACAAGAAATCTTACTTTTTCTTCTCCAAAYAGGATGGATTTTCTGTGAAACTTTATTACCTGGAAACAATATCAATTTAGCAAGCTAATAATTCAACACAGCACAATCGAATATGTCTCAGTGAAAATCTTACTAGAAAAAGTGCATCACATTTTTTCTCAGTGGCTCTGACACCTTCAGATATTTTTTCTGACATCCTTCCCTCYGTAGCAGATCACTTTATTTTCTGGAGCATGAGGAGGTTATTCCTCCTCATTGTTTTCCCAGGAAGCCAGGCTGGCAGGTGTCCATACTCTGCCCTTTACACTCCATTGTGCTGCAGTGCCAAGGGCTGAGCTGGCAGGATTCCACTTGCAGAGGAACCACTCACCTGCCAAGCAAGGGAGAGCTCCCATCTGTTCCACTCCCTGCTTCTGCTCTAATTTACCAACATCTCGAGAAGGCAGCAAAAGGCTTTGCTCTCAWATTTATTTAGTCAAATTACCATGAAAAACGTGACCTGGTCAGCTGTGTCACCCTCAGTGAAACAACAACAACAACAAAATCTGAAATTAAATATCTCCAGTGACAGCATAGCTGAAATTTGTCTGAAAGTTCCAAGTCCTGGCACRTACCTAAGAGCAACACTGTAATTGCTGTCAGCATTGGGTAAAACCTTAAAGATGGAATAGTTTACTGGCAGTAGCTGTCATCTAGGCATTTTTAGCTGTAATGCACAGAGGAAATGTTTGTTTTTAAAAATTCTCTGTAATCTAAGGTTAAAAATACCGTGGTTATAAAAATCCTACGTGTAACATATATTCTTTAAAGCTCAAAAACCCAAAGTGACAGATCTCAGATAAAAATGGAAAGGTATTCTTAATTTATAAGCTACAGGCACACTGTGCACTATTGGTACCAGATAGTAAGGAAGATCCACAAGTCCTGGGAKACAGAGGTTTAAATCACCATATGCTCTGAACAAAAGGCTCTTTTACTTGTCCTCCTTGACTCAAATAAGAATAAATATATGCAAAATTTRGCAAATGCTACAGAGAAACTGCTCTTTACTGGAAAGCACCATGTATKCATTTTAAAGGTATTAAAAACCAGRAGGCTAAGCAAAAATACAACCACACTCAGTACTCCACCAGTGATTACTGCTGCCCCCAAGCTGATGCTGACCATGTCTTACACCAAATGTATATAACCACAGSGTGTTTTAACTCTCAAGCAGATTTCTCAGTAGTAACTTTTCTGCAGTGTTTTGAAAAGTTACTGTAGTTCTACAGCCTAAAAACAAAAAAAATAAAAAAAATCTTGGTTGCAAGTTTTACTCTCAGAATTTGGCAAGCGAAATGAACTCAGAGTCCTGTAGAATAACTTGCTTACCAAGCAGTCATTTGGATTTGAAATATCTGCAGCCTATTATTGAGTGCTAAATAGTGATAATCAAGAGAAAGTAATAAATTAGGGACCTTCAGCACATGAAGGTTGCCATGGTCACCCATGACGACCCCATGGTCATGTTCACTCCCAAGAATTCCTCCTGGTCAGTGAGCTTAAGAGATGTGTATAAGAGACAGACCCCATGGTCATGTTCACTCCCAAGAATTCCTCCTGGTCAGTGAGCTTAAGAGAAAGCACCCTGTCACTTAGCTGAGGAAGGTTATGGACTGGTGTAAAGAAGAAGAAACATTTACTAAAATTAGGGGGGTTTAATAAGGGGTACAGATAAAAACACTGCTGGCTCTATCACAGTGACAAAGCCTCAGTAKCTCTGGGGTACTGATTCTCTTCTTTTCAGGAAGGAGCAGGTCTGTGTTCGCTGAGCACTGCTGTGGAATAAGGTGCTGCTGGCCCAAGGTTCTCAGTTTAAAAGGGTGTTTGTTGTGTCTTGGTAGCTCATACTTGGCTGAGCTTTGAAAGCCACATTCCTGAYGCCTGAGGTAAGGGCCCTGTGATCCAAGCCTCTCTTTCTCCCTCACCAGCAAGGATGGACACAGGGAACCAGAGGAACATCAAGAGGGATGGAAAGACCATAAMGTCCTGCTGGTGTTGTCCTGTCCCTTCCTGGCACAGCAGCTYTCCAACATTTGGAGGGTTGAAAGTKGAGTTTCCACAGTCTGTGCAGTGACTGCTGGGCAGGGAGCAGCAGACCCATGACAAGAGAGGCAATATTCTCAATACTTTACAGCTTTCCTTTCAGCTGAAGGGATAAGCAGAGCAACACCTCCATGATTTCCATTCCAAATTTGCTCTTAGCTCTGAGAAGGAAGCTGTGCTCAACAGCAAGGGTAAGGCTGACTCTATGAATGACCAATGCTAAAATAATCCTCTTTTTCTCAGCATTTATGGATTTCACAGCTTTTTGAAGATGTTCCTCCTGTCATACACATGACTACCCATGAAAAGTAGACARGATGATTTTTCTGCCTGGTGTTTTTAAAGGAACTAAAAAACCCCAACTAACTACTTAAGAGAATAACTGATAATGTGYTTTAACAGTTTATATTGATGTGTATGTGCTTCCCTTTAGTGAACAGCTAAAGCAGCTGGTTTTGGCTGCACTCTTTGACCATTTAGAGGGTAGTTATTACACCAATTTATAACCATAATTTAAGAAGAGATGGTTCCTTTAAAATTTTAACTTCAAGCACTTAAATCATTAAGGCAGGCAGAGAAAAAAATKTATTGCAACTTGAAGAATGTTATGGGAGTAGTGCATATTGTTTACAGCTGCCACAGCAGTTGTGAGTGCATGGAACTTTGTTTGCAATCCCTGCAASTTTGTGTCCGGAATCTGATTCTAAACAAAGGCTGCAAAATAATAATTAAAATTTGAAATAGGCCTAATTAAGGCCATTAGAAATAATTTGGAACAGGTGTCCACATATACAGTAATGAGACCATTCTGGCATATGGAAGGGATAAAGGCATTAAATGGAATAACAGATCATCAGGCTGAGCTCTGTGTGAATTTACAGGAAGACAAGCACAATATGTGTTCCAGCAAGTGCATACATGAAAACTTTACACCCCATCTTTAAAAACAACTCCAAACCCACCTTTTGTTTTGAAAACATCTTCTATTTCATATTGTTTGCATGCATACATTGAAATTAGTTACCTACAGATTCCTTCTGGAAGGCATCAAGCAGTTTTCCCACAGAGGTAGAGTTTGGCTTGCTGTTCTGCAATAGGTGTGCTAGAAGAACATGCTTGCAATACAAACACTTCCATGATATTTATGGTTGAGGCTCTGAAATCCTTTTAAATCTATTCAGAATGCTGCTGGGAGATAGCATAGCAATTCTTTTGTGTACAGACGTACAGAAGTAGGTTAAAGGAATTCTTATTAATAATAATAATAATAGTAGTAGTAGTAGTAGAAGAAGTAGTAGTAAGGGCACTTGAAAAGATTCTGAGAGTAAAAAAATATTGAGACTTCACTAGTTGAAATTAGCTCAAAAAGCCATGAGCTTTCTTGAGAAACCTCTAGGGAATGTGTTTGCCAAAATCAAAGGCTGAAGAAGGAAGCTCAGGGCACACTAATGAAAGGAATTGGGGATTCATGACAGTGGACAGATGAAATATTCTCCTTGCCTTTTCTTCCCTGGTCTCCCAACAAGTACTTCCAGATTTGTGGAGGAGAGAAAACACCAACAGGAGGTGCAGRCTGAGTCAGGGATGAATCGTGAGGTGCAAAAGCACAGAAAATACAAGGTGCAGAAACCTGTGGTGGTGATCAGTGCCTTTTGGGAGGATGGTGAATCCACAGTGCAGGGAGGGTGGTGGGTGCTCCCCAGTCTGAACCAGCTGCCTACTGGAGTGCTACCCAGTGCCTGCTGGGCTTTCAGCCTGGCTCCACAAGTAACAAAAGCTGAGCCACTTCAGGTTTTTACCTTTCTGTCATAAAGCCACCCCTCTGATTTTGACAAGATGTAAATTGCTGCTCACACTTAACCTCATCTGGTGAGAGCAGCACAGAGGCTGAGACCTCGTGAGGCACCTACGTCACCTGGGGAGATGGGAAAGGAGTGGGAGCCTAAAGCAGTCAGAACATTAAAATAAAAGTGGCTCATTCAGTCACTGGCCAGGAACCAGTGTGTGAGAGCTRCTCAGCAAACACTCAGGCAGGCAGCAGGATGTGCATCACATGCAGAACTGAGGTTAGAAAAWGTTAAAGATGCAAAGTCAGAGACTGAAGTATTAGGAAACACAGCAGAGTTTGTGTGAGTGCCTTGGAGCAAGTTTGTCTTTGTGTAGTCCTAGAAACAGACATCTAAAGGAAAAACCAYCAGGAAAAAAAAAAWAAAAAGAAAACAAAMCCAGCACTTTGATACTCAAAGGTCTGTCTGCCGTGTTCCTGCTTCATGTGATCTCATTCCTATTGTCAGGATAAGGAATACTGTAAATGACAAAAATCCACAGGAGGCAGATCATTGGACTGAGGAAGAGGAAGACCGAAGAGTGGCATGAGGCAAGGTGTTAGATAGGAGAGCATAATGTAAAGTTGTGTCAAATTAAAAAGGCATCACTTTTCTGGAGGTTTGACTCAGAAGCATCTTGTTGCACTCCTGGGAAGAGAACATTCCCTTGGGAACAGCAGTGGTCTGTTCTTCAGCTGCAGCAGCAGAGCTGCTTTCATTTAACTGTCAGTCAAAATAGTCTAGTGAAGGATAAAAAGAAACAGCTGCTCAGTAAAAATAATGAAGGTATCCAGGTGAGAAATTGAAGCAACATCAGCAGGAATAGGGAGCCCAAAATGAGCCATTGAGATCCATGGCAAGAAAGCTGAATGAGTAACAGGATTTTCAGACATTTGTGCCACCCTACTGTTCATGGACTGAACAGGATTTCCAAATCCCTCTCCTGTCCCCAGCTGGAGCAGRAATTGTTTTGTCTCCCTGCTCTGTGCAGAGATCTCACTRTCCCCTAATRTGAAGCTCARACCCACRCACTAAAGCAGCCCAGAATCTGAAAMAYATAAAAGCTAAAACCTGAGGCATCACTGGGGTGYATGAAACTTGAACCCTCAAAAAATTGGATCCAATCCTGCTCCTCAGGCCATTGACTTCTTGGGTGTATTCCCTTAGAGACAACCATACCTTGTCCTTGTAAACCTCTGGTTTCTAGTTAGATTTTTAAGGGACAATATGATAAGGGACAGATTAACAGAGAGCACTGCTCTCATTTCTTAGCCACAGACAGTACATGCTCAAAAATGACACCAAGAGAGTTGCCAAGTCCTGARCTTGTTTTTTACCAGCCACCAAGTCTGATTAGCAAACATTCCAATTTATCCTCACAGAGTTCTTTTTTCCCCTCGAACAACACTCGAGCTTCCCAGAAAAGCTCTCMAAAATGTAAAAAGTGACACAAAAACTTACAAAAAGCCACCACACACAAGAAACAGCTAGGCATATCCAGTCCCAGGCTGGGTCACTGTGCAAAAGCTGCAGGGTATGCAGGCAGCTGTATCCAGGGAAGACACCTTTGCCTTCTCCTTCAGAGGAGGAGCTGTGCCTCAGAGCTACCAGGGAAGCCCAAGTTAATCTGATTTTGGGTTGTAACAGGACCTTTTATTTCCCTTCCCTCTCAAGGGAAGTGTGAAACCCAGAGGCGTTTGCTGTGTTTATGTTTGGGGACCATCAGGAGGAGTCAGGGAGAATCCCCACGCTGGGAATTACTGCCATGACTCTCCCTCCTCCTGGTTTGCAGAGATAGGAGAGGGTCTGGACTCCAACCAGCCTTCWAAAATTCAATATTGCTCAACACCAGCACCAGGTCTATGGATGAATATTTTCACTGACCACAAAGCAAAAGTATGTAATACCCTCCACAAAGCGTGACACTTGTACATTATGTAAAATTCCTGTATTTACAGGGTTCCCATGCAGCATGGGGCTGCATAAACCATTCCTTGTTTTGGTAAGGATATTATTACACTGTGTGCACAGCACAGAAGGGCTGAAGGTAGCTCAAAACTACTGTGTATGGTTTCTTTTATCCTTCCAGAMTTAAAAATCTATATAAATTGTACTATGGTTAATAAAAAAAAAAAAAAACACCCATAAATGATTAGCTCTCCTCCTTAGGTGGATAATTATTTACCTACTTCTTTTCCTTGAGGAAAAAAAAATTGTTGTCTATTGTTTCTTTGCTTGTTTTGGAATTTGCTCCCCTAAAATGATCTAAGGCACAATATTTGTTCAGGTYAGTTATGCAGTAAGGGAGTCCAAGCTGCTAACCAAAATAAAAAGCAAGAAGGTTGTGGAGTTTGTAGCCTGAAATGGATAGARGAAAGTATTTTCTTTTTGATTTTTCCTGAGGATTTTTTTTGTAAAGGAGAGATTGTGAGAGGCAGAACATTTTGTATTGGGTTTGGTTTTAAGACAGTGCATTTCTTTGAGGATTTTTTAAAGTTACAGAGTTCTTTTCAATATCTTATAATATGGAGTTTCAAAGCCAAAGCCCGGGGAAAAAGAAGCTGAAAGCTGTTCTTGTGCAGCATTTCCATATTGTAAATGTCCTTTACAGCAAAGATTAACACCTCTCCCCTTGTGCTGGTCCATGAGAAAAAACTGCACTTTTATTTTACTGGCAAAATAACATGGTAAAACATCTTGGATTCAGGACTTTGTATTTGATTTGATAGTGAACAAGGCCAGTTTTCCTGATTTAATCTAAGACACTGAGTCCAGTGCTTGCAGACTTAAGGTTTTACAGTGAGATGTGTGTTACAGACCAGAGATGGCCATAATTGCTTGAAGCAGTGGGTGAGAGAAAGGTTTTTAGGGACATGTGATTTAATTAAAATGTGTGTCTTGGACATGCTGGGCTTCAGGTTCATTCCTGTGTCCTGATGTTAATACTTACAGKATGTTAGGCACCACTCACACAGAATTAAACAAAACAGAAGTTATTCAAGATCCCAAAGAGTTCAGAAGGGCAACAAACAGGTGAAAAGAGAACTTCAGACAGGAGCTGGCTTTCAGGAATGACTTGGCACTCTTCTAAAACATTTTATTAAAAATATATTCTTGCAGTTACTGGGATATAACTGCACAAGGCAGCACTGTGTGAAGAAATATTCTTTTCTTTTATTTTTCTTTTAAGAGAAGCCAGTTGTAGAAAGGGAGGCAATATATCCTCACACACCTTACTCCCCTAAAATCTCCAYACCATTACTGTTACAAAAACACTGGATAGATTTTTTTAGGTGAAACACTGATGTGCTAAAATATTAAATAAAGTTATTATGAATTTTTGGAACTGGACACTGAAACTTTTACATGACAACCAGGCAACTCTTCYTCAAAAACTGAATGAGAAATATTATGGCATTCCAGACTCTTGGAAGAGAAAACAAAGRATCAGCTTAGAATTGCCAGGAAATAATGAGTCAAGAAAGAGATTTTAGAGAAACTTCTGGCTTGTGAAAAATTATCTGGGGTAAGAAAAAAAAGAAAAGAAAGATTACAAAACCTGGATCAGCTTTTCTGAAGAACTAATGGGCTGTAAGGTAACTACCACATAAAAGTCTGTAAAAGCTGAGTTAGGGACAGATTGTACTGAAGTAAAAGAAATCTTTTTGAAATACCTTTGTATTTCCACAGCGCATCATCTCAAAAAAATCCAATGAATTAAATGGATTTAAGTAATGTTATAAACCAAGTCTGGTAAATAACACTCAATAAACATCCTGAGGATTTTTTGCCTGAGCTCTGGTGCACGAAGCACCTTAAGTCTGTTAGTCTGTGAATCAAATCCACCACATCATCACTGCAGAGGATCTGAGCCTCCCTTTCATGACARTTCAGAAGGGATTCAGTGTGAGACCACAATTCTGGAGTGGTGTGAAAAGAGGTGGTGTTCAGCCTACAAATATTTGTCATATAGATGCTTGGACCAMTATTTCCACATCACCGTGTGGGGAAAGTCTTTTTTCAGATTCTTTCACCTCTTTTAAAATGGTCTTCCACACATACTTGAACTGGGTCATCAGTTCACTGTTCATTTAATCAATGACTTTTTGTATTTTGATCCTTTCTTCTTACTTATGGCAATGCCAAAATTGGATTTTTTGCATTAAACCATCTCATTTCACCACAAACCTGGTCTGGCAAACACAACTAGAGTAAAGGATACATGATTATGGTTATTTCCAGCTAGTCTAAAGTAGCTGGAGGATATTAGAGCAGACAGAACACATTTAAGGTCTTGTGGACTTTCTGTACCTCTAGATGAGTTTGAAGAACAACTGACAGCCCCATCTTACCTTGCACAAGCAGCCTAATGCAACTTGATTATGCACTCAGGTTTCAGTTGCTTTCCCTTAAATCTGACAATTTTGTTGTATTTTTTCATTTCCATTTCTCCTCTTGGATGGAAGTTRATGGCAAATGAATGAGGGGCTCTTTCTGGATCAACATCTTTGAGCTGCAGAGGCCTCAGCCCCAGACATCCTCCTCCATTAACTCAAACACTCACTGCATTTCCACACTATGTGTTTCTACCAGTTTACAGAGAGGGAGCCATGACTCACTTTTAGACATTACCTTTCCAACTTCTGTACATCCTTCTGTCTCTTGAGTGGACACTGAGCATTGAGTGCATCAAACATKTAATATTTCCTGCAATTAGCATCCCAAAAATCCATAAAAAGGCTCTGGAGATCCCATTACCACATTCAGTTCTTCCAAAGACCCTTCGTGCCTAGCCTGTTGGGAAGACTGACAACATTCACTCGAGCAGCTGTTCAATGTTGCTTTAATCTGCATGACACATGTTGAACAACACTCTCTACAAGTGCATTTTCATTAGTGTGGTATTCCTAATAACATCCTCCCCCTCCACTCAGCCTCCCCCAACTGCATCCAAGCTCCTTTTAATTCTCATCTCTTATGTTACAATTACAATATAGTTGATGACCAGAGCAGTGGGTGTTTGAGCCAAAATTCATTGCAGCCTATTGAGTTTTTGCATTGACTGGACTTTGGACTGCATGCTTCAATTGTCTGTTCTTTACAATTAAGAAGTAAATTAAATAATCCTAAACACAAATAAGATGTGTATCCAGGCAACATAYGAGTTGACATTAGTTAGTATGTCCCACACATGACTTGTAAAACGTGCTCTTTATTTGCCTGCTGCAGGACAATTAGTGAGCATGTCTGAGAATGCCAGATGAAAGCTCAGTAATCTGAGACTGAGAGCATGAGAAAGGAAATTGGTGGCTAACCAAATAACCATCATCATGTTTCCTAATGCTCCCTGATCAAGCTGTATTTAGGTCTCGCAACAGAAATTGTCTTGTTGARCTTAACAACACATGTAAAACCTGAAATTAGAACAAGGGACAAGAATCATACAGCCTGAAATAATAATAATTTCTATTGTATTTGTAGGGAATGCCTCAACRAAKGTAGRAATKATGTCTTTGACTTTATGTTTTTAGAAGGCTAATTTRTTACTTTATSATACTATATTATAKTAAAGAATACTGTACTAACTGTACTAAAGAATACAGAAAGGATACTGACACAATGCTAAAAAGATAATAATGAAAACCCATGACTCTTTCTAGAGTCTTGACACAGTTTGGCCCTGATTGGCCAGAGTTAAAACAACTCACACCAGAGTCCAATCAGACAATTACTTGTGGGTAAACAATCTCCAAACACATTCTACATGAGTAAAACAGAAGAGAAGCAAATAAAATAAGAATTGTTTTCCTTTACTCTGAAGCTTCTCAGCTTCCTAAGCAAAAAATCCTTAGCAAAGGGATTTTTCTAGAGAATGTAAATGCTACAAATTTCTGCTTCCTCTTAAAAGTGAGAGTTGGAGCTGATGCCACATCGTGGTATGTTCTACACAAAAAATCAGCCCAGAGAAGAAAAGAATTTAACCTTATAGGACATCTGACTTCCTGCCTCTCTAGGGTTTCTTATGCTCATCACTCTGGTATGTGACTTCACAAAAGTCACTGGAACAAAAAGCATTCCCTGTTTTCAAGATCATAAAAGCCTTGATGGACTATGCATGGGTAATTCCAGGTTGTTATTAAAACCAGCTTTTTTTAAATAAAGAAGAAAAATTACTACAATCCCTGACTGTCCTCATGGAGACAGTGTTCTGTACCATTTCCTGCAAAAGAAAGTAGGAAATATGTCTTGTTCTTAGAGTCATTGAACAACTACAGAATGGCAGCAATGAAAACAGCAAGGGATTGAGTTTGAAATGTAAGCATGGAAACTTTTTTGTTGTATAAGAAAATCTTTATTAATGTCTTAAGAACTATGTCTCTGAACTAAATAATCTTATTCCTTCATGAGTGCCATATAGTTCTAACACACTGAGAGCCACCTTCACAGTTATTCTCAAAAAGTCTGAATGCTCCTTGCTAAAACAACAGTGGGACCTCCACTTAAAAAAAAAAAAACAACAAACAAAACACAAAAAAACCCAARGCAGGCAGCATACAAGACAATCTGCAGCCCTATAAATCATCTCTCAAAGAAACCAGCGAGTCAGAAGATGCAGAGGAGTAGCTGAAAAGTGGACAAGAGCCAGCAAAGAGATGGAAGATAAGAAGTGGTATTTCAGCAAATAATACTTGCCAGCCAAAACAGAACAATTATGTACAGAGCTGATGTGAAAGAGCTGTTTTAAAACTGCTGCCAGTTTATATGAGAGAAAAAGATGAAATAAAGTTCTTTCCTCGTGGCTCTGCTCTGATGTTGCACACAAAATTAAGATTTTTTTTTTGAGCATGTTCACATATGTACTTAATATTTCACACATCTGTAAGAGTAAAGAATCATCTACTAATTTTTTAATATTTCTCCACTTACTATTTCACATGTTAATTCAAAATATTTCAATCTCTTCCACAAAGAATGTGTTTATAATAACTCCTGGAAGTGAAAGTGAAATGAATCTTGTGTCAACTTTTCAGCTGATACAAAATGCAGATAGCAAGAGCAGTTTCTTAGTGCAGAGTTACTTCCTGGTGCCAAACCAAAAATGACATTTATTAATCAACAAAACACTGGTACTACTTAAAAAACTGTCTAATTCTCATGAACGTTTACAAATTGCAGTAAACAAATTTTAGTATACGCATTAAATTGAGGGCAGAGACCCCATGAAAGCTAAKAGTTATGATGAATAATCCATAAGTTAGCTACAAAAGTAGTAAAACTACTGAAATCTATGTAGATGAGAAAAACACAGCAGAAACTGAAAGGACAATGAGCTGTTCAATACAGGTAAACCAGAACCTGCCCTAAATACAAGGGTGCAACTGCCAGAAAATTCTCCTCTCTCTCTCTCTCTTTTTTTTTTTTTTTGTTTTCTCCCAGCTGGTGGAAAAGAAGGAGAAGAAGAATCACTTTTGGGAGATTTTCACTGATGTTTTTCCATTAATTGACCTTTGAACCATGTCAAGTAGTCCAATACACCCAAACCTGCAGCTTACTTATTCCACCAGGAGCACAAATRCATTGCTTGGTGGGGTAGCAGCTCCATGGCCTGTGAGAGTCCTGAGATACATCTGCAGTGAGCCTGAACTGGCACCAGACCAGAAATCTGTACTGGCAGCTCAGGGCAGTGCTGAGCCCAATCAAACACAATCTGCTGAGATGAAAACAAAAACATGCTATAGACTTTCTGGGGGGGGAAATAAAATTATCATATTTTGCTGACATAGGATCACCTCAAAGCATAATAGAAACATTATCAATTCTTAGCCAGATAAATATGGTCATGTTTGACCTTATCTGGCTAAGCCAACAGTCTTTAAGCAAGAATAATTCTTTTATTTGGAGAAATAAAGATTTAGGCTAGATTGGTGAAAGGAGGTACTGCTGTGGAGTGCAGGATGTGCCTACTGGCTATGATGGTAGATGTGAACCCAAACTACAATCTTGGGATCCAAATGTGAGGCCACTTGGATCCACCTTACTGCTTTTAAGCTCTCTGCCAAATGATTTCCATCAACAACGCTCAGTTTGGCTCTAGAATTTTACTGCAAATTTATTTTAATTCCTTATTTCATGTCTATTCACAGAGTCACTTCCACATCTCTAGTTATGCCTGGGGAGGTGCAATTAAATGCACTCAATTAACTTTGAGGTTTAAGTAAAGTTTTTACATTTTTACAAATCTCTTCTACATGCTCCCACTATCAATCATTTTTCTTGTGTTATAGAAAATGTATTTCTAGTTACAGGTTCATTTGCATGTTTGTTGAGCAGCTTGATCTCCCTGCCTACCACAGGGGTGTTGACCAGATGATCTTTAAGGCCCYTTCTAATCCAAACTATTCTATGAGTCTATGATTTAAATAAAATAGATAAATAAATAGATCAATCCCTTAGTGTGATGTTTTTCATAGTAAGTTGTATCTTTCCCACACTGGAACAATGAATCTGATGTTTTGTTTGCTTTATGGACATAAGCTTTATATAAAAGCCCAGCTTGTTTATCTGCTGAGAATCAAAACACAGCTTCCTGTAAATACTTAMAACAGTCTTGATTACTAAGCAGAAATTAAACATGCAAACAAAATACTCCCTTTGTTGTTCAAAGGAAGTTTAGTTAATGCCTAAATAGGTACAACCAGAGCTTCTCATCAGGCAAGTGAGAAGGATTTAATTAGTCCCCAGTCAGCACTATATTTTGTTACAGGACACTTAAAAAAACCCAAAAAACCAAAAAAACCCAAAAAACCAAACCAACCCAAAAAACCAAACCAACCCAAAATTAATAAGAAACTATTAATATTATATTTTATATTTTCTATCTTTATTTCTTGCATTGGTTGTCAAACCCACAGCTGTTTAGACCTCAGTCACTTCAGGAAAGAATTGCTTTTCCTGGTTGATTTCCCCAGTTTAGTTTCATCAAAGAACAAAGTCATGGACACAGAAAGAGCTGCTCAGTCTCCACAGCATGCTAAATGTTAGCCTCACACTAATAGAAAACAAGAATAAATCTGTTAAACCTGTCAGGTTTACAATCTGGAAACATTAATGGTTGATATGGAACATAGAGAGTTTTATAGGGAATGAATTGCACTTGAGGAATGCAAGATATCTCTGATCCTGGAAAAAAAACCTTCTTAGAACAGAGGCACAGACTTTTTAAATGAGCAAGATAAAAAACACTTAAGAAAAATAAAGTCAAATAAAAAGGAAATTTTCCCATTATCTTAGTTTTGAGCCAGTGTTTGATTCAAAGCCAGTAGACAATTTGTCCTTGATCTCACTGTAAAAGCAGAGTCAGCTCTCCTGTGCTGGAGTCTGGAGTTGCACTCCTCCTCCCTCTTGCACAGTTTTATATCCATGGTTTTGGGGATGTTTTCTGCCTTTTCAGATCTCTGTCCTGGATTTTTTACTGGTAAAGACAAGTCAGCACTGCATTCTCTTAAGAAAACCATTTCTTTTTTAGTTAWTCTTTCTGTAAGCTGTAAAAAGAAGTGAAATAAGCTCCAAAAAYGCACACCCTTCTCTAACTGAAGTTCCTCTAATTGATGCTCATGGTTTAACCAATCTGTGCCCAAATTAATATATTTTATATTTTCTATCTTTATTTCTTGCATTGGTTGCAAGARATTGATTGCTGGCCCAAATCAAGCTGCATTCTCAGCTTTTAAGGTTTGTCTCAGGAAACCCTGAAAGCAATTCTCACCAGGTTTCCACCATCACAAACAGACAAAATTAGTGTTGGGGAAGTTTTCAAACACTTCAGTGATTATACAGCCTGTGCTGTATTTAAAAATAATCCTTCAGGCACTGGGGAGCTCTTGCCTTGTTGGAAGGCAGCAGGGCATGAACTCATAGATGACTGAGTTTTGTTCACTTTGTTAACTCACCTAAAAAACAAGAGAGAATTCACCTTAATCATCCTTATAGTAGGCCCATCCTTTCTACCACTGCCTTTTCTCTGATGATGTAACTACCCACACTGCTGCCACATTAACTGGAGAAACTCCTCACTTGCAGTATTATTACTTGGGATATTTACTCCACTTTACAAGGTTCCTTTTGCCCACAACTTGTGTTTGCACCCCAGAGGGAGCATGAGTGGGAAAGTCAGTGGTGTGCAGCACAGGGTGGCCTGGATTAGAACTCTGTATTCACTTGGAACCAAACCAACTCAAAAATCAAACTGTGATTTCTGCAGAAGTTCACAGCAGTACAGACCCTATTGCAGGCTCCTTGGCAGGGCAGCAAGCAGCCTTTTTCAGTCCTGTGCATTCCTGGGAATATGTTTTTTTTTAAAGGGTGGTAGAGCCTTAGTCCTCCTCTYCAAGTGTGACCAGAAGTGCTCAAAGCCTGCACAAAGCAGATTAAAACTCAAGCAATTATTTGGATCRTTACAGGACCCAATAAAGATGAAATATAACTGCAGGCTTTTTGCTGCACCATCTGACATCCCATGAAAAGGTGGAAGCAGGCAGGGGAAGGAKGGGAAGGCAAGGCAGGGAAGGGAATGAGCATATGCACAGAAGTGGTGCATGAGAAACCATTGCCAAGGCCAGCAGGGCAAATGTCCCCAGTGTGCTGRAAACATTCAGTGCTGTGCTCTCTTCCTGACCTCCTTGGCTGCGTGCTCTGTCTATTCCAGTAAACAGAATAAGGCCAGGCCGCAGGCTGAGAGCTGGGCCGCAGTCATCCTTACCTCCCTGCTCCTGGCACGTTCCCTGGCACTGCTGGGGCTCCCTCAAAGGCTTACCCTGGCAGGCAGGGCTTGGCCTGGCTTCAGGGGGAAGCTCRTGCTCATGGCCAGCATGCAGCCACCTTGTCTGGGGGAGCCTGAGCACTGGCAGGGATGAGAGCTGAGGGGAGCAGAAGGAGCCATGCTATGGGTACAGCTATKGGAAACAAGGTGACCCCAAACAAGGGAAGGGATGACAAGGAGGACTCTATTGATATCCAAAGCCTAATTACTTACTTTTTTATACTATATTACACTACATTAGACTGAATTTGCACAAGCACTCAACTGAACAGAACCTTGTGACTGTCAGCCGACAGGCCCGACACACGCACACAGATTCAATTGGCCAAAGAATTAAAACACTCACACCAGAATCTAATTACTAATTCTCTTCAGGTTAACAACCTTCTACAATGTATTCCACTTGTGCAACAAGAGGAGCAGCAATTGAGACAAGAATTGTTTTTTCTTTCTCTGAGGTTCCTTGCTGTGATTCCCATAAAATATCCTTGGGAAGTTTTGCCTTGCTTTTCTCTGTGAAGAGAAATGTRGCCATGAACTGCCATTACTAAARCTGGGAGATACCAGCTTTATGCTTTGTTCTGGCTAARTCAAACTTTAAAAAGCAAATGATGAAGCACCCATATGTCACAGTCATATTTTCTGGAAAAATCCCTTTGCCCAGGATTCTGCTCCTGGGAAGCTGAAAAGCATCAGAGAAAAAGGAAAACAATAATTATCTGATTTGCTTCTCCTGTTTTTTGCTCCTTTGAAATGTGTTTGGAGATTGTTAACCAACAGGTGATTGTTTCATTKGTTTCATGTGAATTGTTTTGATTCATTGGCCAATCRGGGCCAAGCTGTGTTGGGACTCTGGAAAGAGTCAYGAGTTTTCATTATTATCTTTTTAGCCTTCTGTAAGTRTCCTTTCTGTATTCTTTAGTAYAGTTTAGTATAGTATTCTTTAATATAACATAATATCATAAAATAATAAATTAGCCTTCTGAGAACATGGAGTCAGAYTCATCATTCCTTCCTGCCACGGGGCACCCTGCAAATACAATTCTCATATATTCATACATGTGTCAAATAGAGAAATGTCACTGGGGTGTGCTCTTCTGTCACTGTGCTGAAGCAGTCTGTCAGCAGTCACTGCATGATGTGGCCACCTTCTGCCTCTCTTGGCTCCAGTGTGGCTCTGTTGCTCCTAAAACACTGTGAGCCTCCACCCTTGACAGCAGAATTTAGTAATAAAGGGTTGGAAGGCTTTTCCAGACAGGACTTTCCTTTTTTCCACTGTTTAGTTAAGGCCTGTGTTATTTTCGGGGTTCCTTAGATGGAGGAGGAAATTGAGAATCTGACTCCATGTTCTTAGAAGCCTAATTTATTATTTTATTGTATTATATTATATAGAAAATGCTATACTAAACTATACTAAAGAATAGAAAAGGGATACAGACAGAAGGCTAAAAGATACTAATGAAAAAATCGTGTCTCTCTCCAGAGCCTCGATACAGCTGGGCCGTAATTGGCCAATAAGTAAAAACAATTCACCTGTTGGATAAACAATCTSCAACCACATTCCAAAGCAGCAAAACACAGGAGAAGCAAATGAGGTAATATTGTGGCTTCTCAGCTTCCCAGGAGAAGAATGCTGGGCAAGGGGATTTTTCAGAAAATGTGACAGTGACAAAGGCCTGCCCTCCAGTGCCTGTGATGTACTCAGGATTGTGAAGGTAAGTTCAGCAGCAAAGAAACTGGTTCTTCTATGCAAATAGRTGCAAGTAGCCTGTGTGACAAGTAAGTGGCAGAGGGGTTATCTTCTAACCTTCCTCCTACCCCACAGAGCACACTGAATTGTGCACTGYCTGTTTTCCTGTTAATGCTCCGGGCTTAGAAAGCCTTGCTGAAGGATTTACTGTGAAATTTATACCTTTATTTAGAGGATTACTCACAGGTGGTGAATTGACTGAAATCTCACTGTGCTGCTCTAATCTGCTATTCAGAACAGCAATCTTGGCATCAATTTAGCTTTGCATTTTGCAGGGAGCTTTTTCTTTTGCATGTTTGTTTTCACAAGGTGCCTTATCCTGACTTGCCAGCTCAAAGCACATTTCTTACTCATTGCTTTGCTTGCAAAAGCCTTGTTCAGGTGGCAAATTAATATGACTGCACTGAAAAACAATATCCCACCAAAACTGCCCRTGGGCTCTTCTGAGGAGAATTCAAGCTTTGAAATATATGTTTTATTTATAGAATGTCCATCAGAAATCAAGCCAGCAAGTTAAAGCTGCTGAAATGCTAGACATTCTGTTTAATTTTTAAACAAAATTCTAAACAATGTATTCYAGTATAAAGGAGGCTTTTATGAATCATGAGTCATTTTCTGTTGATGGAAATACGATTGGTATCTCATRTAACTTATTACTTCCCTGTCCTGCCCCTGCTCTTTCCTATTGAAAGTATCTGACAATCTATCTTTGCTATTTATAAAACACCTMAATGGGCTGATAACCAAAGAGAAAAGAGACTGTTTGAAGTTACCATTCTAAAGGTCTTTCAGTGCCCTCCAGTTCCTCAGAACCTGTCASATGCCAGTCTGACACTACCAAYAAAAGCTAAGTAGGACTGATTTGAACATGCACACCATTTCCCAATTTTTCCATCCTTTGTCTAGCTGCCTTAGTATCAAAACATGAAATATGTTATTAATTCAATCCTATAAATTACTTTTTTACACTGAAATTCCTCAGCAGAGCCATCTTTTTCTATTGAGTCATGGCACCASATTTACAGACAGGTATCTGTTCTTCACTTCACACAATTCCCTCTCTGCTGGTTGACTTATTCCTCAAGAAAAGATATTTCCAGGCTCCTGATAAATATATTTCACAAAAAGAATCATTCTTGGAGGCATTCTTAGACAATTCTCATTTCAAAGTGCTCCATAAACACCCTGGACTAAGAAAGCTGCATGAGTTTTCCAGCACCTGGAAGAAACCAGGTGAAATGCTGCTACTTTCCAGACTGCAGTCGTTATGACAGCATATAGCTTAAAAGCCAAAATTTAAAACACTTAAAAGAAACCAGGTAGAAACAGGGTAAAAATGCACTTTTCYAATTGCAAGGCACAAGTGCTTGGGCTGGGCTGGCCCAGCATAACAGCACTTTAATATCATTGCCTGATTTATGGATTGGATCCTTCTTGTATGTGGAGGGTATAAGTCAAGCTAAGTAAAAGAAGGGTCATATCCACCTCTCTCATGATACARCATACCCTTTTGACTGTGTTCATAAATAAAAATGAATCATAATAATCACAATAAATAGTAGTTTTTTCAGAGAGAAGCTAACTTTGTGTCCTAGAGAAGGACAGTTCTTTACCTGTAACATTGAAAGGTATATAAACATAATTTGGTACCTTTGTTAAAAAGGTTTTTACTGAAGAAGCTTACTTCCAAATGTAGTGGCAATTTTGCTAGCTCCTCTGGCTGTCCCAAACTTACAATCTGCCCCAAATGTTTCCTTTGCAAACCCTGAGGAGTCCAGAAGAACCCCCTTTGAAGTCCACTGTCCTGTCAGAAAGCACTTCACAGCTTTTGGAAAAACACAGATTCTATGAACAGCAGCATCACAGAAAAAGTAAAAGTGGGTAAAAAAGAGAAAAAAAATAAAGGATGCCTTACTTTCATATCTCCAGCAGAAGGGAGAAGTGAGGTATTACTTCATAGATGCCACCTGGGCATGTCCTTTACCTTCACCTCTCCCTGCAGGCACACCAAACACACCGAATACTACATTGATGTGTATGGCCATTATTATACTAAATATTATATACATTTAGTATAATATACAATATTATACTAAAATGAAAGGGTCTCCCCTCAGAGCACCAGTCTTCCCAGGTGGAAATACAGAGAAAAAGCCTCTGGGCCTTTGGATAAAATGATCTGGAATCAGTTACAGCTAGAAAGTGTGACAGGAACCAGCAATAGGAGCCAGGATGATTCCAGGGCTACAAACCACTCTGCCACAGTCAGTTAAAGGACAGGCCAAACATTATTTTAGGGGTTAAAAAAAGAACAAGTACTCAAATCCATATAGAACAGATGTAAATTTGAATGCAATGTGAAACCTGCAGATCAATGAAGTCAAAAMCAAGCTATAGAGAATGCTGACAGACATTAAAATGGCCACATATGGAAACTGGAAAAAAAGGAAGAAACAACAACTTAAATCCTCCTCTTCCTCCTGGTAAAAGGCTTGGGATGCTAATCATTTGCCAAGCCCTGCACCTTGGCCAAACTGAAACTTTTAAGCCTTGGACCCAGAGGGGCAGGGAAAGGGTAAAGGTAGCATGCCAGAAAAGGATAAATACCAGTTTGTTTGTAGATTTACTGCATATAATTGCAACCAGAAGTATTAGCAGCATTGTTATTTGACTAATAAGTATTTAATTAGACTGTTTCAAATCTAATTAATTTAATTAGATTAACAATGAATTTTGTGTTTCCTCTGTCCTTGACGAGATGTGAAGGGAAACAAACCAGTGGGAATTCGAGCAGCTGCTCTGTAATTTACATGCAACAACAGATATCCCATGCAAATCAAAGGCCTGGCAAYGCAGAGCTGCAAAAAACTTCCTGAGTGGAAAAAACTCCTTGCCTGTTTCTGAAAAAATAGTGTCTTAAGGAAAAGAGAGTTTCCTATAATACAGAAGTTCARCTGATCTGATATGGAGGAGCAAAAACCTTGCAGAAATAGAAATCTGCTCCTGCTGGGGTCATACCAGCCATGTTAGTTGACTCAGCACTGCACGAATTGCAGAAATTCGCAGTTTTAGAAGCCATGACTGAATATCTGTCCTAGGGAAGCTCTAGAGGATCCTGGTCTCAACTCTGCTACTCTCACAGTTCATTTGTGCTTGCAAAATCCCAGCAGTGCTCAGTGTATGTGTGCAGGACCAGGGAGAGGAGTGGAGGCTTCTTTGAGAGAGAAAAGGGTGCAGCTTCAACAGATCTTGCATTACTAAACACGGGAATTATATCAATAAGTGGGTGTGTAGGAAACCAGCAAAAATAGAAGAAAGAAAAAAAAGACAGAAGAAAAAAAGAAAATAAAACCAAAAAAACCTCAAAAAAAACCCCAAAAACAAAAAAGAGAAGAAAGAAAAAAGAGGAAAAAGAAAAGCGAAAAGGAGAAAAAAAGGAAAATAAAGGAGAAAAAATAAAAGAGAAAAGGAGAAAAAAAGAAAAAGGGACAAAAGGAGAAAAATTAAGAAAGTAGAAAGAAGAAAGGAAAAAAGAAAAAAGGAGAAAAACGAAGAAATAAAAAAAGAAAAGAAGAAAAAAGAAAAAAAAAACAAGAAAAAAAAAGGAAAAACAGAAAAGAAGAGTGGAAGGAAGGCTCAAGTTATTGCAGCTTTCCAGATGCAGAGTCCTTCAAACAATACTTTTGGGTCTGAAACCTGGACTACAAGCTTTTGTCCTGATTATTCTGTTCAGGGTTTTCCACTCCAGGAACTGAAACACACAGGACTAGAACAGCAGCAGAGCTGCTACAGCAAAAACATCTTAGCAACAAAGGAAGCAAGGGAGTATTTTAAAAACAAATGTGTTTTTTCTTGCTTCTTACGGAACAGACAGAGGCGGAAGAAATGTGCTTGACAGCTTTACTCATGTTTAATGGATTTTCAAGTGGCTCTTGGCAGTGCAATATATTCCTGCCCAAGGACCAGCGAGATAGGAGGCAGCTAAAACCTTGCTATGCCTGCACACCAAGTACGACCTGAGAACACCACTTTGGCAGCTGAACTTGTGCACTTTTTCCTACCCAAAGTTAAAATAAACTTTGCTCTGCTTTCCCATCCAAATTCTATAGTGAATTTTTGAAAGAGCTGGCCAGGGTGAGGAGTATCCATTTGTCATCCTTTTTGGAAGAGCACCCAAAGCACACTCAGTCTGCTCTGCCCCTTCAACCTCTATATTCATATTAACAGTGGTTTTAGTTCTTTTGTTTCATTTTCACTCTTGTCCTGTACTGCTCTGTCTTTCCAGGCAAACATAAAAAAATGAAGAATCACACTGAATGGAAACCATCACACCCCATAGCCAGCTAGTGTTTGTTCTTCTGAAAATTTTGGATTCAAGAAGGCTTCAACTGGGATAAGATTTTTCAAAGGATTGCAAGATAAACGACAGACAGAAAGAAATTTATTGGTGCATTGACAGGTGTTTCTACTACTTTTTTGTGTTTTGAAGGAGTGTGGTCATTACAAAAGTTATTAAAGGAAAACAAACGGCCCTAAAACACAACCAGTTATCCTGATTAATTTCACTAGCTAATAGAAAAATTGGATTTTCTCCACATATGCTGCATTATGACCTGCACTTCCAGCACTACCTGCACTTCCAGCTGTTCCACRTCCCCCCTGTCCAGCTGCCTGACTRAATGCCTCAAGCAATCTCTTACTTCCTCAGTCTCATCAAATTCTTCCAAGAAAACGGTGATGGAATATGCTATTTCACCATTCCCATTTTTCTTCTCTCTTTTGGATWTTTTTATTCATCTGTATTTTAGGTTCTGAACTGTTGAAGCAGTAACATTAGGAAGACAAAATATCCTTCAGAGTCCTGCAAGACATTGGGTTACATCCAGGAAGTCATTAAGGCTGCCCTGGAGACTATRGTTTTGGAGGATTCCCATACATCAGTGTATTTTGGGAGATATGGCACAAGGGTCTTATAGATCATTTTGGTAGACTTAAAGAAAAATTTTATTGAAACTATTGCAATCTTTTCTATGAAGAAGCGTGCTCAGAGTGTACAACATTATAAACAGAGGGTGCMAGTCTGTGAAGAGATGAAAAAAGTTGAAGTGTAAAGGAGCTTGRGAAGGTGGGAGAAATATCTAGAAAATGTTTTAATTGATGGCTGGTGAGAAAAATACACGTCATTATTTAAGAGTTTTGAGCATCAGGAATTGTACAGTATTTGTAGGATACCCTGGACAAGCACCAGCTCACCACAGCACGCACTTTTTGAGAGGCACACTCTTCAGTGCAAAACCAGAAATACATGGCTGTTAAAAGTCTTAGAATGTCACCCACTAATTGGTCTTTGTAAA
The DNA here is from genome assembly GCA_002167245.1 of Sporophila hypoxantha. Classification (NCBI taxonomy): domain Eukaryota; kingdom Metazoa; phylum Chordata; class Aves; order Passeriformes; family Thraupidae; genus Sporophila; species Sporophila hypoxantha. The sequence continues at coordinate 770,880 of NDFG01000353.1, read as the reverse complement.
CTCTTAATGATCTGAGCATTAGTTGTTCCTTTCCATTTTTCTTTCATTGCTTGCTGGAAAGCAGAAAATCATGCAGCTGCAAAGGGATGCCTGGAGGCCCCCTAATCCAACCTGCTGCTCCAAGATTCCTGYAGCAGATTCCTCAGGCCCTTGTTCTGTCAAGTTTTGTCTATTGCCAGGAACTGAGAGTTTGTAACCTCTACAGGTCCCTGCAGTAGTGTCTAACTATCCCCAAAAAGTTTCTTATAGAATGTCAAATTGGAAGCTTCCAATGTTCTCACATTGTTGGGCTCACTACTTCTACCCTTCCATCACACACCCCTGAAAAGAGCCTGGATTCCTCTTCTCTTCATCATCCCATCAGGAAGATCCAGCTCTCAGCTGCTCCATCAGCACCTTCAGATCCCAACCATCCAAACCCTCCCTGGAGTCCCTCCAGAGGGTTCATGCCAGGCTGGAGCTGGGGAGCCCCAAACTGAACGTGGCCCTGCAGRCTGGGCTTTGCAATCCCAGATAAAGGGAAGGAAACACAGCTAATGTACTAATTAACTATAGTTAATATACTGCTAATCCAGCCCCTGTGCTTTTGTCTTCAAGTCCAGCAGTGTTACAACTACTCTCTGTAGTTCTTCTTTCACAAAACCTTCTAATATATGGTGAAAAAAAGCTAATTTGCATTCACTCTATGGCTTGAGTAACTTATGATGATCCCACAGGTTTATTTCTGCACAGAAGAGCCAGCTATTAATTTCAGCTGACCACTGTTTGGATCTCTCTCCATATCAATATACAAATYCCCAAAAACCTAAGTGTTTGGGCTCCTTGCATAAAGTAAATTTAATAAAAAGTTTTCATAGTGTACTGCTCAGATGAACATCATGCTGAAATATTGTATAAACTATGTGTTCCTATCTTTGAAATTTATAATTAAATCCAAATGTCAATATGATTTATTTTTAAAACATCTCTCAAACACCATATTAGGAAAGGATAGAATTCTACAATATACAGTGGAGGAAAAAAATAGACCCTTAAAAGCTGTAGACTACAAGCATGATATTTTACATGAAAGATAGCACTAGATTCAATAAACTTCACCGGGTCAAGAGTATTGTGATGATTTATAGACATGAAAATTACAATCTGCACCTATTCTTTGTATGTACCCCCCAAAAATACCCTAAACTTCATCTCTGACTTTCYAACAAGTTCACAGGCACTCATAAGAACACAACAAAGAAAAAATATTATTTTGTTTTACGTCAGCAGTACTCACAATGCTTAATGAAATTGGCTCTGACACCATTCCCATTTTATATATACACTCCATTAATTTCTGCCCTGTCTTTGCTCCACCAACTAACCTTCACATTTAAAGGCAGGATAAAGTAAACYATTCTTGTATCCCCTAAAATATCCAGCTAACCTTGAACTTATTGATTAAAATAAAGTTTTTTCAAACRTCTTAGGTTCATATAAAGTAAACACACTCTTTACAAAGCAGCATTTGGGCCTTGGCCACTCAGAGAGCTGCAGGAACAATGTTGTGTCTGCCCTGGGCCAAGCACGAGGAGCAGCTCATGCTGCAGAACTCTGCCTTGGCAGSCAGAGCCTTCCACAGGGCAATTGCTTCCAAGAAGATGCAGAGCTGCTTCCTAGTCCCTTCCCAAATCCCAAACACCCCTCGGTGGCTGTGCACTCTCAAGTGTGAAGGCTGTCAGTGCTGAAAACCAGAAAGAGCATGGGCAGAGTGGCCACTGATGTCACTGGAGTGGTGGAAGCAACTGGGGAAGCTTAAGGAAGGTGTCTGACAGAAGTGTAAAAGCATGTGGGATAAAAGACAGGGTAGATGTGCTGCAAAGTCAGCTGCCTATGGCCAGTGTTATGCATTCTTTGCTCAGGGTGTTACCTGCTGAAGTTTTCTTCTCCTGGACAGAGCATTGAATTGCAGATTTTAAAAGTGATAAAGAGAAAACACCTTTTTTTGAATTATTAGTGTTTTAGACCTGGATTCTCAGAGCTTACACAGACAAAGCTGTGATTAATAGATCTTAGGTTGAGTGACAAATACAAATCTTTCCTCTGTCTGTATGTCTGGATAAAGTAAAACCAAAGCATAAAGCCTTTGTAATATGTCCATCGATGCCAGTTCATTTATCAGAGAAGATAGAAAGGGATCTGACCCAGGAGAAATATTTACTTCAGCCACAARTACTCTGTGCCTGTGATGAATCCATCATTCCATTTTCTCCATCCCCTGTGCTGAGATCTTGCTTGCTTGCTCTTTTTGCCTACTGTTTGGCACAGGGGCTGCTTGAGCAGAGATGAGCTGTAAATGCCATGATCCCAAATCCAGCACCTGGCTGGYACCAGGGAGAGAAATGTTTCTATCTGCAGCTCTTCTGGGCAGTGCTAGCCAGTGAAAATGCTGCTGCTCTGCCCATCCTTGGGATGGCCTTCACAGGAATACACCTGATGCCTCAGGTTTAGATTTTATATTTTCAAAATCTGTGCTGCTTTAGTGGTGTGGGTCTGGGCTTCAAACATCAGGGGATGGTGAGCTCTGTGCACAGAGCAGGGAGACAAAACAATTTCCTGCTCCAGCTGGGCACCAGGACAAATGACCCAAATCTCAGCCAAGAGCACAAACACCGTGGGCTGGAGAGAGAAAAACAAGCAGGGTGGGACTGCAGGGGCTAAGCTGGAATGGGACAATGAACTGCAAGGTGCAAATGGAGCAGAACTGATCCAGTGGAAGACCCGTGCCCGGCCGTGCATTTTGGGGCCATTTTGGTTCATCTTGGTGGCAGCCCTGGCTGGGCTTCTGTGCTCCCAAGGTGATCCATGGAGGAGATCTTGGAATAATCCCTGCTTTATTCAACCTTATTTAAAAAAATCTTTATTTAACTTTATTTAATCTCTACTTTCTTTAACTATGTCTATTCTCTGTTCTAGGAGGCCTTGACAAGGCATCACGCCTTTTGCTTTGTGACATGCTGTGACAAGGCCTTCAGGTTTGTCAGGATGTTCCTCTCATCCCCTCCCTTCTCCTCTACAATATTCTGGAGTTGCTCAAACCTGTATAAGAACAAAAGGCATCTGAAGCAGCTGCATCTGAATGGAAATTGGACAGGTTTCAAACAAAGAGGAAGACAAATGCTGACCTTCATGCTAAGTACTGCAAAATACTGAAAGCTAGCAAATTCTCTTTGACTCTATARGCTTTTAAATCACCCTTTTTATTTTTCTTTTTGTAATTTTTTTTCTCTCTCTCACCCTTGTGCAGCTGAGTTAAAACAGAACTTTCTCCTTAAGTAATGAGGTAGAAAACAGCTTAGGTAGTTTATAGAGAAGCTCAAATGAACTTGCAGACAATTAAGCAGAAATTTCTGAGTGTCCATTCTGACAAGGAGCAGAAAGGTATTCTGAGTTCTTATTGCCATCAAACTACTACACAAATCTTAAATAAATACAGTGAGCAACAACTTAGAGTGTGAGAAGGAACACASAGKYMA
>NDFG01000353.1:650961-767350 GCA_002167245.1 Sporophila hypoxantha | reverse complement strand
CACAATATTCATGTCACTGAAAGTGCACCTCTGTTACCTGCTGAGATTTATTGCCTTAAATAATTCCTTTAAACTATGAAGTGCATGAATTACATCCACAATGATAATTGGAGCACTAAGAACTACAAATAAAAATCCTCAAGCAAMGTAATTATAACCTGACCACTGTCAGTGATGTGCCATATAGCCTGTCCTGGGGTGCTCACATACCAACAGCAAGGAGGAAATAAATACCAGTAAAAACTCCTCAGAAACCCTAGAATTGCTGATTTGAGSCAGAAATGGATTTCTTTAGTGTGCATTACAGTGTGCACTGATATGCCAAACTTAGCTATTTCYTTTTAAATATGTGTTTCTTTAGAGAACCTAAAGAAATTTTTCCGAGTACCTCCACTTGTTAATTTCATGTTGATCGTTAAATCAGTGACTACTTCTTGCCAAGACACCCTTGTAAAAGCAGCTGTTGAAATCAAGTGGTTCTTTCCTGACTGTTTCCAAGATTGAAGTAAACAATGTTTTACCAACAAAGTCACCTCATTTCAGAGTTTTGGACTGAGCTGCAGCAAACTGAAGACAAAGATCTCAAATGTTGCTAGATGAGATTCAGTGGAAGTGCAAAAAGGTAGCGTGGGATGCCCAGATCTCACCCTGTATCAACCCTAAGGTAAATATWGTTTACACAGACAATGTGATAATCATAAAACTTTGTTAAACACTAGCTAATAATTATACTTTGTACTTATKCAGAATCTTTTATCTCATCGTCTCAGAGCCCTCTGCAAACAAAAAGTTCATTTTTACAACATTGTAGGAGTAGCTAAACAATTACTAGAGATGCCAGATCTCTGGGGTAGAAGCCATAGAACCACAGAATGGTTTGGGTTTGAAAGGACATTAAARATCATCCAGTTCCAACCCCCTGCCATGGGCAGGGACACCTTGCACTATCCCAGGTTGCTCCAAGCCCCATCCAACCTGTCCTTCCACTGTGAAGGATAGGGGAGACTCAGCTTCTCTGGGAAACCTGTGCCAGGGCCTTATCACCCTCACAGTAAAGATCTTTTTCCTCAAATCCAATCTAAACCTCCTCTGTCAGTTTGAAGCCATTCCCCCTTATCTTGTCACTAGGTGCCCTTATAGAAAGTCCCTCTCCATCTCTTTTATAGGCCTCCCTTCAGGGTTTCCCCAAAGTCCTCCATTCTCCAGGCTGAACAACCTCAGTTCCATCAGCCTTTCCTCACAGCAGAGCTGCTCCATCCCTCATCCTCTGGGCTCACTCCGGCAGCTCCATCTCCTCCCTGTGCTGGCACCCCAGAGCTGGATGCAGCCCTGCAGGAGGGTTCCCACCAGAGCAGAGGGGCAGGATCCCCTCTCTGGACCTTCTGGTCAGGCTGCTTTGGTTGCAGCCCAGGTCATGGTTGGCTTTCTGGGCTGCCAGTGCACATCTGTCGTAGACATCCTTTTCACTAAAATCCTTTCTTTAGGATTTTCCCTGCTGGAGCTGAGAAGTTCAGCAACAAGATGTAAACAATACGTTATCTGCTTCTGTGGAATGCARCAGGTCAGTTCTGGATTGGCCCAGATTGAGTGTTTGGAGGAGATGGCCAATCCAGGGCTGAGAACTCTCTTGGACAGAGCCGGAGAGAGCTGCTGTGTTATCATTCTTTCTATTCTATTCTTAGGTAGTTAGCAGCTTCTGGAAACTCTCCTTTTCTTTTTCTTTAGTATAGTTATAATGTAGTGTATATATATATCATAACATAATAAATCAAGCCTTCTGATCATGGAGCCCATATCATCTCTTCCTTCACCCCAAAAACCTTGTGACAACCGTCAACACACATTGCTGGCTCCTGTCGGGTTTCCCATCAGCCAACACCCCCAAATCCTTCTCCCCAAAGGCTGCCTCAATCCATTGTCCCCAYATTCTGTGTCAGTGCTTGGCATTGCTCCAGCCCTCTGCAGGACCTCACTCCTGGCCTTGTTGAGCTTCATGAGTTTCACCTCTCCAGCCTGCCCAGGTCCTCTCTCTGTGAAGCAGAGCAGCTCTCCACACCCTCACCTGGAGCTGAGGGCAGATTCCATAGCTCTGCTCCAGGAACTGGCCACACTGGAGTTTTGCATTAAAGGTAGCAGAGTAAAAACAAAGCTCTGCTTTCCTCAGGGTCTCTTTGTAAGAACAACAAAAAATTATTTCTCATAACGAGAGGTCAGGCTCTCAAACCAGTGACACAAAGACATCCTGCACAGCAAACCACAGACCAGAAAAAGCTTGCAGCACAAACATTAGGAAAGCCAGTCAGCCATCTTTATCTGATAAACTGGTTTTGGCAACAAATTAAAACAGTTCTTTCATGTTTGTGGGCAGTTTTTAATGGCTTGTTCTTGCATTTTAAGGTGCTGGCTCCAGATATCAGGTTTATGACAGGAAATGTATTTAACTGTTTTCCCTTTAGGCTTTTGCTCTAAAATAATAATGATGGTGCAGCGACTACAGCAAGAGATAACTTATGTCCTCATTGGAATCAGTGAAGAAATGCCTCAAGGTGAGTATGAAACCTAAATTATGTATCAATTTATGTGAATAGCAACATGCAAGTTCCCCAAGTAATCTGGMAGGCTGGCAGATGGCACGGGCTCAACTTCATTAAAAAACAATGTGRAAGAGCAGACTCCAGAGTGAGATTTCCTCTCTAAAAGCAGGAYAGGGAAACAACTCATTTTTCCAAATATTCACATGAATATTCACCAGCTATAATGGAACCACCATCAATGCCAAAGGACACATGTAGTTTTCATGTTGCTATGGCCAGTGTTTTGATTAAAGAGGCAGGGAAAGTGACCACTGAGGTGTGAGGTGTGACAGAAAACAGACCTGCTCTCTCAGAAATGAGCACAGCTTCCCTTGCTAGGGAAAATTRCAGATATCAGGGACCTCAGCTGCCATGAGGAAGAGGAGTGAATTTAAGTTCCTTCTGGATTCCTGATGTCAAGATCACTTTATGCTCATCCCTCACATGGAATAGAAAATCCCTCAGTCCAACACCTACTGGTAATATCAGGTGTCATGATGTGTTCAGGAATTTTACTACAGTTTTCATTCCAYATATTTCCTCCCAACTTTCTCTTTGACACTTCCCTTTAGCCCTCAGAGTACCTGCTTCCTTATTTCCCTTTCTCTTATCCCTGCTGAMTTCACCCCAGTGCTTCCCTTCTCATCTCCCCTGTTGTTTGTTTTCCTAATCAAATAATCCCCTTCCATTTTTTACTGAGCACCACTTACTTAATATTTAAACAAATTAAATAAACCAAATCAAATTAAATGAACCAAATAAAAAAAAATCTGTTGTCCCTACGTGATGTTGATCTGCTTGTTTAATAAAATTTATTGTTCTGCGGGATACTGAAAGTGTGGTTTTCATGGATTGCCTTAGCCTGTTTATATAGCATCTAGTGAAAGAAAATCATATTCAAAAATGGCATTGAGGTCTTACCATAATAAAGACAATTAGTTGTATTGCTGGTGGTTAATAGCACCAACAGCCTAAATAAGAGGTTTAAACATATACATGGAAATAAATCCAAAGTAACACACTAACTATKGTATACTACACTAATTTAAAGTACATTCTAAGCACAAACAACCCTAAAAAAATTTAAAATAAGAAAACAAATAAACCTCCTTTCCTTTCTTGGAAACTTCCCATCCAAAGATAAATTATCTCTCTTTTGAGCTGAAGTTCCAAGAAGTTGGAATCAATATTACATCTCCAGCAGCTAATAAGGACTGGTTATGCAGACAAAACATTCTGCTGTTATCTCAGTAAGCAGAAAAAAACAAACAGAATATTTTATAGCTTAAAATGTTTCCTCCATAAAACATTTTTAATACCATGTGATCCTGCTAGGAAAATAAGCCAAGTTTTTTTGTCATTTTGGTTTGAAATATATGGATGGCTCTTCTATCACTTATCAAAACACTAATTTTTCATTGCACAGACAAGCAGCTGGGTGTATATGTGGTTAAATATGCTGAATATTCAGTGTTTTTAGAAAAGTCACCTTCATGGCTAAGAAAATGCAGCCTCTGACACCCTTTAGGGGGTTTTCTTGGATTTATTCCTACAGGAACCAACCAGAATCACCTCCTGGAATTTTGTTTCACAGTATGTGTTGATATTTTGGCTTGCTGAGCCTAGCAKGAAGGTGCTAAAGGTTTTGATTTTCCAGTGAGGATAGGGGTAATTTATTTTATTCTGCGAAGGACAGAATGGAGCTCTCTAATGCATCTCTTTCCAAGTCAAAGYAACACAAGGTGTGATGTTACCTCTCAGAGTCATAGCAACACAAATAGCAAATAAGGTCTGGTGAGCCTTCTGCAAGACAATAACACTATTCCAGTTAACAACTGCTTCAGAAAGAAATCATTTTCAGAGAATCAAGAGGAATCAAAGAAAGGAAAAACCCMTCAGATAATTTCCTCCACAGACTTTTCTAATTACATTTACTCTCTAAAAGACAATCTTTTTCTCCCTCTCCAGGAGTATCTGGTATCTATTATGTCAGCAGGAAAACTTGGGGAAAAAAATTTATCCTAGAACAGAACCTTGCACTCTAAGTCCAAGCTGAGATAATGGGCAGGGTCTTATCTCCATGCTATGGACAGGAAAGTGAYAAACAGGGGAGGTGCATGGCTTGCTTGTTGGCACAGGAAGAATTTGCATAAAGCAAGGAACTGAACACAGATTTACAAGTGCTCAAATCAGCACAATGTGTGCTGGTTGGCCTTAGGTGTGACTCTGGTGACCATCTTTTTTTTTTGTTTGTTTGTTTTTTTTCCAGCCTAGTAAAGAGCAGGGACACAAGCCCTGCTGAAATATCTCCAAATGGGTTGGTCCTACCTGTAGTAGCCACCTCTTTTTGCCTTCTCCCCTGTCTCCCTGGGGGCTCCATGGCAGAATCTCAGCTCTGACCTTTCCCCTGCAGCTCAGCTCTGATGTGTGCTGGATTGGTTTTTCTCAGGGACAAGAAGGAACTTTTGAGGTAGTGGGTTAGTGGCACTCAGAAATCTGCTTGTTGGAATCCTGGATGCTGAGAATCTGAATCTTTCTGTGCTGAAAGGCACAGACCCCCAAGAGAACTCTGCATTTGACCTGAGGCTGTGGGCAAGGCCTCCAAAATTAATTGATAKCCCTGGGATTACAGGTGGGGAGTTGGTTAGAAGTAATAACACAGGATGGAAAACTTAGAGTTTGGGATCTTTGAATATAGAAATAAAAATGAAGCAAGATGGAGGTTTTAGGGTGGAGGMTGGTTGTTCTTCTTCATGCTTCTTCCTCCTTCTTCTTGGGTTTGGGTGGCATTTTGTAATTGGGCAGAAAAGTCTGCATTGGGGGCTCTGTGGGATCAGTTATTGGATTAAAGGGAAATAATCCAGGTGTCAGCTCTTAACTGGAGAGTTTAGTCTTAAAAGACCTTGTACCAAGAGATTGTTGGCCATTTTGTGCCTTCTAATGAAAAGCTGCTGAACTCACAGCAGTGAGACTGTTTTACTGATAAGAAATAACAAACACCTGAGTGTGAACATGAATTATTGTCTCAAGTGTCTTCAATCCAGACCCACAGAAACTGATATCTGCTAATCCAGCAAGTTAAATAACCGTTGGGACTAACAATGTCTGAGCTAAAACAAAAGAGCAGTTCTCATAAATCACCATGTGGCTGTTACCCATCCCCTTTCCACCAAGTGCTCTGGATCAGCCTCTACAGAAAAAGRTCTGTAAGCACTCCATGTTTTAGCTTTGACTCACACTGAAGGTTTTCTGTGTCCTACTTCCAGGGGAGACTTGATAGCCCCAGACAGCAAATTGAAAGTGAAATTTTGAGCAGCAGAGGCCTCGGGTACTTTGACCTCAATATTTTGAAGTAGAGGACATAAGACAGTTAAAATGGCCTATGGATTTAATCATTTTGCAATGWTATCTTCTGCAGAAAATATGATTCAATTGTCTTGGTGATTTAATCTATCCCTTGATGTCACAAGTGCTTTCAAATTTTTTAATCTACTTGTTCAGTTCTGCCTGCAATGTATTGTACAGCCAGAAAATAAAAAATCATTGTCAGTGCAAGCCAAAGGTGGAAACCTTTCTGGCAAACCTGGGCAAGGCAAAATCCAGGTTTTGAGGACCATAGCTGTTTTGGGATTTTTTGTTTGTCTGTTTTGTTGGATTTTGTGTTTTTTTAAGATAAAAAAAAGCTACAAATCAAAATAAAACACAACTCAAGCACCTTAGTGAGCATACTCTCCTGGAGAGTAAACTTCCACTACACATCTTGTTATTCCAGAGAGTTTCTGGGAAGTGGTAGCTGAAAAATACATCAAAAAAAAAGGGGATGACAATGATGTTCCAGACAGAGCCCTTGACAGTGTCATACCTGGATTKCACACTTTGAAAGTGGTAGGAGAAAAGGGAAAGGGTAAATTATAAACCTTTAACTGGACCTATGACCAGAAGGCAGCACTGTGGTCACCTAATCTGACTTCCTGAACAGCACAGAACCCTACACCAGACATTCTAGAAAGGGCCACAGCCCAAAACTCTTTGCACAGAGGATCTGATTCCCAAATTAGACAAAAGAGCCAGCATTAAGGAAACATTTAGGCTAGAAGTGATTATAATACAATTGGAGTTGCTTTCACATTTCTTGCTGGAGCTGTTTCACAGATGGCAAAGCATCTTTAATTAGAGYTGAGGACCATCAGGAGCACAGCACAGCAATATGCATCCTCTTTTCTTGTACAGAAGAGCTCTGGGATGCAGTGTGCCAATTACAGTTTGGTCAGGGGGTTTATAACAAAATGATTTCTTTTGTCACAAACTCTTGATGTATGAAGAGCAAAACTTTTCACAAAACAGTACCAGGCACAAAGTTGCATCAAGAAAAATGGGATTTCCAGTCAAGAAAGCAAATTAAATAAAACACGGAGACAGGATGAGAGGCACAATGAAGAAAAATAACAGCGGAGAAATTCAGTGCTTCAGGCACTTCCATAACATGAGCAAGTTTTAGTTTCCCCCTTTCCTAGACAAAAGTCAATGTATTCACAGGAATTGCTTTGATGGCAGTGCATCACAAGGCTGAGGTGACCATCAGTCTTAYTGGGGGACTGTTCTCTATCTCCTACTGCAGACCTTTCATCCTGTGTGAGCAGCTAACATCCACAGGGCCTCACTGGGCAATGCTCCCACAACCAAGGTTCCATGGAATATTCATTTACCTTGGACAGTGGATCCTAACCCTCCTCTCCAGGCTACATTGCACTACATCAAATTGAACTATTTCAAAATWCTTTTTAAAAATATGCCAGAGAAGACAGTGGTACAGCTGATTCACCCTSTATAAGGCAGACAGGTTGAAGCCTTTATTCTTGATCTCTTGTTCTTCTTCCAGACTCCTTTTGTCCCTCTCCACAATTAGAAAACCAAACCAAATAAACCTCACCAGAAAAAAACCCCAAACCTCCCAAGCCCCCATCATAATTAACCAACCAAAACCCACTAAACCCTAACATGAAATAAATACATGAAGGTAATGGGTTTTATCTCCCTGTGAAACTGGATTCCCACCCCTTTAGCTGCCTCCACTTCAATCAAGCAGCAAATAATTTTTGTGCCAAGACTTGTTTCCTGCAGTTTTGTTTGTCTAAAGCCATACTACACTTGCTCTTAAGTAACAACCACAGGAAAGYCTTTGACAGAAATTCCTATAAATGACTCAATTATCTGAGTCAAGAAGGTTTTACATTTAGGCTTTTCAGCCRACAAATGATAACTCAGGTTTGAATTTTGCACATCACCTCTGAGCCCAGTTCTGTRCTCACTCAGTCCAATATCTAATTGATTTTTAGAGGACTGGAAAACCTTCTCTTGTGATAATCTCTGTTGGGTCAGGCAAGACAGAGAACTTTGTAAGCAAACAAAAAACCACCAAAAAACCAAAAACCTCAAAATATCCCCAAAGAAAGTCCAAGTTAGAGACATACCAGAAAAGCCCAACAGAACCCCTTCCTCCTCGATCCTCACCTCTAATTAATGTTTGGAATAAAGCAAATTAAATTAGAGCTGGGATTTCAAGGCAACCCCCTCTGCACTGGAAATTGTGTGCATTCAAGCAAGAGGAATTTGTTTTTCCTCGGATGCTTATCTTTTTCCAAATGATGGATTTGCACAAAGGGCAGCTGCAATGGCTGCTAGATTGGTTTTGTGCCTTTAACTGATTCCTGTCTAACTTCTGCACTTTGATTATGATTAGCTCCAGGATTTATGCCTTCTTGAAGTGCATAACTCTCTCCTTGTGACAGTTTCACAATCAACTGCAGGGTCAAGGAGGAACCTCATCTGTGGGCTTATTGTAGATAAACCCCAAATGGCCTAAAGGTCTCATTTTAAATAGAGGAGCCAAATTTTGGCAGTAATTGAGGAGGGGAAGTCACATGTTTTCCTAAGGTTGTTGAATATTTCAACATAAGGTTTTATGGGAAAAGGACTTTGATAAGAAAAATTGAGAGWGATTCTGTTTTGTTACCAGTACAAGCAGAAGGGGATTAGGGGAATGCAACAATTTGGAAAGTAGGGATGAAAAATGTAATGTGCTATTGTACAGTACATTGTGTTAGACAGGGAGCACAGGAACATCCACAGGTGCAGAACACACAGCTGCAGAAATAAGGATGCAAAAAGGAACCAGTATCTTGAGACCTTCCTGTGCTGAAAATTCCAGCGTGACCTCAGCTGCTTGCTTGGTCACATCTCCTGTGAAGGGTCCCTCAGTTAAACCCAAATTCAACGAGTCATGAACTTCTGTGCCTGAACTTCAAGCCCTGTGCAAGGCACCCAAGCTGGTGTAGGGGTGCAGTGCTTCTTGTGCTTGTGCTGAAATGTGGCACTTCAGGTTTGGTGCACGTGCTGGTGTCCAAAAATGCTACAAATGTGGAATTGTCCCCTTCTTAAGCTGCTGCTTCTGTTGCTCCTGAGCAACATAGCTCATGTCAAAGACCTGCCTCAGTTATGAGCTCCAAGGACATAGACAAGCCAGGAAGAAAAACAACCCATAAAACCAAGTTTTAGGGGCAAGAGCTGTGGGGAGAAACACACTTGAACCAGCACTACCAAGTGAATGCAGGTGTGCTGGGATGGGCAGCACAGAAGTGACATCTGGCTAATAAAATGGGAGCCATGTGGCAACTGAGAGCATGCCCTCACAACACACTGCAGGGGGAGCATAGCCCTAAAGACACTTGAACCACTCTGGCTGAGAGGGAGGCAAGGCTGAGATAAGAAATGGTCCAGTTTGCTCCAAGGCTGGTCTAGTAACCTCAGTTAAACCTAGGCTTAAGCTGCTCTGCATGCTTGGCCCTGTGCAGCCCCCAATTTATTCTTAATTCTCCAGTGGTGTGGTGCCCACTGCAAAGCAGGGGTTTGTACAGAAAATTTGTTGTTGGTTTTGTTGCTGAAATACCCAATTTCAGCTGGATTGGCCCAATGATCTTATTCACCACACAGACAAGCCAGGAAGAAACAACCCATAAAACCAAGTTTTAGGGCAAAGAGCTGTGGGGAAGAAACACCGTGAAACAAGCACTACCAGTGATGGCAGGTGTGCTGGGATGGGCAGCCACAAAGTGACATCCTGGTAATAAAATGGGAGCATGGTGGCAACTGAGAGCACTGCTCACACACACTGCAGGGGGAGAAGCCTAAAAACATGAAGCCACTCTGCTGAGAGGGGCAAAGGCTGAGATAAGAAATGGTCAGATTCCTCCAAGGCCTGGTCAGTAAACTCAGTTAAACCTAGGCTTAAGCTGCTCTGCATGCTTGGCCCTGTGCCAGCCCCAATTTATCCTTTATTCCTCCAATGGTGCTTGGTGCCCACTGCAAAGCAGGGGCTGTACAGAAAATTTGTTGCTGGTTTTGTTGCTGAAATACCCAATTCAGCTGGATTGGCCCAATGATCTTATTCACCAACAACAACATACAGCCAACACAAAGGAGGATTTGTGGCTAGGGGTGGGGGAAGCACAATCCCTTCATTGACAGGCCTCCAGGGATCAGGTTTAAAAATTAATGTAAAACAGCACCACTCCAAGGGAAAAAAAGGTAATAATTAAGAGGTCTGGAACATGCCTTCCTCAACCGCTTTTTTTTCCAGGTCTCAGTACAGGTGCCTTGTGCAAGATGATGACAAATTCCCAGTCACACCAGACTGGGGTGGACACACAAGACACCAAGAGGACATCTAAAAGAGGGCAGCAACTGGGCGTGTGCTCATTTGTGTGTACCAGAGAGAATGAGCCTGTCACTGCCCCAGAGGAGCACAAGAAAACACACCCAGAAGGGTTTCCAGCAAGGAAATAAGAGCTGCTTTGAGTTATTTTGGCCTCTTCCTTGAGGGCAGAGCCAATGCTGAAGGTGTGATGAGTAGCTGGAGGCTGAGCAAGCTGAGCAGGGCTGCTGGGGGTGCCTGGTGCTTGAGGAAGGATTATTGCAGACTGAGAGTTTTTCCTCCCACAGCTTTTATAGACTTGCAGTGTTTTCTGCAGGTTATAAAGTTGTTTTGAAGCCTGGCTCATTGACGTCAGCACGTCACATCCATTCAGCCTTGAATCCTTCCTGCCAGGGTTTCTTGCACCTGTGGAGCCAGCAGACGAGCAGGCACACCAGAAACAATGCTGACAGAGGCTGCCACTGCCACCACCCTGCACATGGCCCCTGGGGAAAGGTTAAGGGACCAAAAGCACTCAATTGGAGAGATTTTGAGACATACGCAGCCTCCAAAATATTAAAAAGTAACTAGAAAGAAAACAAACAAACAAAAAGGTAGGTTTTTTTTTTTTTTTTTGGTAACAGGGCAAGAAATGAGCTTATATTACCAGGAAGGACAGTTAAGTGTTGACACAAGATTAAAATTTTTCTAACAGTAAGGAAAGTGAAGCATGGGACACACTTTACTAAAAAGACAATGGTTAAGGAAATGTTGAAGTGACCAAAGCACTCAAAGAGGAGAGATTTTGAGACATACTACAGCCTCCAAAAATATTAAAAAAGTAACTAGAAAGAAACAAATAAAACAACAAAGGTAGCTTTTTTTTTTTTGGTAAAGGGAAGAAATGAGCTTTATATTACCTAGGAAGACAGTTTGAGTGTTGACACAAGATTAAAATTTTCCACAGTAAGGAAAGTGAAGCATGGACCAGTTTAACTAAAAGACAAATGGTTAAGGAATGGTTGAGTGACCAAAAGCCTCAAAGAGGAGAGATTTTGAGACATACTGCAGCCTCCAAAAATACAAAAAAGCTAACTAGAAAGAAAACAAACGACCAAACAAAAAGGTAAGCTTTTTTTTTTTTTTTGGTAACAGGGCAAGAAATGAGCTAAATTAACCAGGAAAGGACAGTTGAGTGTTGACACAAAATTTAAAACTTCCTAACAGTAGGAAAGTGAAGGCATGGGACCACTTTACTAAAAGACAATGGTTAAGGAAAGGTTAAGTGACCAAAAGCAATTAAATATGAGAGATTTTGAAGACAAAACTGCAGCCACCAAAAATATTTAAAAAATAACCGGAGAAAAAAAAAAAAAAGCAGTATTTTTCTCTTTTCTTTTGTGAACAGGGCAAGAAATGAGCTTAAATTACCAGAAGGACAGTTTTGAGTGTTGACACAAAATTAAAACTTCCTAACAGTAAGGAAAGTGAAGCATGGGACCACTTTACTAAAGACAATGGTTAGGGAAAGGTAAAGTGACCAAAGCAATTAATATGGAGAGATTTTGAGACAAACTGCAGCCTCCAAAAATATGATAAAAAAAATAACCAGAAAAAAAAAAAAAAGCAGTATTTTTTCTTTTTTTCTTTTTGTAACAGGGCAAGAAATGAGCCTTAAACTGCTAGGAAAGATAGCTGAGTGTTGACACGAGATTAAAATTTTTCTAACAGTAAGGAAAGTGAGCATGGACCAGTTTACTAAAAGACAATGGTCAAGGAAAGGTTGAGAGACCAAAGCACTCAAAGAGTTTGAGATTGAAATGCAGCCTCCAAAAAATATGAAAAAATTTTTGAGAACAAGGATTGATATGGTTGAAAATAAAATAAATGTGAAAAAATATTTTTAGGGGTGGAAGCGCTGTTCTGTTCCAGGGCAAAGCAATGGATATTTATTCTCAATGTTTTTAGTTTTAAGAAATATTAACTCACACACGATGACAAAATGCAAATTAGGCTCTATGATCATCAGAAAAGCAGGGGAAAACTGTCCACCATTACAGAGCAAAAAACACACCAAAAATATAATTACTTGAAAAGTGAGTAGCAGTTGTTGAGTAGTCTACAATTCAGTTGAGTAGACTAGTGATGGATGAGCTCTCCATGCCTAAAATACTCCCAGATATTCAGAATCCACTCAATTTACCATGAGAAGTTTGATAATATTGGTTTCTTAAACTATCTTGGAGATGTTTTTTCCTGGGAACAGAGAAAAAGCAGCCAGGTAATTCACAGAAACATCACTACCATGGTCAGGCAGTGTCAGGGCTGTTCTGATAAAGATCAGGTGAGTCACAAAAAACATTCTGCCTCTGCAAACACTTAGMTTTTATAGAATTTTTCTTTAAAAATCATTTTCCAAGCTAAAATGAAGTGTCCTCTATGTTTTATGTAGGTTCTGGAGACTCAGATTCTGTGGTTGTGGTCACCATTTCCTTCTGGAAAAGCATTTGTAAATCAAGTGTTTAAAATGATATTTACCYGTATTGAAATGGTTTTAATTGTGATAATATTTATGTATTTGATATTTTGAACTACATATCACTCTGAAAATCCAGAAGGAATAATRCACTTTTTTGGTTACTCTTAACAGAATTAATAGATGACATAATTTAATCAAGCTCAGAAAGAGCCCTTTGGTCTAATACCAATCCTGAAGGACACAATAATGAGTCTTAGGAATAGCTGGATTTGTGTTCCCATACTTTTCCTATAAGATGCCAAATTAAAGCTTGCAGCCTCTTGCACAAAACTATGGTTTCTTTTATAATCTGATCTGAACTCATATTTAACTCTCCATTATTAGGATCAGACCTTCCAGAAACGTGCAATTATCCTGATATTCAGAAAGGAAATAAAATCATGTCTGTTTTTAAGCAACATACCAGGAAATTGCTAGGGGCTTGTTCACCATTAGTTTGATTTTCCCTTCATCCAGGAGTACTCTTGATTGCCCCAGGGCATGGGCTATATTTCATCACACCTTCTCACATGAGCACATTTACAAGCCAATAACTTTARAAAGTAGATGATTTGTAAGATTCTTGTCTGGTCAGTGATGAACTCTGAACTTTCAAGAAAAAGGGACATGCAGGATGCCTGATCTGACTGCCAGCAGCCTGAATTTCTTTGTTTCTTATTGGAAAACTAATTGCACAATTACAATCTAAAGTGAATTATATACTTTTCCCAAATAAAACAATATAAATCTAAAGTGAATTCCATTCTTTAATTCCTATTTTTTCTAAAGAATTTTACTCTTCCCTATTTAAAAAAATCCGAATACACTCTAGGAGTTGCTGTTCTGGATGTTCTCAGCTGCAGGAGAGGCTGGTGTTAGTGCAGAGGTGCCAAAACAGCAGCACAAAAAATGTACATTTGCACAGCAAATGTACATTTGCACAACAGCCTTTGTGCAAATGTAGCTGAAAACACTTTGAAGAAGATTTTCTTTCAAAGTCCTTTTCAAAGAAAGGCACAGTGAGCCTTCTCAATGTTTACAGTGTTTACATGGACTTGTTAGAAATATAGAAATACCCAAATAGAAACTCCTAATTCTGACAACTCCCAATATACTTTGACATGAAGTTCTGCTTAAAAACTGACATTTCTGTACAATTCAAACAAATGTGTTCTMCACTCAATGACTCCTCACATCATGTCTGACTCATTTTTGGTTGCCTGTCTGTAGTTTATTGTTATTTATTCAACCTGGATGGCTTAATTTAAAACTGATTTTCAACTCAGCACAACTKAAACCTACTTATTCATGTCAGTAAGGGCAAGAAGAAAATGATGTGACAAAGAAAACTGGCCTAACAGCCTCGGAAATGGGATCCAATTGGCAAACAGCTGCAATGTTTCATTAACTTCAAGAACTTTAGAAAAATTAGTAGTCTAGTTTTCTTCTAATAACAGTGAAGTATGAAACTTTGGCTTTGAAAAATCTTCTTTTTGGGGTGCACCAATACTGACTCCTATTGATGTCAGCTGCAAGGTGTTACAGTTTAGGGACCTTCCTCAGCCCTTGCTCAGCCTTTCATTCATGCACTAAAACTTATTGAATGTGTATTTATATAATCATTAAAAAATTGGAAACCTTCAGAGACATTTGTGTAAGATGCAGTTTTCTTGCACCCAGCATTCAGGTGAATAAACAGGGGAAAAGGAAGAATGCATTTGCTTGAGGAATAGCAGTAGCACAAAATTGACTCTCGGGTCTAGTTCTGCCCATGTAAAATATAAATATTTCTTAAACAAA
The DNA here is from genome assembly GCA_002167245.1 of Sporophila hypoxantha. Classification (NCBI taxonomy): domain Eukaryota; kingdom Metazoa; phylum Chordata; class Aves; order Passeriformes; family Thraupidae; genus Sporophila; species Sporophila hypoxantha. The sequence goes on along the minus strand of NDFG01000353.1, from coordinate 752,769 downwards.
CAAACAACCAGAACACAACAACAACAACAGTAGTGTTAACAGAGATGCACACTCCCTTATCATCATGATTGCCAGAAATTTAAAATGTGATGGGTACCTGCCAAAAATAAAGCTCTATTTGTCATTTTAAAAACAGATATCAAGACACTACCTAGTACATGGAGCCTGACAAAGTAAATATGAGTTTATATTGGTCAAAGGGACATGCTGATTTTTTTAATTGGAAAAGAACAGTTTCTAACAGTGAAGTAAATGATCCAAGATTTCATTATTAAAGAAAAAAAAAATAGAATATCTCAGAGAAAAGCCAACAAACTCTGTACACTCCTGAATGACATGTTACAACCCAAAGATACCCCTCCTTCTGATTACTTAACTTCTCTTGCTTTTTGCTGTGCTAAACTCTGGTCCATCCAGGAGTTCTGGTTAAATGAGAAATGGACTAGAAATTTGGATGCATAAAGGGTCTTGTAGGCTCCCTAAATTCAAGTGCTCCAAGGCCAAGATCAATAAAGATTGCAAGCRTTGCCTTAGAATCAGGAAACAAACAAATGGAAAACCACAAACAACCCAAAAGTTCTTTTTCATGAAAAAAAAACCCCAACAAAGCCCGTAGCCAGTTTAGCTAAAACCAAATTCCCTCACTCAGAAGGAAAATTTCTTAGAGATATAGCATACAACAAGTTTCTCTAGATAAAAAAAAGTGGTTTTTATATTAAATGCTTACCCAAACTTGTAGCCTCACTTGGCTGATGTGGGCAGGGGTGGAATTAAATCTCAAAACTATGGGGAAAGAGGAGGAAACTTGATAGAAGTCACATAATAAAACAGGACTGTAAGATTTTAGCTCTCTACAGTCCCTTTCCTCCTGATGCAGATTAAATCTGTGGCACCTGAAAGGGATTTCTGCTGAAATATATAAATGTCACATATAACTGTTATTTATTCCTTTGAACATTTTAGAATATTCACACTAACTGTGGATGATTTTGACTTCAAATTTCAGCCAAAACTAAGTAACATTTTATTTTCAAAGTAATTTTGAAGCTGTGAAGCTGTGTGAAGTAACACAAAGTAAACTTGYAGCTCCCATTTTTGTTTCACTGGTAGATATACCATGAAACTTACCAAACTCACTTTTGTTACTGGACAATCTGTGACATCTGGATGTCATGCAAGCTCWCCTCAGAGATATCAAGAGGATACCTGTATTTATTTGTCTGTAGTATCAAGATATTTGTCTATAATATCAAGRTAGTACAGACAAATTTATCTAAAACTAATCCAACTGCAGCAAACTCAAAGCTAGCTCACCTCAGAACATGGAACAGATCCCAAGAAAACACATCAGGGAAACAACTTCGTGGGGAATCACTTTGTCTCCTGGATATCTGCCTCAAAATGGAGAGGTGTTTCAACTGGTCAGTAACTGGGAGGGGGAATATATGGAAATATTCACCTGTATATTAAATCAACATATATAAGGACACAGCCTCTTGGCTTCCCTGAGAAAATACCTGAAGAAAATACAGAAAGGGGTACAAAAGAAGACCACAAAAATGTCTGGCCACAAATTACCCTTTTCTTCTTCCTTCTGATGAAGCAGGTGACTGAAGCATGACCAGAAATCTCTGTGTGAGAAATGAGAAATCTCATTGCTTTCCTGAGATCACTCTGAATGGGAAACACCTTTGGCACAACCACCCAAGTCTGGCACCAGGTCAGCTCAGGTATCCCCAGAGGACATTTTCTCAATGTCTAGATCTAGTTAAGGACACAAGGCTCAGCTGCAAATATTTCAATAATTCTCAGTTTGTTCACYTGCTTGAGAATTTCCATCTTCTCTTTGCCTCACCTGCAGGTGCAAGTTAAGAGTGCTGGGATTGTGARCATCTTCCAGCAGCTCCTGCTTCCTCCTGGAGCTGCACAAACCAAACCCCTCAGGACAGCTCAACCCCAGCCTAGAGTTTTTACATGTCAATGCCAAGATCACCCTCRTGATGGCCAAAAGCTTTCAGTGCCAAATCAAAGTCTGTAGGAGTTCCCCTGTGGCTGTTTTCCCAAGCTCTCTTTTTATGTGGCTTGGAACACCTCCTGACCAATTATCCAGTTACAGCATCAGGTGCTGATCTCTAAAACCTCTGGAGACTTCCATGTATCCCCCAGTTACATCCAGGCAGAATACTCTGATCCCACATCCCCCCTGGCCAAGTGAGCTTCCAAACCTGTACTTAGAGAATTAACTTTTCTCCTTCCAAAGATTTGAGTAGATAAGTGAATAATAATAATAATAATATAGTGACAATAATAGTGAAAATAGTWGTGAAAATGTTATGCTGTAGCAGACAATTAGCATACAAAAGGAAAAGGCCCCTTCTAATGAAACATTCAGATAAACATGATGCTTCTTTGTTTGTACTGAAGCATGTGATTTGGAAGCAAGGTGATTTTCTTACACAGGACTCCAAGCCCACAGGAAATTCACTTGTCTAATAAAAGAACCTCAGTCAACAAGGCTCTGTTTCCATAATCCAGGAATTTGGATTTCCTAAAGGGACTCTGGTGCTCAAATGAAGTTCCATCGATAAGGAAAGTGCGTACACAGATAAAAAAGGCCCAAGTCAGGTTTAACAAGTCAAAACAGAAAACAAAGTGTCATACTCTGTACTGCCTATTATTGCTGCATTCTAAATCTATTCCAGACTGCTCAAGGTAATTTCCTATCAAAGGTTATCAAAGACATTGAATTACATACACACTGACTAGTGACTTTCTGTTTGGGTTAGATCAACATGCACAYCCTTACAAAAGGACCACAGAAGGAAGTCTCCTGTCATCTCAGATTCCTGTGGTTCTGTTTGAACCCGTTTGAATGATTTGAATCCAAGTGTCCTGAACAACCTGTGTGCCAAAGCTTGGACAAAGCCCTTTCACCCAGCCCATTTCAGCCAGGCACACGCTGAGCAGGATCCTGCACTCCAGATGAGTAACCCAGCTGTATTTATGGGTTCAGCCACCAGCTCAGCATTCCAGGAATGGGTACCACATTGTCAATGCCCTGCAGCGTCTGTGGAGCTGATACAGCACAATATCTATTGTCTGCAACAAACCAGTAGCAGCCACTTGCACTGCAAGCACAAATTCACACTGCTCCTGTCAGGCCCAAAATCAGCATAGTGTCACTTCTGTGATTGATTCCCACACAAGGGATTATGATTATTTAAGCTAGTTTTAAAGCACAATTCAAGCCAACCATGTCATCATAAGGAATTGGGATAGGTTTGGGAAAAAGGAGCTGACAGCAGTATTTTAAATTCTGCCAGTAATCAAGAGAAAAAAGTAGCACCATCAAACATGCAAGTTACTACAGGCCCATTTAAAGAATAATGCTGGCTTTAGAAGCATTTATAAGAAACAGAGGAGGAAAAAGGATTATGTGTAGACAAATGTTTAAAGATAAGGCAAATGGAAACAGGAGGCTAAATTATTGTCTCATTCTCAGGAAATCCATGGCAGACCCAAGAAAGCAAGCAAAAATTCTTTTTTTCTACCAGACTTTTACAATGATATATATTTTTAAAATATACATAGTTTTATGATGTGCATCAAATTTTATTATCCAGTACATCCTACAGAACTGGTTTATTGAACTGAAACACCTTGAGGGCTCACATATTCTCCTGATTTCCAGTAAGTCTCAGTCATTTCTTACATTTAAATACACAATACTCATTACACAGTGAAAACAGTAAGGACTTCAGCTTGGCATACTTAATGAAACACACACATATTCCACGCTAAAACTCCTGTTAGAAGTAAAATAGRAACTACCTAGATTATTAAAGTTCACTGAATACTGTTTCCCGTTACTTAAACATGACTAAACCAACTGTTCTGGTTGAAAGTTTCCAGGCTCATTTTCTGCTTCAGATTGATTTTTTGTTTTAGTTAAATGGGAGAGAAGATGTAAGATTCCAGCCAAAACTGCCCAATCATTACTAAGAATTAGAGCAGAAAAAAAAAAGAGATTTATTATTCTTTTTAAGAACAGCTTACTTACCTTCTTCCCCATCCAGAGAGAACATTCTTGTGGGAGCARCAATCCTGACACTAAAGAAGAGCAGCTCCTTTTTTCATGCTCTGAAAAGTCACCAAATTTGGCCAGGTTACATCCATTTGAAAATTCACAGGTAACAGGAGCTCAAAACAGATTTCTTTCATTTCTACCAAATCAGGTTCTTAAAGACTCACTCCCTGTTAGATATTTTCCACGTGASAGCACATTAATGCACAGCAGCTGARGAACTAAATTTTGTTCACCTCACCTGAAAGCTCTGGATCTTTGGCAACCACTTTGTGGCACCTCAGAGCCTGATTTGATTGCTGAGTTAAACCTGCTGTRACCAGAGAGGAATGAAAAGTGAGACAAAGGAATGGAGACTGAAGAGGAACACAACACTTGGATATTAGAATGCAAATAAAGAAACTAATCAGAGCGGGAATRGTTCAGTAAAGAGCCTCCGATTAAGACAGGGAGGACTGGGTATAGTAGTTATTGGAGAAAATTAAATGAGCTCATGATGAACAAAGGGAATTTGGAATTTAGTAGATAAATAAATAGGGCATCTTGGAATGCACAGGGATACTTGAAAGCAGCAGAAGAGAGGGCAGGTGAAGGTGGAGGGGTCACTGCCTTTGCCTGGCGTGCAGAGTCAGTTAAATGCTACAGCTGCAGTTTGGCAAAGTTCATTTSCTCTGTGGAGCTGCAGAAGGGACACAGGAGGCAGTGAGGAGCAAGGGRGGTGCTCATCCCCCTGCAGAAAGGACTGTGACAGCCTGACTCTGGCAAGAGAAACTCTGGGGGACTGGGCTGGGTTACCTGGCTGGGAGCTGGGCACCCTCCTCCTGAACGAAGACATGGAGATCAGGCAGAAGGAAAAATGAGAGAGGTGTACAGCACCTGATCTTCCTGGGGAATTTCCAGGGAAGAGGCAAGGAGGTGGCAGCTAGCTCAGACACAGGACAACTCTGCTAAAGAACAGAACAGCAACAGTAGTTGCTGAAACCCTAAGCTGAAACCARATCTGACTGATTCACTCAAAATAGAAAGCTGAGCATTGTATTAAAGTACTGAGGCAATAAAAATGTAAATTTTATAAGTATACATTAAAGTATAAATCTTCCATGTATCTCAGAAATCAAACATCCCTTTGCCAAGATAGTAAAATGTTCATTTTTTCAATTGTTCAGTGAACAAATAGCATTCTCTAGAGAGGTTTTTAGTGATTTTGTTCATGTTAAAATTGATTCATATAGCTTAATTTTTCCATTTTTCACATTATACACTTAGTCTTAATCCATTTTGTATCTTTGTGTACATGTACCTATATAGAGACATATATCTATACACATATATAAATACATTTACATATATAATACATATATATGTATTGATTTTACCACTATAAAGTGGAAATTAMTCCAGTTTGAAACAAATGAAAATGTTTTTGTTCCAGAACTATGGTAGGAAATATCTTAAGCCTAACAGCTCTTGGTTTAGAGAGCAGCTTTATCTGCTGAATGGATGAAGGAAGTGGGAGTGGTTAAGAAGTGAATAAATGTGAACTCTGCCTTGAAACCCACCAACTAATTCCCTTCCAGCTTTCCATTAGCACAAAATCCTTGAGCATACCTCAGCTTAACTCTTTTTGTCTTTCAGAGAATTCAGAATACTTAAATGAAATCAGGAACATGCCATTTTTACACCAGCCAYTCCACACCACTTTTTACTCCAGTCTCTCTAGTGCTTTGTGTCCTTTATTAAAACCAAAGATCTAAAAAAGCAGTTGATAGTTTGAAATACCAAAAAAAAAAAAGAAAAAAGCACAGAGTTTCCTCCACTATGAAGCACTTAAATTCTATTTGGGGCAAGCAGGACTGTGATTTTGTTATTTCTCTTACAGAAAGAGCTCAGCAACCAATTCATCAGCAGTGAAGAAGAGGACAAACTTCTGATACAAACTTTGAAAAGGTTGTTGTGCAAATAGGGGAAATAAAAATGAAACTGCAARATGGTGTGGGAAAAGCAGGAGCTGAGCAATGAGCTGAAGGAGAAGAGGAGGAATGGAGGACAGGAAGGACAGGGGGACAGCACAGACAGGGGCACCAGAGGYTCAGGCAGAGGAATAACTGAGGTGAGCTTTCAGGATGGGGACAAGATTTAGCACAAAAMCAGATAATTGCAAGCAAATTGTGGAAATGTGTCAGTGGGAGCAGGCTGGTGAAAGGTAACCCTTGTCCCAGGGGTACTCGGCAGGAAAATGTCAGAATTACAAATCTGTGTTTCCTTTTTGAATTACCAGCACTGTTGGTTCACAGTCCTCCCCAGCCTACAGGAAACACTAAACACCTCTCCTTTCTAAGAGCAATCAGGTGTTCTCGGGTTTTTATCACACAGGAGCACCCTAGGTGSCTTCTGTGGTCCTAAAGAGAGAGAATTACTTCTTGGGTACTCCCTAAGAGGGAGCTTGCTCAGAGCCTTTCTTAACACAGATTCTGGAAAGAATAATCTGTTCCTCCTTTGTTTCATTTTTGGAAGCCTTTCTGAGGAGGRATTTTTGCATCAAATATTGTTTTTCTTCTGGAGAGGGAGGCTGTCTTGTAATACAAATTAAAGACTACACTGCACAATGTTTTTTAACACCAGAAACTGAAAACAAAAAATAATAATGCCATGTGCCTTACTGTCAGCACAAGTAAAAGTTCCACAGTCTCACAGTTATGATTTGGCCATTGGATTAATGGGTAGTCTGAGATCCAGAAGGAGGGAAAAAAAATCCAAAACCCAAAATCACAATACTTTTCTTAATCCTCACAGATCTTAGGAGGCTGAACTAATCCTTTACAGGGGCTTGGCTCCCAAATGACWGGAAGGTCAGAGGAGTTTAGAGGCCAATATGATGGTTCATAGATGCCTGTACTCTGGGAAGAGCTGTTTTCTGCCTTTGCTGCACTTTTTTATTTCTTTTGTTTATTTGCTTTTAGGCAGGCAGGGAGTACTGCAATAATTTTCACCCTATCTACTCAGGAACCTTTCTGCAGCCACAGCTATTACTTAGATTTTGTAGGGTCTGAAAGCATCTTTTCCTCCTTCTGCTTACATTTTTAATCATTAGCAATCAGCATCAGCAGGTCATTAGCAATCCAGCCAATATTAATTCCTTTTTTTTTTTTTTTTTTGCAAGTGTTTAGCTGCAATTAGATGACAGTTCAGGGTTTTTTCTATAYACTTTGTTTGGTTCAGATGGYTTTGTCTAATGCCTTATCCCAGCTCTTCWATAGTASAGGTTCCCAGGAGGCTGCTCTGGTTAAATTAAATTAAATTGATRGATCYTCATGGATCTGCTCAAAARCTGTCAGGAGAGCCATACAGCTGGCAGAAGGAGCTTGGATCTGATTGAAGCTCAGGTGGGTGGCCAGTTTKCTAGAGAAAACCAAGCCTAGCTCACAGAACTGAGCAGATCAGCCTCTAGGGGAATTCAGGTTTGCCCACTACACACTGCCCATTAATTCCTTTTTTTTTTTTTTTGTTTTTTTTTTTTTTGCAAGTGTTTAGCTGCAATTAGATGACAGTTCAGGGTTTTTTCTATACACTTGGTTTGGTTCAGATGGTTTTGTCTAATGCCTTATCCCAGCTCTTCAATAGCAGAGGTTTCCGGAGGCTGCTGTGGTTAGTGCATTAAATGGATCTTCATGGATCTGCTCAAAAGCTGTCAGGAGAGCCATACAGCTGGCAGAAGGAGCTTGGATCTGATTRAAGCTCAGSTGGGTGGCCAGTTTKCTAGAGAAAACCAAGCCTAGCTCACAGAACTGAGCAAGACCAGCCTCTAGGGGAATTCAGGTTTGCCCACTRCASAGTGTCCCAGAACCAGGCAGSCAAAGGTGCTGAGCTTTGCCTGACTCCTTTCATCTCTCTGTAGTGATTTCCCAGCATTTAAACAACCTATATAATTTTAAACAGAAGAAGCACTGGCAAAGAGTCCCTGCAAGTGTATCTACAGAGACCTGCAGTGTAAAAGCTGGATTTACCATCTCTAATAAYGAGTTGTTCCTTAATAAACAGCCTGGGGAAGGGATCAGACAGAGGCAARCACTCTGCTCTCACTATTGGCAAGTTCACAGCACACCAAATGTTAAGTCAAAGGAAGCACAACAATGTTATCTAAAATACACAAAGGGCATGAACTGATATGGRTAATGGCAAATAGACTATATAAATAATCTTAAGAAGATGTTATTAAAAGCCAACACTTCTGAGCAGCCAATGAAATGTGAGATACAGTGTTGTYTGCCATTCCCTTTCAATTGTACTATAATGGAAACTGCTCATTTCCCTACTCAATATCAGTGACAGAGCTTTCATCAGGGGAAAAAAACCTTACAGCTGGTGCTGGTGGCCCCAGTGTAATGCTTGTTGTGTTGTGGGACTTCTGAGGGCTAATAAGSGTTACCTGCCCCAAAACTTGACATGACTAGCAAGAAAGATGAGCAGCAAGCTGCCCAGCACCTGGGCTGCTGGAAGCAGCAGCAGTTCCCATTTTGTGGTGAGGTTTTTTCTGGGTGCTCTACCTCCCCTAAATGCTTTGAAAAGGAGGAATCTGACRCTAACATCTTAATTTTCCTCACCCTTGTCTTCTTGCCAACAGATCAAATCCTTAGCACATATATTTCCAGGGAGAAATGTGTATTGCAGAAGCCAGGTATGTTATAATATGAAAGAAAAACCCCAAACCCAGAGAGACAGAGGTAGACACATTTTTGTTCCAGAAGTTTAAAACYTTTTCTCCAAGAGAAGAGATTCTATTCCTTGCCACTGCTTCTGGAAARCAGAAATGAAGCAATACAAACTGCTCTCCAGTTTCCTGTCTTTTATGTCCTTTCTATGAAATTTGGCTCTCCAGGTTTCAGGTCACATTTGCATAAGAACCCCAGCATTAATTATCATTTTAAGAGCAGCTCTCAAAACCATTGACTAGACAAAGACAGATGTACAAGTCCCAAGAGGAAAGAGAATGTTTCAAGGAATTGGAAACAATTCTTATTCAAAGTCTAATATAGAAGCCTAGCTCTGTTCATTGTCATCCTCCCCTGGAGAAATATAATGAGCATTTCTCTCTTCTTRCAGTGACACAAACAAATATGAATGGACTGACACTACAAGAGGTACTTCCAGGTATAAGGCTCAAATCAAACCCAGTCTGCTCTCAAAGCATAATGAAGTTCKCCTTATTTTTACCTAGGACACAGACAGTATCAATTATCACGTGATGTGGATTTTAACAATGAATATTTACATAAATTGTTTTCTCTCTCATTTTATGACTGACAGAGCAACAGAGAGGCAAATAKCAAGAGATTAATTTCCTCTTCTCTCACACAGAGCTCTATTGCTATAGGACAAAGAAACACTACAACTAAGAGGGCCACACAGAGAAGAAAAAGTGTTGTTTTACGTGGGTGTTCTTTTAAACAAGCTAAAACAAAATGCAATTGCTGTTCTGTTCATGGATTTTTATTCATAAACTGTGGCTGATGCTGCTGGCACCTTGCTTCTGTTATTGAGATGAGTCCTTCCAGCTTCCAACTGTGCTGGTGTTTTCTCTTGGGAAGGGATATGGTCTGCAAGAGCTCCATTAGTCTAAAAGAGAAACATCTGCTTGGAGTATGGAGCAATCTGTTGGCCCAGCCCAGCAGTGGGTTCACTGCAGCTGGTCAGCTCTGCCCCATCTTGTGTGCGTCATGGAGACCAAAATGAACCAGCATTTACTGGTTTTCAGTGCATTCCTAAAAGGAGATATGATTCAGATTAAAGAAGATGATTATGTTGGCCATTTTCCTTTAATATAGCTTTGAGTTACAAGGGTAGTTTTCCAGAAAGACAATACTGTTGAACTRGGAAGAAGGAACAGGCGAGTTGTTATTGCCTTTTTTACTGGATGTGGAATTCCAAGTAACTGCCTCCAAACCCAGGCTAGAAAATTACCAGGGTGGGACGACTTGAATGCTGTTTTGGCTTTAAAGTGCACCGGTGGCCACTTGCTGTAACACTGAAATGTAACTTTGCCAGTAAATCTAGAAAATTCTGTTCGTGTAATTGGAATTGCCTCCACATCATGAGGTGCTTAATAGGTTCTGTTCCACATAAAAACCCCCTATGGCACAGTCTCTGCTTCCTATGAAACATTAGTCAGACTGAAATGTGTTTTTTCAAGGAGATTCTTTCTAATTTAACAGTAGAGGTAGCCCTTAAAGTAKGAGCTACACAAAACTGCAATTCTTAATTCCATAATTCGTAATTCACAAATGTGTCATTCCATTTTATGACAGTGAAAGTCACTAAAAACCAGCTCTGTTGAAAAAGGGCTCAATTCATTTCTCTATTGCACTGCTTTAACTGCTCCAGACATCCCTGGGTACAACCCAGACTGGTAAATCTGATGTTACCTCCTTAACTTAGGTTATTCTAACTAAATTAATTGGCAAACCTCAACAATACTGGTTATGTCTGTGGTACATTGATAATGTAAGTTGTTTTAATAAGGATAAAAAAGTCTGGGACARGAAAACATTCTTGTGTCTGCAAGTCTGCTCTGCAATGGTTATCTAGGTGGTTTATGCCGCAGCCCTTACAGAGGCAGATTTGTTTTGCTACAAATGTATGCTTTTATAAGGTGTTTTGGGATCCACTGGTATGGAAAAAAAATATTACTTCCTGCATGGCTTTTTCCCAAAACTTAGAGGAGAAAGAAATTTCTGGTGGAGAGCAAATGTGAATTTCCACACACGGCCATCAAACCCCCAACCTTGCTTATATAGAGCTTCAAAGGTTTTCCCCCCTGTAGATSTAATAACAGCATGCACAATTCCCACACCCAAACCAACCTTCCCTAATTCTCTGTCAAATCACACAAAGAATACAGTACTACAAACAAGTTCCCTCTTCTTTGCACCCTGTAAACATTACAGGCCCACTAAAAACTGCAACRGGCATATAATAAACCAGGAATGCAAATTCACACACATTTTACAGAAGAAGGTTTTGTACACAGAAAATGCAATCAAAATAAGCTGTTATAAAAAGACATTTTGTGAGTCAATCCAGTWGAGACAAGAAAAGCTCCCTGGTGGAAGGAAAGACCAGCACTTGTATTCATATTTTCCCTGTTGCTGAGGGTGTCAGGAAGAAAAAGTAGCACTCTAACATKGTTTTAAATGTAAAATGTTTAAATGTTAAAAGTAGCACTTTAACATTTGTAGTATTAGTCTATTCTACATTTTTTTTGATATTACCTCTAGCAGATTGAGAGTTGCAACACCCTCACCATCTGCTGTAAATTCAGTGCTTGGATGGCTCAATGCCAAACCCTCAAAGAGCCATCAGTTTGTGTATCAGTCCATAAGCTAAGCTTTACAGTTTTCAATTTCAGAACCTTACTTAAATCTGGTTTAGATWATTCTTCAGGTCCCAGTGAATTTGCTCAGGCTTTTCAGCATCACATTAAATATGTGTTACACCCCATCTTCCCATTTGATTCTATCTCTCCTTCAAACATTTCTTCCTTTTATTTTGTCAYGGATATACACRGTTCCAATTAATRACACCTTTAGYTTGCCTTAGYAAAGCCTGTAYACTGCTGTTAAGGAGTTTTCCAAAMAAGCTCTCCTGTCACTGTGATGTTGCCCTTGTCCTCCATCACCACTCTCAAAGCTTCAGACCATGCCACTGCTGCATTGGCTATATAACCACCCCTGCACTCTCCCTGGATTTGTGACACAAGGCACAAACTCCAGAAGCCAGGACACCACTCTGTTCTTGTACATGTATCAGCAGACAAATATTAATTCTCTAAAGGATAACTTTCAGCAAAGAATGAAAAAAAACCCAGAAAAACCCAACCAACAAAACCCAAAAGAACTCGCAGTAGAACTAACATGTTTTAGGAAAGAAAGATGATTTTCCTAGCAATATCTGGGTAAAAGGAGACATTTTGTACTATCCAGCTGGAATAAACAACTCCCATTCTGAAAACCCTGAAAACACTTGAAAGCAGATTTCCATTGAGTAATGTATTTAATTTTGGGGTTTGTTTACCTTTTTTCTACTCTTCTTGTACAATTCAATCCAACCCATCCAATGCGTGGATGGTCACAGAAGACACTCTCACAGATTACAGTAAAAAATTATTTACCCCTCTAGGGACCCCTAATAGTCTTTTTTGCTCAACATGCACATAAGCAAGCTCTGGCTGAAAATCCAGTTATTGTCTGAGTAAAAAGTGAACGAAAGATTCTGTCACATTCTGTTTGGCTTTATTCTTCCAAATTATCTTTTTTAGACTGTTGAGAATGATGAACTGGACATCAAAAGCTAATTTGTAAAAACCTCCAGGCTCCAAGATCTGGCTCAGCTACAACAGYTGTCATTCCTATCATCAGACTTCCTATTTCTACTTTCAACTCTGTTTTTTTCTAGGCTGGATAAGACATTATCCCTATGTCACACAGAGGTGGAGKGCTGGGAGGAGTTTTTCCCAAGTCCTCACAGAAAACCATCTTCAGGACTGAGAGCACAGGTGGTAAAACTCAACTTTTCTCCAAAAACCATTTCTCTGCTGTTAATAAAGTTTTGACAATTGGCATCATTCWCCAATCTTGATTTCATTTCCTGTTGGAAAAACACAGGCAAATCATGCYACTAGCAAAAGTTCTTGGAAAATTAATAAACTCATAAATTAAATGCTTGAAAAACAAACTGATTAAGAAAAAACAACTAGGAAGATTAAGGAAGCATGAATTTGCAGGAAGGAAAAATAAGAAGGCTCTGAGAACAGCTGGTACTTTTTGGTTTTGTGGCAAATTGTTTATAACCAGAAGTGGATATCATCAAATATTATTACTGGATGCTGGGCTTACATTCATGGGATGGCAATCTTTGGCAGGCAGGTCAGTGCAGTGTGGAGGATTCAAAATGTGAGTGTGGGGTGGTTCAGGTGCTCCAGAGACAAGTGCCACCTGCACTGGAGTCACAGCACGGACCTGAGCAGCCTTGGGAATGCTGCTGTGTGCTGGAGTCACCTCCACTGCAAAGGGAAAAGGTGGCAGGGCCATGGAAGCCAGCTGGATGACTTGGAACAGCAGGACAAKCCCCTCTGCCCAGGAAGACACTCCCTAAAAACATACACTTCACTTGGCATAACATTTGGAGAGTGGGTGGCAATGCCCAATTAATTTCTTCACAGCTGATTCTGCATTTAAGCTGCTTGTAAACAGCATAATTAGGAAAAAAAAATGGAATCATTTTAGAGGTGGATGAGTATCTATATTGCTGGCACCAAGAGAACAACTTTCATTCCTGTAAGAGTGGCACCTAGAAATCCTACACACAAACAGAAAAAGCAGCTTGTCAAATCTGAAGGTCTTTCTTGCCAAGATTCTTAATCTTCAACTAAAAAAAAGACTATTTTTTAAAAATGCATTCAGATACAAAAATTTATAATATTATTCGCCATTTTTGAAGCTCAGGTCACTTATTTCAATGTTATGTTTRTAATTCTAGTGCCTTAAATTTTGTACGTTTTTGCAATATCATCCAATTCCCTTCTTCAGTAAACTGCTGAAAATTTAAAAATATATAGATTTCATCTCCAGCTAAACCTCACAAATTAGTGCATAAACATTATAAGAATAGACACWGCAAATGCAAGCAAGCAGGATAATCACAAAGTAAAATTGTTACTTCTTAAACATTAAATAACACAAGTCAAGGAATAAATGTAAAATGTGGACTATCTATGGCAATGACAACATTCACTGCTAATCCATCACTGTCATATTGATTACTATTTTTATCTCGTGAGTAGTTCCATTAATCCAATTAATTTTAATTAATTGTGGGGCAAAATATATTCATGTGACTCACACTGGCCACATTCTGCCCCAAGGATGTGAGGCAAAACACTCAGGAGTCAGTGGAAAGATCACAGTTGACTTTAATGGGCTCTGGCCCGTGTCCATGGCCAAAGCTTATTCACCAAAACCAGCTCCAGGCAGCTTTGCAAAGACTCTTTGTCTTTGGAGGAGCTGCAGACTCAGCCCTAAAAATTGCTTTCGATTAATAAAAAAGATGAAGACCTCACTGAAACCTTGCCAAGAACACACACACAAAAAACACCCCTTGAAGAGGTTTGTGTTCAGCTCCCTGGAGTGTGAGGAGCCCTGCCAGGTTTCCCAGCGATAACTGCAGCACAATAAACATAAATAATAATAAATAAATGCTTCACTCCAGCAATGCCAGTGACGCACGAGCCTTCYCTTTTCACAGGTGTTCCCTGAAAGCCAGGGAGTCCTTTTGATGTTTATTGACAGTCAGTCCAGCTCCCAAATGAAAATATGGTTGTTAGGATTAATAAGTTTGCTCTGCCATAAATCTCCGGGTTATAGGTGAGAGAATGAAATGGCAAACAAATATTGAAAAGGTCAAAAGCCCAAACGGCTGAAACACATATATCACCTCTGGATTTACATTGTCAACATCTCAGAGTGTCAGGAACTCTGGTACTGCTGTTAATATTTAGCACAAAAATGGTATTACAATTTTCCTGTGTTGTAGCAAGGGTTCTGGGAGAATTCCCCTCCATAACTGGTGGCCCAGGCATTTTTGGGTTCTTTAGTTTTGTTACCCATCTACCTTTAAAAAAAAACAATGACTTTTCAGAAACCTGATTATGTACTGTCCTGAGTCCAGGGACATTTTTTTTTCTGGGGAGCAGGAACACCTCCAAGGTCCTTAATCAAACAAACATTATGCCATCATATGGCAAAACCATAGAAACACTGAGGGCTCTTAGTCAAGAAAATGTGCACAATAGATTTCCTTGAAAGGAAARTGACACTAGGATCAGTCCTAGCTCAATTCAAATCTTGGTAAGCAGGCAGCTAAAGGCTGGATCAGGTATATTTATGAGGAAACCTGTGTTTTATTATATCCCACTATGAATGTTGTTTCMCATCCTAGAAAGGTACTCTTGACAGAATTCTGGTTTGTGCTATTTGCCTCTGCACAAAATTTTTCAAATCTTCATGTAACCACCCTGCTGTGTGAAGAAAAGTAATAGAGCAGAAAAAGGAAGCTTCTCTTTATCATTCYAGCATGGCTCTGTCACTGACAAATCTGTATTTTACAGTCACATTCTTCATAGTTAACACATGTATCTTGGAACCACATAACAGGTCACAAAGCAWCCCCAAAAAGCCTGAGCTGAAGGAAAGCAATTAGTAATTTGCAATTATTRATTTGCCTAGTCCTGGCTGTCAGGTCTCTATCCAGGTACTTGGTGTGCCAAGTCTGAGCACCCCACAAAGATTAATTTCATCACTCCTGCTCAGGAGGGGGCTCATTTTCTAACTGCAGATTCAATCCAAGGAGAAGAAAATTGGATTTGCTTCTCAACCAAATTTAAAAATAAACAGCTGCAGACCCAACCAGTAAGTTCTGAAGTAGGATTAAGTAGTACCATATATTAATGCATGATTAAATGTCTTTTCTTCTCAGTGCTGARTGCTACCACTGTCAATTATGTGGCTGGTAAATCACAGTGTAAATCACCTTTTCTCTTCAGGAATGTCTTTGTCTTTCCCTRCTCTCATCTCCTTCAAAACTACAAATAATCCAAACTGAAATATCTGTTTCTAGTGCTGTCAAAATAGGCATTAATTCAATTAAAACTAAAAAGTAATGGAGGAAGGTTAAAGACCCCTAAGGAAAGCAGGTAGTTAATGAATCCACACCTTCACCTGTCCTGAGCATTCTCAGAACTGCCAATTTAAGCCTTGGCTGCCACAGAGAGCAATCAGGCAGAAGGAATTCACACTGGTCAAGTAACAGGACACAACACAACACCCATGATGGTCAGACTCTGCTTTCATTAAAGAATGAAAATTTCAGTTTCATTACAATATCCACTTTGATCCTCAGAACAGTAGAGAAACACCTCAGAGAGCTGCAATTCCTTACACAGGGATTATTTTCTCCTGAAAGACACAAGAAGGTAGCTTGGTGTGGCTGTGATCAGAAAAAAATGGTGATGTACAGAAAACAGCAACAATCACAGCAACTCCATCCCACCACAGGATTTCCAGAGCTGGACTTTCCAGGTGCCCATCCMGACTGCAGTTCCTGTGCTTGTTCTGCACTACAGGGAAGCATTTCTGGGATTTCATTTTGGGAGGGGCCCATTTCTCCAATGGGGAGCCCTACAACTGACCTAGGCCTTGTGTGAATAACAGTAGGAGATGGAGAAATTGACCCCATCCCTAAAATACATTTCCAAAATAACACACAAATTGCTCTCTGATGGGTTTTAGGTTTTTTCCCTTCTCTCTGGTCTTTTGACAAAGTTGAAAGTRTGAGCCCAGTTTAGACCGAGGCCTAACTTTCAGATGGCCAAAGTTAGGAACAGTAAAGCCAGTTCAAAGTCTTGGTATTTTGGAATTGAGGTCAAAAATTTAGGAAAAATGCCATCAAATTCCAACTTCCAAGGCTTAGCAGGAATTGTGTCAGGGCTTMAATGCCAGATCTGGGCTGGCTGAGAGCGTGGTGTAGGCAGGAGAAACTAGGAACATGCCCATGATGGTGGCACCAGGTATCTTATAGACATAACTAAGTTAAATTAAAACCTGTTAAAATCTTTTTTTTTCCCTTCTGCCCACTATAACTGCTCTAGCTGGGACATCCCACTGGAGCTGACCTCCATAAAAACATTTATAAATAAATATATCTATGTATATATAATGTATTAGGGAGGTCTTTATGTCTTTATTTAAATATTTATATATATATATATATATAAAAATAAAGACATAAAGACCTCCCTAAGACATTTGTCTTCCCATTGCTACGCATTGTCTTTTATTTTCCAGTTAAATCTAATTATGGACCATGTGCACTAATTTGTTTCTGTTATCACATCTTCTCAGGTACCACATTCTGGGAGCAGTTTGGGTGCTAAAACTGTGTAGTGTTCTAGGATGCACCTGTAACTATTCTAGATTWTTTCATTGTAAATCTTCATATTTTCCTGCATCAGTTCGAAAATAAGTACCCCATTCAATCCATCACTATCTGAATAGGCTTTCTGGTTTTCAAGTCCCTCATTTCTCAGGAGGTTGCTGCTTTTTGAGAATACTGAACGAACAATCTACAGTTTTCTATTGCTCTCTTAAAACTGAAATAATTTGRTGTTCTCTTAGAAGCCTAAAATTGATGGACCTGAAATTTAATTTTAGAGTCWTCTTTGATTTAGTGATGACAATTACATTCACTGTGACCCACAGCAACATAACTTCTCCAAATATCATTCTTCTTTTTAAGAACACCAAGTTGGTKTTATTAATTTCTAGCATTGTGCAATAAATAACATGTTCTTAATTCTATTCTTTTAAAGGAACAGAAAGTACCTTATTGCACTTTTAACTAGGCTTYTCAAGGTTTTCAGACTCCCCTGGTGAGAATATGATGCATTACTTTTTAAAATTTTGCAGATATTTCAGACCAGAAATAGACAGAAAAGAGAAACTAAAGAATCTTTTGCTGATTAATATCATTCTAAGCACTATAGGATTCTTAAGTTGATAATTTCTGTCTTGCTCCAGTTCTTTGTCACATTTTCCCTGTTCCCGGACTTTGTTGAGAAATGTCACTATAAGTATGAATACAACTGCAAGAAAAGGCACAAAATTTACATAGCATGACTTAGCTTCTATTTGGGCTACTATTTCAATGCCTGTATGAAGCTTGAGTTTATAAACAAATTTGTGAAGGGAACAGTTTCATTGTTCCATCTCACCTTAAGCTCAAAGCCTGGTACCATATGGCAACAAGATGAAGACAATTTGGAAGATTTTTTAAAARTACAAGAATGGAATGGGCCTGACAKTGTCTSCCTTTSCCCCTCTGCAATTAGAGGCAGACACACACATCACCTCTTTCACAAACAGAAGCTCATGAAGCCCTTATTAACTAAATAAGAATCTGTGCCTTATCAGATGAGTATTTTTGCTCTTTCAATTGGAAATCTGTTCCATTACATTTGTCTTCCCAKTGCTACACATTGTCTTTTAATTTCCAGTTAAATTCTAATTCCGGGCCATGTGCATTCATTTGTTTGTTATCACATTTTCTGGATGGACATCTCCAGCTACCAGTCCCAGTTCCAGGCCCACCAAATTCTGCCTTGCACTTAAAATATCTCTCTTGTYGAAAGTTTTATTGAAACTGGAATAATATTTCAGAAAAAGAAAAAAGTTGTGGTTCTGATGAAGTGCCACTTTCCAACACACACATAAACCATTTCAACAAATAATTCCTGACCACATTTATTACATAACTGAATATTTAAAGGTACCTCAGAGAATAAGTTAAATAGAGTCCAGTTATGTTTTCTGAGAAATCTCCCAGCTTCCTGATTTTCCTGTGGTTATATTCCTAAGCAGTATGCAGCATTATATGGGGATGGTTTGCTGAGCAACTGAAAGCATTTTTGATTTCACTGGGTTTTTTTARCCAATCCATATGAGCAAGTTCAAACATTGCTGCCATTTTTTGACTGAAGCAGACTCAGTTCCCTAGGGACAGGGAAACATTGGGACCATAACTGAGAAATACATGCATTAGGATAAARGAGACTAGCTGTCTAAGTAAAAGACCACATCTTTTTTCTTTTTTTTTTTTTTAATAAGTAAGAGCAAGAAGATGCTGAAGACCCTATTAACTTTACACCCTAACTTTAACCAGACACTGGGTTAGCTCTAGTGCTGAATTTTCTTCACATCACTTTCAGTCTCCAAATGAAAAACTGAATATCATGGCCATAGTCCCACCTGGAAGGCTGCATTTTCTGCCTGGGGAGGAAAGAACTGCCCCTTTTCCAGATCTGCTCACAGCTCCTTTCCCCAAGCCCAAGAGGGAGGAACTGTGACCCCATGAAGTGAGGACCACTTCTCAAAAGCACCGTCAGCCCTGAAAGCCTGGTGAGTTACCAGAGAAGTGATGATGAATTTCTACCCAAGTTCCTGTATTTTCAGGGGCTGAGGATTGTTTCCTYTTTGCTAAAAGTCAGATTTTTTTCACAAGCTGTTTGCACTGAGCTGCATTTAATACTGTCAGCAAGTGCAGCTCAAGTGCACCACAAGAGCAAACAGAAGTACATGCTCAGCGTGAACAATTCACTGAGACAACAAGAAACCTTCAACTAAACATTTTWAAAAGTTCCTATCCAGTAATTGCCCTTTAAAAAGATTACACTGTGATCAGGGAATGCCTAACTGGGGAGGAAGTTTGTTTTTACAAGCTGTTGAATGTGATAGGGTGTTTTTCTTTAAATCATAAATCTGCTGACTTTTGTGGAAGCTTTTGGAAACTATGAAACATGCAATTGTTTCAGCGAGGGGTTTGCTGAAAAATGCCTGATGGTTATCTTTAAATTATTAGTTTAAACTCAACAGGAGAAGTTGAATAGCTATAGATGGATAGATATTTTGCAGGGAAATACCTGGTTGTATCTGCATCATTCATCTACAGTTCTCAGCTCTCCTCAAAGCAAACCATAAAAGCTGCTCTGGGCACCACTGGTTAAGAGCAAGGGATTTAAATGCATTTWAAAAGCCATACTATGAGGAATCTCTGCAAGCACAGAGTTAATACAAGCCCCTTTTCTGGSCCAAAACCCATGCAGTGAATGATAGCTTTGGCTTATCACTAGACAAGCAATTYAGTACTTCTCTCTGACTCCCAACATCCCTTAAATGGTGACTGCAAGACCACAAGTGCCTTGAGTTTTTCACTGTTTAATGGCACTCTTATGCAAAGGAAAAGTGGATTCAGACTTGAGGAGAAAGGGACAGAGGATCTAAACGGCATACAAGGCTTTTTTTTCCCCTCTGCATTTCACAGTGTTAGTGTTGGGATCAATTTTTTTCTCCTAAAGGATAAAATTCACCTCATCAGAAAGAGTCAGYAGGTGAAAACAATGCAGCCTCTCAACTCTACATAAGCCCAAAGGGTTAAATTTTATCTTCACTCYCAATTATTCCTATTATCAATTAAGCCAAAGAAATAACAATCACTAACCTACCCTTATCTGCCATTAGCATGCACCCAGCTCAATGGGCTTTATAAGCTTGGGCTCCCAGCTGCTGTGGAACAGGCATTTATGCTCCTTTTACTGACACAGGAGCTAGAGCAAAAAAGGAAATTGTGCACCTGCTGATAATCCCCCCAAAACTCCAAAGAAACATTATCAGAGATCTCAGAAGGCAAGAACAGCTGSAAAGGGGAAGGATAGTAAAGGTAAGATCGTGGGGTTTAATAAACCTCCCTGAGAGCTTGTGAAGGACTCTGAGATAACCAACATGTCAGAAAGTTTGTTGCTTCCTTGGTGTTTTGTTTGTTTGGGGTTTTTTTGTTTGTTTTTGCATTTTGTTTTGTTTGGGTGTTTTTTTGTTTGTTTGTGTTTTTTTTTTTGCAGTCAGGTTGGGAAACCACACTTTCTTCTTTCCAGAAAAAAAGTCATGCTCAGCTCTAATTCAAGAAAATTAGTAGAAATTTGACTTTCATTCCAGAGTTGCCCCTTTTCCATGCAGATCAACACAGTGCTTATCCATACTGTAAATTCATGCCAACAGATGAGAAAAATCATCGGGCTGAGTGTGCCAAGGGCAGTTCCTGCAGGGAACAGGGGCCTCAGAACTAAAACCATGTCTGATCAATTTGAAGCCTCCAGCCCAAGCACAGCAGGGTCATGTGAGGAGGCTGCCAGCATCAGCCCAGGACAAGAACTGAATGGTGCCTTGGGCTCTGCAGAAAGCACCAGAATATATAATTCTATATATTATACTCTAATATTCACTTTCTTCTAAACATAGGTGGAGAAGACCCTTCTCAAGACAAATAATCTGCTGTTTCTCAGACAGCCCTTACTGCCAGTTATTCACTGAAATAAACATTTATTGTATTTACTGATGCTGTTCCCAAATGATGTTTTATGAAATTTGGTATAAAATCTATTCTTTTCAGTGTAGAGCAGCAATAAGTTCAAACTAAATGCATAATCAATGAATGAATTTATGATGTGATCAAAACAATATATTGAATTTAGTCAAACTAGTGCCTGTGAAGTGACCTGAAACTCTATCCAGGATTTAGGATTTCTATAAATTAGCAGTGGTAGAAGTCAGTTGAAAAACATGAAACAATTGAATGCTTTTGTTAAAAACATTTACCACTCTATTTCTCATTTCAATTAAACAATCATAGCTATAAATTTTCTGCAGGAGGCATTATTTCCCACACAGTCCAGAAATTACCTCTGGGACTTCATTTTCCTCCAGACAAAGCATGAATTCTTTTGCAGTGTGTGTGAATATCTGTGTGAGTGCAGTTTATAATGCAATAGATTRTTTAGCCTCCTGCAGCTCACAAATAATAGAAGGAAGTTCCTTTGTTCACTACAATGGCATCTTTCTGTAGTAGAGAAATAAACCTATTTACAATTTGGAGTAGGGGCCAGCATTTCATTAACTACTTTTCTCAGACCAGGACCAGGAATATTTATGGGATTTAAGAAAACTGTGTCATGTCATGTAAGTGTCTTAATAATGAAAATAAATGTTTCTAAATGGTTAAAGAGAYTGTGTCTGAGACAATGGCTTTATTCAGTGTGGTGACTACAAGTTAATTTCAGTGCTGGYGCTACAGGTGAGGGATGTAAACCAGCACAAGGAAATAAACAGCCAATTGTTCAGTTTTTACTGCCACCTATGGCAAAGCTCCTGAGCAAAAGAGGATTTGATTGTGCTGCACCCAGGGACTGACTGGTCACAGGGTTCAGTTCCTGGCTCTGTCCCAGGGTTAATTGGTGACTCTTGTGAGTTTATCAGAGCTCCATTAGAGTGGTGACATTAACATTTCTACCCTTTCTCCCTTTTGTTTAGATTGCCAGCTCTTCCCAGCAGAGTGTTCCAGGGAAAAGACCTCTGGTAACATACCCAGAATTTCTTTTAAAAGCTGAGACAAGTGGGAAAGGACAGGCTACAGAGTCAGGATGAAATTCCTTGTAAATACAGGCAGTTTTTCCTAAATTTTCTTGTTCAYCCATCAGAACACAGAAAAATAATGCAAAAACCTCTGCAAATGCTGATAATGATAATACAATAATGACAGTTTAAAATTGATCCATTTCCCTGGGATAAATTACTAGCATTAACATGGCAATTCTAATAAAATTTCAACAGAACTAAAATTTCAAATGAAACAAGTTTTGTGTCTTTGAATCCCTATTCAGCCTTCCCCAAAAAAACCCCACATAGTTTGAACTTTGTAATTCTGATCACTTTTATGCCACCACTTTTAAAAATAATATTATATTACATATGTTACTATATTGAAAAAACAAATCACAATGAAATGTAAGTAAATTCAGACTTTTTGCCATTTGGGCAATTTCTGCAATTTTACATTTCCCACCAGAAATTCACTTTCCTGACTAAGATTTTATCTTAACTTTTTAGTCCTGGAAACCAAATAACGGGAAACTCAAGAAAGTGGTGATTTGTTGACTGAAAAATGAGAGAAGCTTAACAAAAAAATCCACAAAAAAAAAAAAATCACAAAAGCTGCGCTATAAATGTATTGAGACATATGAAAATTGCCACTAATTCTTTCTGTTAAAGGCCTGGTGTGGAATAGTTGAAGAATATCCCCCAGTRTGAAGGTTCTTGGTAGAGAGCACAAGAGGGAGGGAAGACAGGAACTTTCAAACCCTGCTAATGGTACAAGAACACCATTTTTTCACATGAGTGTGAGYGCTGTGTTATCACCTACCCAGGTCAGATAAAAACTTTCCCAGGACATTGCTGCAAGAAGGAATTACAGAAACGATGGAGGCAGGCAGGGAGCAGCACTCTGCTCCTCTCCCAGCAGCTGTCAGAACCAACTGCTGGAGCAGCTGAAATGTAAACTGCAGCTCTGTCACACATACTTKGGAGATGTGATGTCCTGGCCAAAGAAGGATACAAGCTTGTTTATCTTTAAAATGAGACAAGAACACTGACCTTGAAGATCAGATCAAGGATCAAGTATRAAGTGGCCTAAAATAACAAACAAAATCTATGTCGTATCTCCAAGATTCATTCCTCARCTTTACACACAAAACTCCTAAGTGATTCTGGAGAGGCTGATCCTGTGAAATGCTGTTGAGAGCTTAGAGGCCAAGAAGCTGCCAGTGGAATTTTGGATGCTCWGCACCTTCCAGGATCACTCTGATGGGAAAAAAAGAGAAAACCAAAATGCCCCATCAGATTAAAATCAAAGAGCTTAATACTGATAGCAGCGTGTGCTCTATCTTGCTTTTAATGGACTTATTTTTGGAGGAAGAAAGACTTGCCCTCAGTTGAGGAGGGCAGGGTTAGGAAACACTTCAACACACCAGGCACACACAAATCCTTGGGATCAGATGGGATGCAGCCATGAGAGCTGAGGAAGGAAGCTGGCTGATGGCCTKGCCTGATTATCTCTGAAGGGTTATGGCAACTGCAAGGGCTTCCTGAGGAATGGAAGAAATAAATGTCACCTCTGTCTTCACAAAGAGAAAGTGGGAGGATCCAAAGAACTGCAGGTTTTTCAACCTCACCTGCATCYCTGCAAATCTGGTGAAGCAAATAATCCTGGAATCCTTTTTCAGACACATGAAGGATATGAAGGATATTGGGAGCAGTCAGGATGAATTTCCAAAGGTCACATAGTGCCTGACCAAGCTTGGTGGATGCCAGGAGAGCAAGGGATGGTGTTTATTTGACACTCTCACATAACACACCCCTGGATAAATAGTTTAAATACAGGTTAGGTACATAACAGGGAGGGGGATAGAAAACTGGCTGAATGGCTKGGCCCAGGAAAGTGTCATGGGCCACAGAAAGCCCAGCTGGGAGCCAGTCACTAGTGCTGGGGCTCAGGGCTGATACCATGTCCTTAATTTTAACCCCTTCCTTAATGTCCTGGGAAAGGGGGCACAGGACACCTGCAGTGAGTTTGTAGATTACATGAAAAATAGAGGAGTGAGCTGTCTGTCTCTTATACACATCTAGATGTGTATAAGAGACAGGACCTGCAGTGAGTTTGTAGATTACATGAAAAATAGAGGAGTGAGCTGTGTACAGGATGGCTGTATTGGTGTCCAGAGGGACTTGAGCAGATTTTAAAGACATTAAAGACCTGACTATATCAGCATCACACTGAGCAGCCTGCTCTGGGTGATCCTACTTTTTCTTTTCTAACTTTACTGAGTCTGTGGCTCTATAACCTGAGATTAGTTTGAATGTATTGCCACAAACAAACAACAAACCCCCAGATAATAGGTGAGAATAAGTAAAACCATGACAAAACCTTCATCTTCTAAATTGTCTGCAATATCCAGGCAAGTAATGCCTGTTTTTTGAAATATTTGCCTGTTGGTTATTCTGTTTATTTAATTTTAAATTCATTTATTCCCGCCATTTTGGTGATCCTGCCATATCCAGCTCCTAAGCCAAAGCWTACATCTGCAATTCATTAGTGCAAATTTTAATCTCAAGCTTAAATACCAACGCAAAACAAATTTTAAATCTTGCTTCCACAAGCAGTTCCTCTAGGAACATAGGACCAGAATTCAGTTTGCAAAGTAAAGGATATAAAATCYTAGAGATTGTGATCAGTTGTAAACCATAAACACAGTTTGAACTCCAGGGCTTTAAGATTAAAACAGCTGACATGGAGAAAACAGAATTCAGCCTAAGTAGAGGTGGCTTTATATGCCTTTAGGGAAAAAACTGCATAGGAGCTGGTTTTGTGTATTACTTACACTTAATATAGCTGCAGATGCATTAATTAATAATAATTAATTTCTAACTAATAGTACTCTATCTGCAGCCACATTAGGCACTTCTTTATGCAGGTTATTGGACATTTTCATACCTACAGAACTTGTGACTCACCTCAGCCTCACTCAAACCACAGCAAATCTGCACTAGCAACATCTCATGTCTACTCCAACAAGTCACGCTTATTTATTTTGAACTTTAACAAATCAGTGTTATGATCACTGGATAACAAAAACTGGATTGCAATATTGGTACCTGCACTGTTCTCAACTTTAATTGCAATTAAAGTCCAAAGATCTTTCCACAGACCACACCTACACTCAACACAAGATGTACCTTGAGCTAGGTAAAATTTATCCCCATAAAAATGAAATTCATCTTTTCAGGATTTACGAGGCATTTACATCATGAGGTTTGTGCTGAGCACTGTACAGGGGAACAGGGGTGTGTTTGACCCTTGGTCTGCTCGAGGGTGTGTGTTACAATTCAGAAGTCTCAGGTCAGGCTTGGATTTAGTTTAAGGCCTTGAAATCAATGGCAAAAYAAAAAGGGAACTCCGAGAAAAATCACATTTGGTCCCACTGCAGAAAAAATGGACGAGAAGATAAATGATGGGTTTTTTACCATTGGAGGTTCCTTGGTATGAATATCAATGGTATAAGGAAGACAGAAAAGAAACAGTGCATGGCAAGATTTTAGGRCTTTCAGATCAAGGACTGCAAGCTCTGTATCAGTCATTCCATAGCCTCTCTTTTGAGGGATACCAAAACTTGCTCCTATATCTGCTTCACATTTCACATCCTACAATCCTACACTACAAAAATTCAGCACACAGGAAAAGAGGAGTCACAATGAGAGAAGGGAACAGTGCTCAAGGATTTCATTAGTGTTGTGCTGATTTGATTTACACAGGGTAACACAAAACCTCATTCATTTCTCATTTCAAACCTCATGTATTTCTCATCAGTTCACAAAGGAAATAAGCACTAAACCCAAAGCCCCGCTTTGTCAAAAAGAAAAATCAAATGGCAGTGAGGCAGAAGAGTTCTGCAGTGTAAAATGTTGGTAATGGAATTTGTCATTTTCCAAAGATCTTCTTTGTTTCCATATATTCCAGATAGAGACTCTGCAGGAAGACTCTGAGCTTCCATCTTCATGGATTGTCTATGATGAGACAAAAGCAATAAACTGTAGGGCCTTCTGAGTAGAAAATGTGCACTTGTAGCATTGAGAGAGGAGAATTAGCACAGAAATTGTTATTAAGACCAGTCTGGCAAGCTGGCTTGTTGCCAATRCATTTGTCCATTTGTTCCCTAATAGAACAGAAACTGCCTAGTGAAATAATATCCTAAAAAATTTGAAAAAGTAAACTCTAATTCACATGCCACATTTTTCATTGAAAAAAAAAAAGAATGAAAGCAGCAAAGTGGACATGATTGCTTGCTCTACTTTCTCATTCAGGCTGATGTATTACATAGCACAAAAAACCAGAAATTGCTTACAGGGTTATAGGGATTTATCTTTACACAGAAAGAAATAGTTAATCAGTGTTGTTCATTTTGTTAGAGAGAGCAGTCAATTGTAAAYCAGCCAGACCTCCATTGTGTTCAGCTATAACAAAGTGCATAAAAAACACACCACAAAGTTCAGGCAGAGACGTCAGCAGAACCACTGAGTTGTTATGTGCAATAGAACTGAAAATCAAGAAGGCTGGGAGCAAATTRAGCTTCCACTGAAGGCAGCTTCTTTCCTCAGACCTTACAGCCCAACTTTTAGTGGACTTCACAGTACAGCTGGTCAGAGCTGATATAAAGTTCAAGGAAAATTGAAATATATTATAGAAAAGTTATTTTTATATATATATTGAAAGCTTTTGTGGCTTCCAAAAGGAAACAAATGATAGTTTAGGAGCCATCCTACAAAATTTTGCTGGTAAGAATCAAAAGAGATGCTAAAAAAATCCTTACAGCATCTTGAAGGATTACCAGWGTTAGAACTACATGGTTCAGGTACAGTTCATCCTACCACTAATTTTCTTCAAACATTAAGTTTTATTTGCTTTATTAATTCAATGTTGTTGGCCTAATTTTTAATATACTGAGCCTTATACTGTAAAAGATTCTGGTGTTTCTCTAATAATGATGTTTAACCTCTTCTAGAAGGGAGCTCTACAGGTGTGTAAGATTTAATGAAGTGAAGATAGTTCCCTATAACAACAAAAAGCAGGGGCTGACTCCTGCAGAAATAAAAATGCCCCAAGAACAAGACTTTGAACTTCTAAGACATTTCCATTCAATGCTGGCAGTCTACAGAATATTCCTAAGGTRTACAAAATAGCCACAAATAATTGGTCTAAATCCTGCAGGTTTCTACCTCCACCAGCAACGTAAATTTTAAAAGGTGACAATTGAAAAAGAATGAAAAATAATAGTTAGTTCCTTTTGACCTTGAAACTTATTGTGTTTTTTATTTTAAATTATTAATATCAAATTTTATTTTAAATTATTATTATCACAGAAAAGCTGAAGTCTCTCTGTTAAATTGATTGTTTAGCTCCCAAATTTTGAAAAAAAATTTTATTTTCAGGAGTAGATGTGAAGTCACATATGAAACTGAGCTGAACAAAGACCTTTGAGGCACATAAAGGTAAATCTTATAGAATTATTAAGTTTGCTGATCAGGAGAGAGAGACTTTCAGAATGAACCCTGGCCAGATGGCAAAAAATTTATTCCCTATTCTTGTGATTGGAGGGATCTGTATTGAAAGATACTTATCTTAGAGGAGCAGAGACAAGATCAACTGTGTACTTGTAAGGAGAGAGGTAAGGGTTGCAGTTCATAGCAGATGTGAGCACAGACCTTGAACATTTCTGCCTATTTAAGCTTAGAGATGGTGGCACAAGCAGCCCAAGTGAACCTCTAACAAGGCAATGCTTTCACAATATCATGGTAAAAAGGCTTAAAATTTGATAATTTAGTCCTGCTTTAATATTACCTCAGTTCATACAAACATAACAAGCATCCCATTTAGGGTCCCTTTATGCTGCAGGATAGAACTGGGAGAACTAAAGAACCAAGTTCCAAAGGTTGGCTTCCATTCCAGGGAACATTTGGCTGGCTAAGAGCATATCACCCTGTAATTAATGTGAATAATTAACATTCCCAAACTGGGTCGAGACCAGCCACTTCCAGTGTGGATAACAATGTGCTCCAAGGAAAASAGAGCAGTTTCTCCAGCACATGATGCAGGCTGTGCAGAGGTTAATAACAGTGCCAAGGGATTTGGTTTAAAGCCAGGTAAGTCTCAATGAGGTGCCTTTACATCTGACTACAGCAGACACAAGGCTGCAGAGGAGAAGCAAAGCCTGCACAATTCAGTATGCAGAAACCCAAAATCCCATGGAAATGTACAGTGGTGCCTTTCATGGTGGAAGTGGCACTGCTCTAACAGTGCATGAGCTTGTAAAAGAAAGCTTAAGTGTCAAAGATCAGCTAAAAGCTCTACCCCATCAGCTTCAATCATAAATCCTCTAGCTCAAAGCCCCASTGAAATCACAGACAAATTGTATTGTTAAATTGCAATTACTATTTGACGTGGTGGTCAATTATTCCCTGTATTCACAGCAGATAAAAGTTTTCCATTGAAACTGCTCTTTTCACAAAAGAGATGCTAGAAATGTGCATTGTGCTGTTCAAATGCTGTTGAAATTGATGCCAAGAAAAACC
Organism: Sporophila hypoxantha; assembly: GCA_002167245.1. Lineage (NCBI taxonomy): Eukaryota > Metazoa > Chordata > Aves > Passeriformes > Thraupidae > Sporophila > Sporophila hypoxantha. The sequence continues at coordinate 724,074 of NDFG01000353.1, read as the reverse complement.
AGTTGTGCCTGGCTGACACTTGAGGTAATTTGGCAAGMAGCCGAAAAGTTTCACTGTGCGCCCCAATTTATTGCTGTGGATACAAAGCCACCCCAAAAGCCAACAGCTATGCTGAACTACAACACCCTTGCATTCTCTGCAGAAGAATAGAAGGTGACAAGGAACCAGTGCATTTTTCAGTATTAAAGCAGATGATGAGGAACTATTTTCTACCATAGTACAAGCATTGGAATGCTTTTGTGGCAGAGAACTTTTTGTTTTGGTAAGTTTTAAAGCCTGTAGGTCATCTGGAGACTGTTTCCAGCTCAGGAAGTTTTTGAGCATGTGGTTAGACCACAAAGTGATCTAAAACACTTTAAGAAAATGTGGTTTCTTTTTCCTCCTAAATTTCTTTATGTCACATTTGTCAACAAACACATCACAGCACAAGAGGCATGTGATCCCACAGCRAGCTGCCTTTAGGAGCTGGCATTCTCATCCAAGACTTCCCTGAGCCCCATCATCTTCTTGATGGCCAACACATCCCTTACCATGAACCTACACAAGCTGCRTTACCACACCACTCTGAAACAGTGCAATTAACCCCAGGGTTAATGAGGTAAAGGCAGCAGGGCTTTGTTTCATGAAGCTCAAAAATCAGTGAAAGCCTCCTGAWCTCACCCACTAGCAGAGTTGCACCAGAAATACTTCATAAACACAAGGACAAGTAGAATACTTAGTACTGCAGGCAAAGTGAGGGGATTTTTAAATGTATCCATTGATCAGAACCCCTGAATTGCTGTAGGAAAGACTGGCAGTGTTCTAAGCATCATAAGAAGCAGAAAGCAAGGAAACCTTTCCTCCGTTGTCAAAACAATTTGGACCTCAGAATTATACTATAATCACTATCCCTGGTGAAAATCCATTTTGCTAAACTCAGCTACTCAAAAATTATGATCAGGGCTTCTAAAAATTATGGGATTGAAAAATGGCAAGGCTGTAAGAAAAACATCACTGAACACTGAGGTCATGGAAGTTGGCATTACCAGTGTTGAAGTACTGCTTTCAAATCTGAAGGAGGCAAGTTGGAGCAGTACAAGTCCTGCTGCCCTGATCACCATCTGGTTCAGCTTCTGAGATCAAATCTTCTCTACTTCTAACAAAAATATTCAAAATAACTTGTAATTTAACTGTAACATTCAAACTAGGGATGTTATACTTTGAAGGAGAAATAAGATTTCTTTCCAATAAGAGATAAACAGAATAATGTTAATTTGTCTTTGCATATCTATTTATACCTATAAGGAGTTACACTACCTGTTGTTTCTCATAATGACTTCTGTTCTATCTCATAATGACTCTAATTAATGATAGATTCGCTTTATAAAATGCAACTTAATTCTCTCCATAATAGAAATGCAACTTCGTTCTCTCCATAATCGAAATTGGTTAGGATGATGGAAGTTGCCAAACTCAGCTGTCCATACCATCCAAATATAGAATATGAAATATTTGCTTATTTCAAACAAAGRGAAAATAAAACACTAACAGCTCACAGAAACAGAAAACACAGACACTGAGTACACAAATGTATTTTACATCTAACCAGCTGTATAATAATTTGATGAATCCCAGATGCTGCAGTAAAGCAAGGCAAGAGCTTAACTATGCAACTTATTTGACACAGATATATACAATTTAAATTTATTCCTGTAATAACAGCGAAAAGGACAGGTTATGAGTTTCAGCCTGAATTTCCTACATACACCAGAAACCACGCTCCTGTCAGCAAGCCACCTCAGTGGTCAAAAATGAAAGGTGCTCTGGTATTTACTGTGAGAAAGTGAGACTTTCCCAGATAGCCTGCAAGAGAAGAAATCCCACCTCTTTTCTTCCAAAGCACATCAATTYTAAAGGGCCCTGAAGGAGGAGCTGAACTCCTGGTTTTGCTCAGGGTGCTCTGAGAACTCTCACAGAGCAATCTTCACATTGGAGTTATGTAAACAAATCAAATCCATAAACCCCCTCCAGGCCTGCCAGGGCTACAGGACAGCAAAGGTTTGAGGTAGGATGGTCAAAGATTCACTCCCACTTAAAGCCTGGCCTAGCAGCAATAAGGCAGGAGAACAGGAAATAGGAGAACAKGGAGAGCGGGAATGGGGAAGGAAGAACATCAGACTTCTGAGAAGGGAAAGCTCCACATTTTCTCCAGGTGACAAAAAGTTAGAGACACCTGGCATGTTCTCTGAACATGGCATGAAATGGCTTTACAGAAGGACCAGCTTTATCTAATATTTTGTGTGGTCATGAAGTCCTTCAGACTGCAAATGGATTTACAGAAGGACCAGCTTTATCTAAGATTTTGTGTGGTCATGAAGTCCTTCAGACTGCAACCTGTTTGCTGTAGAATGCCCAGCAGCTGTATCAGAAAGGGGGAAAGGAGAAGCAGAGAAGAAAAGGTATCTTTGTGCTATATCTCTTCACAGATTCCATTGGGGTTTTATCAAACTCATCTGGAGGGAAGCATACAGCTAGGGTAAATCTTAAATCTGTTTTATCTGTAGGTTCATGTAGCTACAAATTTATAAGGGTGGCTCTTTAGGCCACTTGTCCTAGTGCTGGAAGCAGTGTTGGTAGCACAGGGATGTTTTCAGCTCCTGCTCACACAGAGCCAGGAGGTTTGGAATTGTGCAGGAAGCGTTATACTGGTAGCACAGGGATGTTTCAGCTCCTGCTCTACAACAGAGCCAAGAGGTTGGAATTGTGCAGGAACAGTGTTGGTAGCACAGGGATGTTTCAGCTCCTGCTCAGACAGAGCCAGGGTGGTTTGGAATGTGCAGGAAGCAGTACTGGTAACACAGGATGTTTCAGCTCCTGCTCACAGAGCCAGGTGGTTTGGAATTGTGCAGGAAGCAGTGGTTGGTAGCACAGGGATTTTTCAGCTCCTGCTCAGACAGAGCCAGGGTGGTTTGGAATTGTGCAGGAAGCAGTGTTGGTAGCACACGGATATTTCAGCTCCTGCTCACACAGAGCCAAGGTGGTTTGGAATTGTGCAGGAAGCAGTACGGTGGACACAGGGATGTTTCACTCCTGCTCACAGAGCCAGGGTGGTTGGAATTGTGCAGGAAGCAGTGTTCTGTAGCACAGGGATGTTTCAGCTCCTGCTCAGACAGAGCAAGGAGGTTTGTGAATTGTGCAGGAAGCAGTGTTGGTAGCACAGGGATGTTTCAGCTCTCTGCTCACAGACCAAGGTGGTTTGGAATTGTGCAGGAAGCAGTGTTGGTAGCCAGGGATGTTTCAGCTCCTGCTCACAGAGCCAAGGTGGTTTGGAATTGTGCAGGAAGCATGTTGGTAGCACAGGGATGTTTCAGCTCCTGCTCAGAGCCAAGGTGGTTTGGAATTGTGCAGGAAGCAAGTGTTGGTAGCACAGGGATGTTTCAGCTCCTGCTCAGAGCCAAGGTGGTTTGGAATTGTGCAGGAAGCAGTGTTGGTAGCACAGGGATGTTTCAGCTCTTGCTCACACAGAGCCCAGGCCTTTCCTGCCCCTCGCCCACCAGTGGGGAGCTGGGGGTGCACAGGGGGCTGGGAGGGGACACAGCCAGGACAGCTGACCCCAATTTACCAATTGTCCCAGACCATATGGATCGTGCTCAGCATAGAAAGCTGGGGAAGAAGGAAAAAGAGGGGGATGTTCACTTTTGTCTCCCAAARTAACCATTACATGTGATGGAACCCTGCTCTCCTGGAGATTGCTGAACACCTGCCTGCCCTTGGGCTGTGGGGAAAGAATTCCTTGTTTTGCTTTCCTTGTGTGTACAGCATTTGCTCTAACTTCAATCCATGAGTTTTCTCACTTTTACTCTTCCAGTTCTCTCCCCTGACCCACTGGCAATGAATGAGCAAGCAGCTGTGTGGTGCTTAGTTGCTGTCTGAGGCTAAACCATGACAGGTCTTTTCTCCTTTAACCTATTTAATTAAATTAAATAATATCACATGACAAAAAAAATCTAATAGCACAATCTGCTTTAGGACTCCCTAGGGGAGCAATGTGCTCCTTAACASATACCTGCAGAGTTGTCATTTCCTCAAGTGCAGCTCACAGATGTTCTCAAACTAACTTCAACCCCTTGCATCACATTTGGCACTGGGACAACTACAGAAGTCATCACTCCCTGCCTCCCGTGTTCTCCTCTGCCAGAGGTTACCATAATCCCAGCAAGGATCAGCAATTATTAATATTATTACTGCTGAAACAATGTGGTAAGTCAAAAAGCAAACTGCAGATGCACAGGTGCTACTTTGTGTGCCCAAAATGCTGGGTGAGTACCCCATCAGCTGGCACACACCAAGCTCTGCACCATCACCACAATTGCTTCCACTACTCCAGAGTTTAAAACAGCAGCTGAATATCTCTGCATACCTTCCCAAGAGCTGCTCAAGCTATGGATTACCAGATCCAAAAGAAAAAAAWAAAAWGGGAAATGTAGGGAACCGTATAAAAAAAGCCTTCAMTTGAAATATCAACATTAAAAATGCATGAAAACACCAGCAATTACTCATCATTGCTTGTTGTCTAGTTTACAAGGTTTGCTAAAAAGTCTCTAGGTAGTTGAAGAATTTATCCTCAAAAGATATAAACCGAGGTCCTGCACATATGTTAATATGGCAATATTGGCTGAGGACTTAAATCAAACTTGAYTGAAAAACCCAGAAGTTCTTCCATAACCCAAAGGGCTCAAAGATTCTTCTATTTTTTCAGATTTGTCATTTTTGATAGGAAACTGCTGCAGCAYATRTCACAGTTGAGACTTCCACAATACACAGAGAGYCACCACACAATTTCAGAAATCYTCAAACCAAACACAGTAACACCAAACCTCTTCAGAAAGCTTCACCCMAAACACAGTAACATGAAACCTCTTTGGAAAACTTTAAATTTAAAAAATTTAAAAATTTTAAATTCAAAGCCTCTTTACACCTAAACCTGTCTGCAGACTCACTCGAGGCTCTCACAAGAGAGCCTCTGCCACAAAGTCCAAAATCTCATTCCCTGTAGTTATCCCATCAGCAGGATTACCCATATTTGTCATGTTATACACTTGGTTAWGTCTTTTGTAAAATGTGAAAATCCAACATTAAACCTTTCATAAGAAGTGAGGAAAAAAGATYTCAGGTGAGAATGAAAAAAGAGTTGGATTAGCTAAAAGGGTTAGTGGCAATCTACTATATATGCTGCTACCCTAGTTTGAGAACTTATCCATGCTGCCATTCCTAAAAACAAAAAATAAACACCCCCTTTCCAGAAATKATTAATTTGGAGTCCTCAATGGAGAAGAAAATATTTGCGTATCATTGGCCAATTTTACTGGAATTCTAGCCACAAAATGTAAAATCTTTTTTAATTCAGCCAGGGCACAGACACTAATCTTACAGGGAATGATTAAGTTGTCAGTTTRAGAATACAATGTGGGGGTTTTACAGTTGTCTTTATATTGTGGCATTTGGTTTWATTCCTTATATGTGCAATTTTGAAAGACTTTTATTGTTGTGGAGTTGGATCTAGAATGTCAAGCACCGGTGGCTTTTATGAGCCTGTCTGGGCTATCCAAACAAAAAAATCCTTGTAGTAGGCAAGTTTAAGGCACTACTACTCATGAATTTTAATGAAAAGGCCAGCATGCATATGTAGCACAGCCCTGTGCTGAATGGGCTCTGAAGTGTTTTAATGTGTTACCACTGGCTAAATTCTTGGGAAAGGCAGAGTGGCTGGGACATGTGCTTTAAATCAGAATGACGGCATTTTCTTCTCACATCCACAGCAGCTTGTTCTGGCCRTGGCACTGTGTGTGGAATACAGGGGATGAGGAAATTGAGATGGCCAAAAATCCAACTGTATGCAGAGACTGTATTTCACAGTCAAAAAAATTGCCTTTTTTTTATTTCCATCTTCCTAAATTCTAACTGAGAAATGACTGATGAAAATGTTCTTTGCTGTGTGCTGCAGCCAAATGAGCTCAAATGAAAATAAATGTTCATACCCTGAATGTCACATTCATCTATTTCTTTCAAATGCTAAGCCATCTCTGATTCAAAAAAAAAAAATTAAAAAAAAAAAAAAACTCACCAAAAAAAGCTCCAGCAAATCAAATAACTTGAAATCCCATAATTGTTTGGTTTGTTTTTAGGTTTTTCAAAAGTTCACAAGGACCTATTTCTAGCATCTTCAAAAATACTGTTTGTTATATTATCCATGGAGGTAGTATCTGTGGAATACTGACTCCTAACTTAAACATCTCCTTTATTACAGAAAAACGAACCTTCCTTCTCCTCCTTCCTTCCTTCTTCCTTCCTTCCTTCCTTCCTTCCTTCCTTCCTTCCTTCCTTCCTTCCTTTCCGTCCTTTCCTTCCTTCCTTCCTTCCTTCCTTCCTTCCTCCTTCCTTCCTTCTTCCTTCCTTCCTTACCTTCCTTCCTTCCTTCCTCTTCCTTCCTTCTTCCTTCCTTCCTTCCTTCCTTCTTCCTTCCTTCTTCCTTTCCATCCTTTCCTCCCTTCCCTCCCTCTTTTCTCCCTCTTTTCTCCCTTTTCTCCCTTTCCTAAATGCACCTCACACATTGGTTCGTGGACCACTAAACCATTGTACATGCACACTCATTTTCACCATTCATAAATGAATTMTTTTCTTCATATGAACAGGCCTGAAAATGCAAGATGTGCCTCACAACTGACCCTGTGTCCTGCCTGTTGTGGCTTCTGAAGATGGTCACCAGCCAAGCTCAGGGATGATATTATTATTTCAGTGCTTTTTTCTTCTTGCCTGCAGCTGAGATTTTCTCCTGAKCTACAGAAATTGCTACATGTCAGTAAACCTGAGAATGAAATAAGCCAAGTGCCAATGTTYTCTACAGTAATAGAAGTACTCTGTCAGAATTTCCATGAAAACAATAAAAATTCTAAAGGAAAAAAATTGGTCTCTTTTTTTGTTCAAATTTCTCTGATTCTTGCCCTATAGCAAAATATGCAAACTCAAACCTATTTAATGAGCACAATTAAATCAGAGCATACTTCAGGCTTACTGTTGGGTTCATCTGCACAGTCTGACCTGGTTCCAGCCTGCCCAGAAGGCTTTGGAGGGGAATGAGCACTCCAGAATCAGCCTGGGATTCAGGAGTGCAGTGATGGAAGCTCTCAGRAGTTAACACCATGTCTTGCATGTCAAAGTCTCCTTCAGATCACTCTCTTCATCACTCAAAAAAATGTGTCTGCTCTCTTGACCCTAAGGAAAAGTGGACACGCAGCTGGGTGGAGGGCGTGGAAAGCTGGCCCCATGTCAGAACCAGGATATTTTTCTGGCTGCCCTGGAGGGCTCCAGACCCTGGCAGGGGGCTCAGAGACCCTGGCACAGAGTCACAAACACCTGTGCCTTTGATTTTAGCCCATGGAAACAATTCCCAACTTTGTGTGAAGATGTACAAGCCACACGAGTTTGAGTAGAATGACAGTGAATTTATCCCAGGGTGAAAAAGTAGAATTTTGGGGATTTAGAATGGGGGTTCAGGAGGCAAGATGGAGCAATCTGGGTGTGTCCTGTCCTTCTTCTTCTTCACCTCCAACTTCTGCTGTGATGGTGGCACTTCTGGATTGGTTTAGAGTAGAGACAGACTGTCTAACATAGATGATAGGTATTGGAAAATTATTGTAAATAAAGTACATGTAGTTCTTAGTATAAAAAGCCAACACCACCCCAAGGGTGTCAGTGTGCCACAACCCGACCTGCTGGACAGACCTCAGCAGGTCAGAGAAAGAATGGAATAGATAAGGGAAAATAAACAACCTTGAAAAGCAGAGCTGAGGAATCCTGACTCCTTCTTCAATTGCTGGGCTGGGAAAAAAAGACTTTCTAACACCTCACGGTCATCTCAACACTAAAGACCTCCTCAGCCACACCTGTGCAGATACTGTGAACCTGTGTCAAAAGTGTCCCAGGAATGGGCAGGGAGCTTCCTGAACCAGCTGTGAGAGAACGCGCTTGGCTGCCGTTAGCAAATCTGTGGCAACACTACGCAGCTTAACATAAATTCATTTATTCTCCTAAGTCARTTCTTGTCGGCGGGCCAGCAGATTGCCCAGCTAGCTCCACAGCACGCCAGCGGCTTCTTCTGGCAGCTGCGTCGCTGTCCGGCCCAAGCCGCGCTTACAGCTGCCTGAGCTGAGCCCTCCCCGGCATATGGGGGAGAATGCCTCACCCCGTGTCCGAAGAAAAGCGCAAGGTGTGGCTCCGAAGAATCGGATCACAGGAATGATGGCAAGGAGACAAGGCAGGTCTCAGCAGCAGGAGGTTTTATTCAGGGAGAAGGGGTACAGGTTCAGGGACAAACTGCAGGGATCTGCAATGAGGATGGGGATTGTGGCAACTTATAAAGGGTGACTAGTGGGAGGTACACCCCACCCCCTAGCCAATAACATAACAGTGTAGAATGACTAGCAGGACAAAAACACCAATCCAAGGAGAGCATGGGAGGGATTAAAGATTCCTCACCAATCACCTTCTGTCCCTGGTGGAAGATTCTGGCATTTGGGAAGGGGACAGAGAGTGACTGGCAGGTAGGTTGACATGGTAACAAGGGAGGGGTCGGGAGGTTGTCAGGGCAACCAGGGAGGGGACTGGTGAGTGACATAACATTTGTAACAAAAGGGCGGGAATAACCAAGCAACAAAATGACTGACAGGGGCAGATCGGAGAAGAAGCGGGGGAGGGAAACTGGGGCCAGCGCCATTTTAAGTTCATACAACTGAATGAGAACAAATCCAAGATAACACCAAAACACACAGAACACCCAACAATAAACCAGAAACTCGAACCCAACTGCACGCGCCGCAGCAAATTCTTGTGCTGTTTCTTTKCATCGTTAACTGGTTTTGTTGCAGCTTTCCCCACCACCTCCTTCTCTTGTGGAAACAAGGTCAAGAACACATCCAACAAGCAGCTGATGCTTGGGCAGCCGCGGGAGTTGTCATGGTGGAGATGTAAGTCAGAGTGAATGTCTCAGCTGGGGGCACAAGAGAGGATACCTGTCTTAGTAATTCATACCTTGAACCCTAAGCACTGTATAATTTAGTCCACATGGCTYACTCCACCTCTCTGCACCACCATCTGTCATGTTAATTAGTGGGGCAAGACAAGAGAATGTATACAAAGGATGTCAGAAAAATGGGGGTTTTTTGCCTGCTATCAGGTGGGAGTAGAGTTTGAGAAAAACTTCAGGGGTTACAGACACAGCTTCCTCGAAGAACCCTTCAAGTTCTTGGGGGAAATTAACCGAAAGGAAGGCAGACATAAGCTCACTGAACTGCCTTCATTTGGTGATTAGGTTATTTGAAATYTCTCAGGAGGTTCCACAGCACCTAAATACAGCGTGATAAAGAGCAATTAGTGATTCTCTGAGAGTGTCTGGAGTAGCAAGCAACAATTACTGTCAAACTTATCTGGGTACAGAACTCTGTTACCTGTCTCTTATACACATCTAGATGTGTATAAGAGACAGGAACCATACTTAGGAGGAAAAAAAAGTGGTTTTATTTCCCTTTGTCCCTGGGAAGGAGCATATCGGACCCTAGGCTAGAAAAGCAGTTCTGGGGCAGAGTTTCTGATGCTGGAAGAGACTCCAGGGTGTTATGAAGATACTGGCAAGATGAAGCTACAAAGAGTAGATAAGCAATAAACAAAGTGTCCCTTAATAAAAGAAAGCTTGTCCTGTGGATCCCTTGTCTGAGACATCTCACAGTGTGGAGGAGGAGGTTGATGGCTGTCTCTTATACACATCTAGATGTGTATAAGAGACAGGTCGAGGAAGAGGTTGATGGTGAAGGAAAAGCAAACAGGAGAAGATGTCTGCCTAGAAATTCCTCAGTATTTGTAGTTTTAGATAGAGGGTGCCTCCAGCAGGCAGTATGCAGTAGCCTAGGTTGACTACAAGCTTTTTCAAARAGTAAAAACTTGGTAGACAATCCAATCCATATGCACCCTTAACTAACTCAAATTTTCTTTCCACCCTGCTGAACGTTCAATATGAACTGAATTTAAGTTCTGCAATAAATCAAAGCAATTAAAAATAGTTAACAGTTGCGTTTACATGAGAACAAGAATTTTCAGATAATTGTTCTGAAAGTTGGAAGTGGAACCAAGCAATCTGTCTAATTAGCTTTGAGCCTGCTCCTGCCTTTTGGAGTCAGATTGGAAAGGATTTGAGGGATATGAATTTCAGAAAGTGTTGCTCAAATACTTTAGCTTTAACACTAGTCTGAAAGTTCAATATGTGTCACAAACCACTGTAATAATAATGATGGTGATAATAAAACTTTGATAGCAGCCATCTGCCCATTCCAGACAGCTGAATCATTTCCAGAGCTCCCTGAGAGCCAGCACTGACATGGATTTTTATACACTATATCTCAGACAGTATGTGCAGGGGCTGCAGCCGAGACCTTTCTGCAATGACGTCAAAGAGGCTGGGCAGCCAGCTTTTAAAACTGCTGCAGGCTTGTCCTAATGACATTAGGATATAAAAAACGAGGAAAGGAAGATATGTATATCAATGTTACAATAACAAGGAAGGACAGCACACTTAGCTGGGGAGGCAGCACTYGGGTTATCCTCCACAGAGCTGCTCTCCAAGCTGTGCGTCAGTGCAGGGCTTGGGGTGTGAATTCCATGACTAAGGGGCATAACTCAGCTGGAGAATGTTTTAGTGTGAAGCCTGGGAAAAAAATGAAGGGAAAAAGGCATCAGAGCTGTTAAGGGAGAAGTTAAACATGAAACTGTAAAGAGAAGAGGCTCTAGCAAGTCAGCCTGTAGACACGGGGGTAAAGTGWATGATTTAAAGCAGTTTATAAGACACAGCTAAGGAGCTTTTTCCAAAAGCAAACAGTAAAAAAAACCCTCAAAATAAATTAATGGAACAAAATATTCAATGATCACTCACAGAGTGCTGGCAGGGATGCACAATGAATCAGYTTGTTTCAGCCCTGGTGATAACCTACATACAGCCACATCTCCACGTGACCCTCTCTGAGCTGGAGATTGCTGCTATGTAAAAGAGGAACATGGTTTTTTCCCCTTAGAATCTAAAAGCTGCATCTCTTCTGTGATGCATCTGGACCTGTCAGCCCTCTGAGTAAGCTGGGAAGCTCCCAGCATGTATTTATAAAAAGGCATGCAGAAGGCCTGTTTCTTATCAGAGGGCTGAGAAATCTACCTGGGCTTGTCATCCACCTGGATTTGTGCAAATCCTTTCATCCCTCTTGGCATCCTTGTCTCCAAACTGCRTGGATTTGATGGATGGAGCTCCCAGTAGATAAGATATTGGCTGGATGGTTGTCCTCAAACAGGTTGTGGTGAACAGCTCAGCACAGGCACAGGCTGGGCAGATYCAGTGAAATAGCAGAGAGTGAGTCCAGCTGAAGGTACTATAGGAATTCATCTAAAACAGGACAGATTTTAGGAAGTTTTGATGGAAATMTTTGTATTTTTAAAGTACAAATCAACAAGTGGTTTACAAACTTCTAAAAAAGAATAAAAAGGTAAAAAACCCACAACAACAAACTGAATCTTGACCAGTGCTTAAGATGTAGGGTGCAGATGAATTCCTAGTGCAAGGGGGTGCCCTGTTCATTGCATAAAATACACTTTGTAGAATTTTGCTATTTACACTCAACAGATACTCATATTTATGTAAATGAGACTACTGGTTTTTGTATCAAATATGCTAATAAATACGTTATTTTGTCTGCCTCTAAAATAATTTGTGATTTAGTCATTGATGCTAATAATGTATCCGAACATTTAGAATTTCTTTATGCTCTTATTTAATTTTCCCCTCATATTTTCACTCTACTTAGCAGTACTTGCAGTATTCCAGCTGTACCTCTCAGAATAGGTATGCAGTTTAGCATAATTACACTTATCTATAATTATCAACATTTAACAGCTTAGGTTTTACTCCCTGTACCTTTACTTTCATCTTATTTCCTGGAAGCCATTGAAAAGAACACCTCTGGTTATATCTAATTGCATTGTAACAACATGCTTTCAAAAGTATTTTTATTTACTGCRAATTGTTGGTCTTGAAAGGAGCATTCTGGGGACATTTAAAGGCTTTAAATCTTTAGATCTGAGGAATAGAGAATGAGGCATTACCACACTGGGAGGWACTAAATGTCTCCAGGTACTATATTTCAGTGTATGGTACAATAAGACAGAAGTTTCAGAGGGACAGGGAATTATGAATATTCTTCTGAGATGAATTTAAGAGTRAAAAACAAAAGGAACTCTTTTGAGGTAATTGCAGTAATCGAGTGCCATGATTACCTTTGATTTATTATACCATAATGACCAYGTTACCTGATGGAAAGAGAATGTAAAAAGACCTGCAAAAAGTCAGAAAATAGATAAATAAAAAAACCCAAAGGCAAAACCTGCCTAGGATCTAAATACTTCAAGTGTTTCAAGTTAATTTAAGTTATTAACAGCTGTTCTTTGTCTGTAAAGCCAKCTCATTCAAACAGTCTGCCATGCTGGTGACAGGGCTGTGTGACAGAGGCTAAGCAGCAGAATATCTTCCTTGCCTTGTGATTTTTCTCTGTTTTAGCTGGACTTGGTCACAATCTGCTGGAAATGGCAATTCAGGAAAGCCCTCTAAGTCTGTCATTTTTTGTAAGGCAACAAACTTAGACTGAGTTTTTAGATAAACTAGAGCAGTGACCAATTTACAGTAAGCAACGATTCTGACAGAATAATTTTAAAAGTCATGCAAAGATACAGAAGGATACAATCTAAAAGCATCAGACTTCAGGGTCAGGTTTTTAATTGGGCTTTGTTCTGGTGAGAGGTTATGCCTGCATAAGAATTGTGTGGGGGAAAATGAAGAGCTGAGGATCAATGAACACATCCCACATTTGGAGCCTGGGGACRGAGCCACAGCCGGGCACGACACAACCCAAAAACTCTCCTGTGACAGCATTTTCCTGAACCTCTTCCAGCCCTTTGCTGCACTCARAGTGACCAAAAGGATGAGCAAATGCTTCCATGATGGTCCTTCTGCCTCAAAAAGAGACTCATTGGAGCTGGTCTCCAAGGCCAGAGAGAAACAGCCCAGCAGGTGCAGAGGGCTCAGACAACAAGCAGGAGCTGTTGGACTCAGCTCTTCACTGCCAGCTTTCCAGGTGTTCCCAGTGTGCCTGAAGCTTTTGCTCTCACAGCTGATAGACCTTCTTCCTCAAAAAAAAGAGGCAAAGGAACTGAAGGGATTAGGAATTCTGAGCAGAGGAAACATCTGAGCAGGAGTATAAATACAGAGAGTGAATGGTGCAGTTGCTGACTTAAGAAACATTCAAMAAACCAGGATCATGGGCTTCAATTATATTATTCACATGAAATGCYCTCAGTTCAATGTACAGAAGCCAAATATTATCTCATGAGATGTTACACACTGCAAATACGGGGTATAGACTATTTTCAAAATTTCCAGAGGAGCAAAAACAAATAAAGAAAAATCTGATCTTTGAGATACCCCAAGCTAAGACTTGAAAGGCTTCTGCATTACTCAGAGGCCAACTTTTTCCAAGTTAGGGAGAACAAGTTGAATATTGGACTACTCAGATCTTTGATCATTCACTCTTCATATGGACACACACTGCCCATATGGATGGGGAGAAATCTTGAACCCAAAGTCTAATAAAAAAGAAAGTGAAATCTACAAGACTTTCAACTTTACAACAGTGATCTGGCYTTTTAAGTGTTAATTCAGGGATACCTTGAGAAATATCTGTAAATTYTTAGTAAATTTGAATCCAGATGTAATTTTTGTAGCTAAAAGCTGTCTCTAATCATAATTCTCATAAATATTCATGTGATCAGTGTTCTTTTATTTCTATGCCCATTTAAGATTCTGATTTCTCTCCTGGGATCAACTGCCTGCTAGGATGAATTCCACAAAAGAAATSTAAAAACACTGATAATGTACAGGGATAGGATTGCTCAGTTGACTTTATTCAGCACATTTCAATATTAGGTGAGCAAGATTTTATGTTCACCCTTTTACTATGTCCAAAAAGGCATGTTTTAATGAAGATAGCTGATGAAAAACACAGCTTATTTCCAAATTTCAGAAACACATTTGTTATCTTCCATTATCCAAAAAAGTAATAAATATGAAAAATGAAACTCCTATCAGGTRRAGTTATGACAATTCTTAGACAACCATTTACTTATGAACTTACATAGCTCTTTTTACATGTTGCAACATTTTTCCATGTAAAATGGCAGCCAAACCTCTCTTYTTGTTCACAGATTTTCAAGAAATAAATCTCCTTTCAATTTGATATCAACACCACATAACTGGCACAAGTTTTTATGCTGAACCCATAACAGCAGGAATGATTCTAGTCTCATTATTCCTCCTTTTTTCATGACCCATTTTATTTTCCTTCCCCTGACCATCCATAAATCATTCCTGYTTGATTTTGCTATTTTCCTGGGGGGAAAAAAAGGGATATTGGATTGGATTTTTAGAAAGTACATTTCAGATAGAAGAAACTTCTCACATACAGCAATGCAGAGCTCAACACATGCAAACAAACCAAACTTCTTAAAGGTTAATTACACTAAAGTAACCTTGTTTTTGTGGGCTGAAGAATCCCACAAAGGGAAACAAATCTCACCTAATACACATTTTCCAGACTTGTTTCAGCCTGGAGAGCCATACCATATTGTTCCCTTAATTGGACAGACATTTTTGCATAGTAGAAGTCAGAGTTGTTTATTTTACTGGGAGGCTCTTTTGTTCATTGCCATTTCAGAGATCATTTCCAAACCCAAGAAAAGTCTGAGTCCATTCAGTGGACTCATGAAGTACAATTACCTGACTTTACATATGAATAAACCCAAATATAAGCCTTTGTTAATCCTACCTAAAATTAACAGTTTCAATCTTAGCCATCTAGGCTCCYTCAATGCCCAAGAATAAATACCCAATAAGTTTGTCCAGGGAAGGATTTGTTCAGAAGTGAGATCAGTGGCTGGGAAAGGATGAATGATCCTCTGGAGAGCTGCCTGGCTGAAATGAGAATTTACTSATGTAGCTTACACCAGCAACCCTTGGCTCCTGGGCAGCTGAGCCCAGATGGAAGGAGTGRCACCCCCAGGGCAGCTGGGACACCAAGGGACAAATGTCACATCCAGCTTTGGGCACCTGACCTGAGATGGCCACTGGAGCCTCCCATGGGCTTGGTTTGCAGGGTTAGTGTGGTATTTTCAGGGTTCCCCAGACAGAGGAGGAAATTGTGAATCTGGCTCCGTGTTCTTAGAAGGCTAAGGATCATTACATTACATTACATTACATTACATTGCAAGGATACAGACAGAAGGCTGAAAGAATACTAATGAAAAACTCGTGACTCTCTCCTCAGAGTCTGACACAGCTGGCTGTGATTGGTCATTAAGTAAAAACAATTCACATTAAACCAATCAAACAATGACCAGTTGGTAAACAATGTCCAAACCACATTCCAAAGCWGCAAMACACAGGAGAAGTTAATCAGATAACTATTGTTTTCCWYTTTCTCTGAGGCTTCTCAGCTTCCCCAGCCGAAGGGATTTTTCAGAAAATGTGACAGTGACAGGTTAGCACTGAGGGCTCCACTCTCTGTGCAGGTGTCACTGATTTAGCCAGTGTCTTGCACAGCTAATGACAGATTTGTGTCTCTGAATTAGGACTTCTCTCTCCACTCCCAAATCACAGAGCAGGCCACATGCTAAGGCCTTSCAGAGGAGACCTCTTGCCAAGATGGGATGCTTTGCATTATCAGCTCCCCARAGGCTCAGCTGAACCTCTGCCTGACTTCTAGGGATACACAGGGATATAATCAGTTGCAGTATTAACAAGAAAATAAGGAGTGAATTTAAAAAAAAAAAAAAAGCATTTAAATTTTTGAACAAAGCGACAAAAAAGGGACATCATCATCTTCATCACCATAAGCAGCTCTAGAATGATGGAGTAAAAATTTTTTCCAGAGCAGGTTGTCTATTGTATTTGCAGGGACCYGCGTGGCAGGGAGGAATGATGAGGAGGACTCCATCTTCCCAGAAGGTTAATTAATTACTTGATAATACTATACTACTCTATATTATATTGCACTGTATTACATTACATCCAAATTGAATCTGCCAAGCACTCAACCCCACCCAGAATCTCGTGGCTGTCACCCACAGTCCCAACACACACACACACACCTGGCCCTGACAGGCCAAGGAAACAAAACACCATCCTTTTGGGTAAATAATCTCCATATTGCATTCTGCTTTTGCACAAACACAGGACAGCAAATGATAAGAATTGTTTTTCCTTTCTCTGAGGTTCAGAGAATGTGAAACCCAGAAATACTCTTGGCAAGAATTGTGCCTTGCTTTTCTCTGTGAAGGGAAATGTGGCTGCAGTTATCTTGAGAACTTCTGCCACTGTGCTGGAGGAAGGGGAAATTCAGAATGACAAAGTGGACAAATGAAGGTCTGGGAAGACAGGCTAATATCTCACAGGGTTTCACAGATTCACACAAAACATCTCACAGAGTTTTCATATTCTACATGGCTCTTCTGCTAAAAAAGCAAAGGGGAGGGAGGAAACACTGCCTGGGTTCTGCAGAGAAGACACAGAGGCTGCCTTGCAGTTCCAGCTGCATGTCAACAGGACAGCACTGCCTTGGAACAGGACTGCACTGCAGCAAGGTGTGCAAGCAGAGCAAAAACACAGTGACAACCTTACCAGGTTATTTGGGTCCAGCAGCTGTTGTCCAGTGCTGAGCACCACACTTCAAGAAAGTGAGACAAGCGAGGAAGTGTGGACAGAACACCAAATAGAAACATAAGAAARTATATATTATATGGGGAAAAAAAGCTGAAGAAAATGGTGTTGCTCCACCTAATAGAATAGAAAACCAACCCTAACCCACAGGATTACTTTTTTCATGGCTCAGATTTATAGGTTTGAATGACAGTGAAAAAGAATAATGGGAAAAATCAGGAAGTAGCATATAACTCTGTGTGCGTATTCCCACCTCTGGAGACCTTTAAAGAACAAGKTAGAAAATCTTGAGATGAGATGAAAAAAACAGATGAGACAGTTTTTACAGTCTTTCAAGTTATTTAGGTCCCTCTGCTTAAAGAAATTTTGTAGTATRTAATAGAATTATCTGTACTATGAGGAGCAGGGGTGGTGGGGCTAGGTCAGCACAAGGTGTTTTCCCCAARCCCTCTGATTCTACTCCCTAAGCTTGTGACCAAGTGGTTTTCTTTCCTTTAGGAGCTGGTTTGGAGCTGACAGCAGTGAACTGAC
This sequence comes from Sporophila hypoxantha, assembly GCA_002167245.1. NCBI lineage: Eukaryota > Metazoa > Chordata > Aves > Passeriformes > Thraupidae > Sporophila > Sporophila hypoxantha. Next base: position 706,712 of record NDFG01000353.1, on the reverse strand, counting down.
TGACTGAAACTTCTTCTGCTTAGGGCTATTTTCCAGCATTACAACACTGGAATATATCATATACCATGCAAATAAYTCATTTTATCTTATCCAAGTCAATCTGTAACTCATTTTTATCTCTTCACCAGCTAGATAATTGGTTCTGGAAGTGCTTCAAAAAACCCATTTAATATCTTGGCCCATGCTATGATAAAATCCAGATGAAAACCAGCTCCTTCTCAACACCTTTACTCCTGGGGAAGGAGGAGAGGAAGAGAACAGATGCTCAGCATGCTGCAGCCTGCTCAGAATGATCAGCAGATCCGAGTGACCACCAGGACCCCAGGGCAGCACTTCAGAGACTCAGTGAAGATTTAGGGCCCTCTGGTGTCCTTGATGGCAGCTTGGGCACACAGAGGGATCTTCCTGAGCTCCTAAGCTTCTTGTCACCTCCAGTGAGTCAGTGGTAAAAATGTGCATGCATTAGAAACTCTCYTATGAAAAACTCACCTGGACTTATCTGCTTTTGGGTGTCATTTTTTGGGTTTTCTTTGTTTCATAATTATTTGTGTATTTTTTGGTGGGTATTTTTGTGGGTTTTTTACAATTTAAGTATTTACCAGAAAACAAAGAGGAGAAATAATATWGTACTACTGACTATTAGCAAGACAGCTATAGCAAACAGCAGGCCAAAAAGAGTTTATATAGAMACATCTTTCATTATAAGGAACTTTGCATGACACACATCAAACTGAAAAACAGTAAAAAGTTTATTGTAACTCTAATTTCATTTTCTCCTATAAAGAAAAAAATGAGTTCATTGAAATTTCTGAMTTTATTATTTCTTTGTTACTTTCATATGGCACAAATTCTCTGGTCTTTTAAGAAGAAAAAACACTAATTTATAATTAAAAGCAAAAATCTTATTAACTAGTCCCCATGTTTGCAAAGGCAACAGGGAGCTTCTAAAATTTTCTGAGGTCCCGTGGGCATGTTATGGTAAGACTACATAAACCAGATGTTCAYTGTGGCATATGATATTCACAGGAAAAGATTACCCATTAATTCTCAAAACACTTCATAGATGAAGATTTGTGAAAAGAAAAATACAGCTAAGAGATTTGTTACTGTATACWGCATTTCCTGAAAGGCTACAGAGGGATTTTTTTTCCTGGTCATAAGAAATCACCGATATAAAAATCCTTTTTTAAAGCCACATAATTAAATTAGAAATAATTTAAATTGTTGCATTCTCTGTTTTTGTTCAGGGGGCACTGAGGCAATAAAGATGAATTACTGATTACTGGGGCTGAATTATCAAGAATGGAACTGAGGGGACTTTCCTTCTGCAGAGGTAATATTAATTGTTGGCAGTTAATGGCAGAATTATAGGTTCATTTTGGTTTTATTTAAAACTTTATTGAATTAATTGAACCATGTGCACTGTGTCATAATAGGAAACATCAATAAACTCGAAGGGAAATTTCATTTCATTTCTGCACTGAAGGTTGCTGTAAGAGCTTGTGTTATTCAGCTCAGATACAGCTGCACAGCTTTTGGCTGTTTTGCCTGGGTTTGTTAATCCTATGCCAGGGAAAAGAGACCATTATCCACTAACATTTTATAGACTGTTTGTACTCCAAATATTCTATGTCAAAACTAATTTTAGCAAGCTAAGTTGAGAAGGAGAAGAAAGTGGTTCATGCAAGGAGTGCAGGTTAACATTTGGGAGGCCTCAGATTTCTGCACAGGGCCGGGGACAGCTGACAGGGGATTCCAGAGCCACCAAAATCATCTTCTTGGAGTGAMCTGCTGCACTGCTGGGCTCTGGGCTCCTTTCTCCTCCCTGCAAGCCCTTGCAGGAGCCTGAACTTTAGAGTTCTGCTGATCCCATCCTCTGGAAAACCTACTGAAGGCATTCAATGATGAGTTATATAGGAATTGAATTAAGGCAATGTTTGCACATCATTATTCTTCTTCTTCTATGTTCTCTCTCTTGCCCTGTGGCACTTGAGAAACCTGACACAGGCTGAGGCCACCCACAGCACGTGAACACAGCCTTTGGAGCATCACCAAAAACCCAGACAGCTCCAAAAACCTCTGTGAACAAACCTCTGTGAACAAACCCTCCTATACCTCAGGCTGCTGCTGCTGCTGCAGGAGAGACAGGGAAGAACATCCATTAGCTCATTAGCCTTTTTTTCATCAAGATGAAACCCTCCTGCCTGTATCAAACAGAGCATCCCAATTGGTTTCTTGTCCTGTGATCCCCCTTTGTGTACATACCAGGAGATAACAGASTTATCTGTCAGTGTGCACTCCTGCTCTGATCTTTATAATGCTTGACACTTTGAAAGATTTCCTTCTGGTAAAGACTCCTATAAGCTTGAACAAGGTTGTATCAATAAGAGCCAAAGACATTTAATTTGGTCCAGTTTCACAAATTCTTGCAATTCTGAGTTGGTTTACTCTGCAAATACGAAGGAAATAAAACAATAGAGGTGACTCCACCCCTTGTTTTTATCTGTATCACAACACTCAGGCAGAAAGGGTTGAAAGAACTCTTGTTTGGCTCGACCTGCCCCAAGCTTAGCTCATCTGGGCTCCCTCCAGTAGTTGGATAAGAGTAACTATGCCARCAAATGAGGAATAAGCCTGTTGTAATCCTATTTAACATCTCTGACTGAGCCATTTGATTCAGCTGCTTCCCTGCTAAAGGCATGATGCAGWAGGAGCAGTTCAAACCAGGCTGCTTTGGGGAAAACCCTTTAACCTACCAGAACTGATGGCAGTTCTGATATGAAATACAGCATTTTCAGTAGCTGTGACATGCAAATAGCTGTGAAAGAGCTGAGGCTGCTGARCTAAATGTTCATGGTGGCAATAAAAATCAGTTCAAGACAATTTGTAACACACAGAAATTCTTTCCAAGGAGAGGCCAATGGATTTGATTTGTGACCATATCCCAGGGAAACACTGACATTATTGGTGGCTGACACATTCAACTGTGACCATCACAGCACTGATCCCAGAGCACCCCATGCAACTTCTGGGCAATGTTTTCAGATGCATTTTATCTGAATTTGCCACAGATTATGTTAGTGAAACAACAACAACAAGTTGGTTTCCTGTAAGAACAGCAAAATAAAAYGTTTTCTTCATAAGCAGACAGATCAGATTTTTTGGATAAAAGTTATTTCAACTCTATTTGGCCAAACTCTTCCTCCCCACCCAGCCAAGGACTCGTGCCAAGCTCTGGATAAATCACTGGCAGCCATTYCCATGACACGGTTGGCTTGAAGAGGCTTGGGAGGAATTCCAGCACTGAGAATTCAGCTGCAGGTGGAGGAGCACAATCTGGAATAGGCAATGGCAGTCATCTCCACACACCGGCACTTGCAATCTCTTTTTCTGGCTCACAAAAACTGGTGCAATCACAAGCAATTGGTGTAACACTCCATTTCTGCTTACAAGCATCTCCATCCCTGCATGCACAGCAATATGACTGAAGCTGCTGGCTTGACTTTGAAGTGGCAAGCCCTTAATCAATTCATATTCTGTTCAGTTGGTGTCAGCATTCCTCAATAGACAGAAAAAGGTGCTTCAGTTCCATCTCCTAATGATTGGCTGAGGATGGCTCCAAACCCACAAAAATATGCATAGCTCACAATCAGCAAGASCCTCTGTTCATTGTGATGGATGAATGTGGAGTTGGACAGCAGTTGCTCAATATTTTGGAATGTCTCTGTATGCTGGCAAGCCCCTCTCAGGATCTTCCTTGCTAACAGGCAGCAAGGCATTTTCATTACTGCTGACTTTTCTAAAATAGTTTTTGCTGTAGTGGTCAGAGCAAAAGAAGGGAAGGCTCCCTTCCCTCAATCTGCTTCTACTCTCACCAGTACAACCCAAATACAATGTGCTTGACCTTTTTGCAAGATTACACTGCCAATACCTGCCCAGTTTGTTGTCCACCATGACCCACGGGGTTGTTTTTGTTTTTGTAAAGCTCCATTGGCTTCCAACCTGTGTGGAGCTTTTCTATCTAGGTGAAGTCAGCATCTTTAAATCTAGATAATCCTTGTTTCTCATGTCCTACACCAYAGTATTAAACTCCAAATGTTCTGGTATGTTGGCAGATGAAGATCCTACTTACAGTTTCTAAGGTAGCATTCATCTTTTTTCTGCATGCGTCATCTTAATGCATATTCAGGCTGATTCCTTCATTAGGCCCTTTGCCCTGCAAACATAAACATCAGAGAATTGATTTAGCAAAGAGATGACACTGAAATGCTTTGTCTTGATTTTAGCCTCAAAGCACTTCAGTTGAAATGCTTAGCAACAAAGCATATCTCAGCAAAAAAGGGAATGATGCTGCCTCATTTTCATTTGTGAAATTGAAAACTCTGGACAATGAAAAGTGGTTTAGGCCATAAAGGAGCCTTCAGCAAGATTATGATTTTGTTCTCAAGCACAGCAGGCCCACAGTGACAGTATAATGGCACATATATTGGCTTTATGGCTATTTTTTGTYTGGGATTCCCTGTTTTGTTAGCTCCATGATAAAATGAGTGTCCTCATGGTGAAAATTCCCACAACCCTGGCTGACTAGAGGCACACTCCTTAGCATGTCCCCCTCAATGCTACATGAACTGTCACTCAGATCACCCACAAAAGCTTTTTTTCCAGAAACCTTAGAGCTGCMCTGAAGGTGATGACTTAGTCTAGAGCTCATCCACACCCTTCCCATGGCGTGGGTGCTGAGTGTGTGCACCCAGCTGTGAAGGAGCCTGTTTATCCCCACCAGAGTGATCAACAGCACAGGGACAGGACCCTCCTGTGACACCACCACTGCTGCTGCCATGCAAAGAGACACTGGGACCACCTGGGTACCATAGAGAGAGGTGCAGCATCCTGGGGGCACAGGGCAGCCTCCCCAGCAAATCCACCCAGCATGGTGCACACTGAAAGCTTTCCAAGCCTTTGGCTCCTCTTTATTGAGGCCACAAACTGGCTGGGCTTTCACAGGAACAGCAATTCTGTTTCATGCTCCCTGTGGTGAAAGCCAACACATGCAACTGATTGTTCTGCAAAGAAGAARATGTTTTCAAAAGGGCAAAAGGCTGCTCTGGATCAAACCTTCCCATCCTTGGGCTTGTAGCTACTTGTGACGGCTGTCACAAGGGTGTTTGGGTGAAGGAAGAGACATAGATCCTTGACTCCATTACAGAAGGCTTGATTTATTATTTTATGATATATATATATACTACATTATAACTATGCTAAAAGGAAAAGGAAAGGAGAGTTTCCAGAGACTGCTAGCTACCTAATCTAAGAACAGAAAAGTAAAGAATCTGATAACAAAGGAGCTCTCTCCAACTCTGTCCGAGAGAATTCAGTCCTGGATTGGTCACTAACTAAAAACATCCAAGATGGGCCAATCCAGACTGGCCTGTCACATTCTACAGCAGCAGATAACCTATTGTTTATGTCTGTCTCTGAGGCCACAGATTCTCAGAAGGAAAAATCCTCAGGAAAGGATTTTTCACAAAGAGAATGTCTGCGACAGCTACTCACCAAAGAAGCCCAGAGACCCAGCTGAGGAAGCAGTTGGTGGCACRTTAAGGGCTACACAACCTAGAAAACAAAGTGACTTGGTAGAGGAAGATCTAAGCACAGAAATCAGCCTTCCTCATGAAGGTTTGTCTAAATGAGAGAGGTCAGTGAGGAAAAAMATTCCCCAGGTTTCTTCCCACCATCTCTAGCAGTCAGATTGTTGGGACAGAAACCACCAGTAGGGACCTGTCCTTGATTAATCTCTACATGGAAATGTAATAGCAACAGTGGAAGCTTTTAGTGCAGGAAAAAAAAACCACTTGGGTTTATGTCTAGACAAACAGAAATACCTTAGAGTTTTTGTTTATTTTTTCTGAATTGTAGAGGGTTAGGGAGGACTGTTTTCATGTAATTTTGGAAATAGCAAATCTTGTCAGATCTTATCTAGACTGCTGGCAAAATCTATAATGGTTGCTGTGCTTAATGTGTAACTTAAGAACCTAAAAAGGGGTAGAAGTGTTTGAAAACTAATGCTAATCTAATAYTAAAGTAAAATTGAGTTAACATTGAACAATTTTCAAGTCTCACTAGCATCTCAGACCTTAAAATATCTTCCAAATTAAAAGAACTTTGCACTATGAAGTAAAATGCGCAGGAATTTGCCTCTACAATAAAAAAAAGTAATTTTTAACTTTTAAGAGAAAATACTGAGACCTAGAAATGATTCAGCAAAGAAATTATTTCATCTCTGAAAGRAAGAGCAGTCCAAGAGAGGACCCTCAGCACAGTTCATAACCATGACTAAAGTAAGCACAAGAAATGGAACATGAGAGACATAATAGTTCTGACACAAAATTGACAYGACAAACTAAAGTACAATTCAGAAGAACTAATTTCCAACTGCTCGAGAGCTCCTATCTTTACAGCAACTAATATTTTTATTTCACTTGTCTGCCATGAACCGTGACCATAGCTCTGTCATTACAATCTCTCACATATYCCTTCTCTGTATTAGTGATAATCATCTTCCTTCCCAGGAAAAATGGACCCTGTCTTKTTAGGATCATGCAACAGAGATAGGGATAGGTAGCAGTCAAAAACACAAAGCAAAACCCCATTTTCTTTGCCCCAGACTCAAATACATGATTCAGGTCATGTATTTTTTCATTCATCGTGATTTATACTGCTCAAACATCTCATCAATATATAAGAAATAAAACCAAGGATGTAGCTACAGTAGGCCAAAACCAGGACTCCAAGAACAAATTCCTCCAGATTATTGAGATTCCAGTCCCTGAATCATAAACCAGATTCATGGCTTTGGCCCTGGCCTCTGTGCAAACAATGTGGAGGCCCCTCTTCCAGTGAGGTTCAGCTTTTGCCAAAAGMTTTAAGGAACAGTGTGTCACTTTCTTGAGACTGCGATGAGTGATGAAACTTTCACAAGGAGCAGCTGACCCACATTGCTCAAGAGGAGCACTGTCCCTGGAGAAGATGAGCAAAGGAAGGACACTCCACTTTGGATGAGAAATGTCATCGAGAAATTTGCCAAGTTCTTTRACTCACACAAATCAGAATCTGTCTCTGGCCCTGACCTGGCCACCAAACCCACACTGACATGTGTTTAATGCTGTGCTGCCCACTGATCCTACCTTTACATAACACATTCATTGCTTCTGGGCAAGCTATGGCAACACAACTGTGCTGATTCTTTCCTTGTATATAAGGGAACAAAAAAAGGAGGATGGCAAAAAGAGTCAGAAATATGTTCTGGCTATAAATAGACTCCTTAATTGCTTAGCACGCTTCAATTATTTCATTGCACAATTACAGTTGTCAGTTCTTCACTCCAAAGAATCCTTCTCCACTGCTAATCCWGAACTATTATTTAAACAGCACAGCATTAGGAATTTCTGTGTGCAGCAAAACACAACCAATTATAATCAGCACCGGCGAATTCTAATTTGACATTAGACATAATTAACTCCATGAGAAATTACCCTTATAATAATATTCAACAGGAAGCAAAGGCATCTTCAGAAACTCATGCTCACTCTTAGGTGTAGTCACAAAGTTCCTGGTTTTGATGAACTGCCTGACACAGAGGCCCAGGGTTTTTGGGCAGCCCAGATACCCGTGGTACTAAATTCTTCCAAGTAAAAGATTTCTTCTATCATCTCCTACTGGTGCAGAGCCTAAGAGGATCCAGAAGATTCCTAGAATCCTAGGGGAAGACTGAAGAGAGCCTATGGCACAAAAGCAACTTTTCATTTTGGACTCTTAAGTCCTTGACATGAAAGATACAGGTTAATTCAAGTATGCTCTTGAATTTCTGGCAACCTTCCAGCTTAACATCAGGATCTGAATGTTSTCTTCAGTTTTGAAAACTCTTCTCCAATTTTAAGGCCATCTTCTCCCTTGCTTTACTTCTGACAGAATGGTTTAATCCTGGTTCTCTCTGCCTGAGGATATGGTCACTCAGAGGCATCTTGTCAGAGCAGCTGAACAAATGGGCAGCTTCTCAGCCCAGGTTGCTAAATGAGGAAATTGATTTTGTGGAGCAAAYAGTTTCTCTTGTGTCCAGGTCTTCTCCCTGTTGCAATCTTAGCTATAACAACATTGAGTTAGAGGTCTCATTTTAGGTGAAAAATGTAGCATGAAATAGGAACTGTCCAATTGGTTTGTTCTGTTCAGTTCACAAATTGAACAGTTCAACTGTTCATTCAGCTTTGGAAAACCAAATAACCCAAATCAAAAAGTTCAACTGTTCATTCAGCTTTGGAAAACCAAATAACCCAAATCAAAAAGTTCAACTGTTCATTCAGCTTTGGAAAGCCAGATAACCCAAATCAAAAAGTTCAACTGTTCATTCAGCTTTGGAAAACCAGATAACCCAAATCAAAGCCAATGGGTATTGTTGGGCTGTCCCAGGCAAAACCAGAAGAAGATGCAGAATTACATTAGACAAGGCAACAAGGAGAAGGGATGCAAGCAGCAGTACTGAAACCTGATATGCCAGATTTCACAATKGTCCTTGCTTCAAAGAGTTGAGTGTGACAGCAAAAATCACTCCCACRTGGCAAGCCTGGTGACAGTGACTCTCAGTGACACAGAGAAATCTTTTTGAATTTCATTAAATACACTGTAGTTCTTGGCACCCTCCACTATTGTATACCACAGACATGAGTRTTTCCTCACACTTACATTCTATAGCTCAAAAAATATTATCAGAAACCTGCAGGCTGAAATCCTGGGCCCAATGAGGTGAATTAGAGTTTAGGAGAGCCAGAGTTCATATTTATATTCTTCTCATTTTCTGTTATCATGCATTCTTTTTCAAACTTTCCTTTTTCCACTTAGAAAGTGCTCTTAGGATAGCAAAGCAAACATCCTGTGGATATAGAAACCTGACAAGGAATGAGCCTCTTGTGCTAAAAGCAATCCAGACCACTAAAACTTTCATTAATTAGTATTTCTCAGAAAGTTTCTGATTAGCCTCCCAGCTGTTTCCAACACTTCAGTCTGAAACAGCCCAATAAATATGAAAACAAGTTTTCACATTTTTAAAAGCTAATGGCTCACAGCTTCTAGCTTCTGCATAGGCCAAGATGACCAGAAATAAACTGGGCAAAAAAATGAGCAAGGGAAGCAAAGGCAAGTTCCATGAGRAACCACTTCAGAAACCACAAATGAGAAAAAACAAGATAAAAGTTAAAGCACTGTAGAACTGTGTCCATCATCCTTCTTGATGAAGGATTGCTTTTTACTGGCAGCACTAATTTTTCTAAGGTTAAAATACTGTTAGTACCACATATATATGTCCATATGATATCTTCAGTGTGGCTAGTAAAGGTAAAAGATAATCTATGATCCAAAAAACGTTTTGGACTCAGACAATTCACTGGTAAGCAGAYATGCCTTTCTGAAAGAATGAATGCAGAAAAACAAAACAGCAATGGAAGCTGTAAAAAAACCCATGTGATGCCATATTGCTCCTACAAAATGAAATCTCTGTGTTAATTTTATTCACAATATTGTTATTTGTGATCAGGGCTGAGGGGAAAATGCATCACAAACACCCATTTTTTGGTCCAAAAGTAAGGCCTGTTCCCTGACCTTGCCTTCTTTAATAAAWACACAACAACATTCATATTTAAGATAACAAATTAACAGGACACTTCACTGCACACACTTCCATCCCTGGGGAGAAGAAGAGAGTACAAACAGCATGTGACAGATGTTAATCACATAACTTAATGCACTATTGAAAATGGGTCAGCAGCAGCAATGAGGAGCAGCCCAGTGGAACCATAAAAGGATGGAATAGAGCTAGAATAAATTATAAAGACCTATAATACAATTGAAATGTGACTAATGAATTTGGCTTGTTTCTGATGCATGAGAAAGTTTGTTTTGAACAYGTGTTTGCAGGAGAAGGTAACCTCTCTTATCTGGACAGCTTGTGTCAGAATCAATATTTAACTTTGGAGATTGCAAGTAACTAGACATATCTCACATGGAGATRTGGTTAAAATCAGTTGGAAAGGGAAAGCAAATAAGAAATGAATTGATCTTTCTCATTGCATTTTTTCAAACAAATGCCCTTTGTATGGTTGTTTTCATAAAGTCATAGACCAAAACCTGGCAGCATCTCTCACAGGGTAAGGAAGATCTTAACAAACAAATATCTAACTTTTTGTAAGGATGASTTACATGTAATTTGCTTCTCACTGATTCAGCAATCAAGGGACAGGAGTTCATACTTACTACTAAAACCTCATAAACAAGCCTAAACCCCTTTACTAAGGTGTTAACAACAGAGTGTGGTAGGGAGGAGTAGAAGGATGGTGGTTTTATGTCAAGTAATTTTGGTAAAAGTAGAATTCTAGGCAGCACACTTCATAATTGCTAATCTCATCTCCATGATTGCAGCTGCATTGAGAAAACTTTGACTTTTGCTCCACTGATTCACTAGAATTTTAATTTCAGGTATCAATCTKGTTTCAGGAATGCTTTTTGTGCTGCCTTTTTGCAGTGAAGATAGAATTCAATCTGTCTGAAAAAGCCTGGCTAAGACATTTTCTTCTCTTTTATCTATTTGCTTTACCTCCTAAATATAAGTTTGCTGAGCAAGAACTGCTTCTATGTATTAAACTAATGCCTAGAAAAACAGGACTAAGATTTTGACCGGGGCCTCAGACAACTACAACAGAAATAAGAAACAACCATAATAAATTCTTTGGAAGAACCCTTCCTTTTGCAATCTGTCCTAAAGGGAAAGGATTGTGCAATTAGAATGACATTTTATCCTTCATTTCTGTAGAAAGGAAAAAAGAAAAGAATATTGACAGAAGCATTGGCTTCCTAAACTACTTTTGATCTGACTGCAATTTCTCAGAGTCTATACAACACTGAAATTACAAGACAGAGATAAGTAAATTCCTGTACAATTTGACCAAATAAAAATTGCAATTGTTCCAAATTTCTTCAAACAAATAGAAAAAAAACCATAACCAGGTCTAATTACAARAAGATTAAAAAAGAGCAATCTAAACATATCAATTCCATAATGAAATACAAAAAGACAAGTGCATAACTTAGGAAATTAGGAATGCATTTTAGAAATTCTTTTATTTGGAGAATCAATCAACCAGAGGCTTAATAAACAAATCTTTCCTCACACAGTGTCCCTTTAATCAGTATGTATACAAACCTCTGTGACTGGAACTCAAGGAAAAGAAAGTAGATGGCAGTAAATCTTATAATATTGCTGATTCCTGCTTTGGTGGGAAGTGCAACCATTTGTAATCACATGCCTAAACCCTTTTTCTSCTGCAGAAATTCCCCTGAGGGGATCAATGCACCGCAGAAAAATTTAAGGCTAAGAGACCTATGGGTGTCACCTGGCCAACATTCTGTTTAAAACTCAATTGGTGGCACTGTTTAAACTGCTCCAGTTTAWCAAGACCTCTTTTACAAAGATGGCTGTGAGCAGGACATGGGGCCTCAGATGGAGCTGCACAAAAGCCAAGCTGAGGTTTGTGAGGACCTCCCAAAATAATATCCAAGGAACTTTCCTAAGACTTTAAATATGAAGGCCTTTAAATAAAGGGTTAATTTTGCAAAAGGTTAAAATGGATTGAAGCTGTCCATGAGCATCCACTCGGTCTTGGATACACCTCCAAAATCTGTCCATCAGGACATCTAGGCACAGCTCTGTCTTCCACAGGAAAAGGTCTCTGAAAGGATTCAACAACTGAGGGGTTTGATCTCTGTCTTCCACAGGAAAAGGTCTCTAAAAGGATTCAAACAACTGCGGGGTTTGATCTTTGTCTTCCACAGGAAAAGGTCTCTGAAAGGATTCAACAACTGAGGGGGTTGATCTTTGTCTTCCACAGGAAAAGGTCTCTGAAAGGATTCAACAAACTGAGGGGTTTGATCTCTGTCTTCCCACAGGAAAAGGTCTCTGAAAGGATTCAACAACTGAGGGGTTTGATCTCTGTCTTCCACAGGAAAAGGTCTCTGAAAGGATTCAGCAACTGAGGGGTTTGATCACCATTAACACTTTTAGCCTAAGTGGTGCAATGCTGCAAAGTGAGTGCAGGTCTCAGACCTTGTGGAAGGCAAACCTGGTGCTCACTGATTGGAGAGATGGAGATCCAAAAAGACAATTTTGGAGATCCAAAAAGCCAGAGGTCTTCCCACAGCCACTTCAGGGTGGCAGCTGCYTCCTGCTCCCACATTTGAAGTGCCAGCCCTCCAAAGGCAGGCAATGTTGTAAGCCATGACCAGGAAGCTGCACTGCTTGGGTTGGCTGCACAGCCAGTGAGTCTGGAATAGTTTTGAAAGATTAAGCAAAAAAAAGAATCTGGGAGAGGGAGATGCTGGGGGGAGYGGGAGGGAAAACCACTCTGGTTCATCTTGTAAAACTACCAGTTGTTGTAGACAGCTTTTTACCAGCAGGGCAGCTGCTGGTCTCCCCCAGAGCAAACTGGTGAGACTGTTTGCAGCCTGAATCCTGAACAGGGCTGAACGTGGTGGGGTCTGCCACGGGGAGAAGAGAGGAGCTGTGCCACAGCGGCACTTGTTCTGCTAGAAGAGCTCTTGCAGGAGACTGGCCCACCAAAAAAAGCCCCAGTTTGTTTGTTTTATTCCCTAAGTATCAAAATAAAGCATTTAAGGATGCCTTCTGCATTCAGTATTTATGCTTCATGGTCTAGAATCATTACTACTTTGACTAAATGCAGTGTAGTGAAGATGAAGGCAACTTCACTTTGAAAGTGAGTCCCCAAGCTCTCCTGCCATGACATGGTTAAGTATTCACTACATAGCTGTTTATATCATTTAAATCTTTGGTGTATTTTATTTTGTATCACAGTTTTGGAGTGGATTGAAACTACTCATATTAGTCTTGGTAACTATTGAGAAAAATGTCAAAACAAARTGTGCTGGAATTCAAGAGGGATTATAAATACACAGAGGGATAAGATAGGAACTAGTTTAAACTTTAACTATCATATGTCAAAAGTTATTTTCTAGTGGGTTTGAAATATGCTACTTTTTTTTTTCCTTTTCTGTTTTAGTCCAGTATTGACACAAGGAAAAATCAGCTCAGGTTGTTTAATGGCAGCTCTCTACMAGGCTCATAAAGGGAAAGAATGCATCCACTAGTAAAAACCCTGAACCCAAAACCTTAGATGATAACAGGCTGAAATCTGGAGAGCAGGTATGAACTTTAAAAAGAAATTGGTATCCAAGCATAGCTCTAACACTGTGAATCCTTCATCAAGGGAAGGATTTTTAATGCATTGTGTGCCAAGTCCCTTACCTACCGGTACCAGTGGATGCAAGCTGTCAAATGCCAAGYTTAGAAATTATTAAATTACTATAGATAAAATCTTAAACTGTTGTCTTTCTTGGGATTGTGTGAGGAAGTGCTTAGAGTGTTTGGGCTGATGCATGCTTTTTCTGCTTGTATCCACTTAAACAAATCCTAGAAGAACACAGCTCCCATGCAAAATTCCTTGAGTAAAAATCCCTGAAAAGAGCTTCACTGGCTCCAACACTTTGGGTTATTTTATGAGAGAGGATGGAGCTCTTGCAATAAAGCACATTTYCATGATGTTAGCAGAGAAATCTCATAAATCACTTTCTTTAAAATGACATCCAAAAGAAAACCCCTGTGGGAGATTAATTGTGGTTCTAGATGAGTCATTTGGAAGAAGGGGGTCTTAATGGTGGGCAAAACATTCCAAGAGATGATAAAAGCCTCAATTCCCCCTAAATTAATTGCAAGAAAAGACTCATCCAAGAAGAAATAACTTCTATTGTTATTTCATTCTGTGCTGAAGAAGCAATTTAGGATGAAATTGTGGTTCTAGAAGACAACCAACACTTTTACTGATTCAGATATTTCAGTTRCACAAGATCTTATGCTCTGTTTTTCCTACTCTGGTATTCTTATGAGTGATGTTGGTAGAATCTTCAGTAAGTGGTTTTCTGTCAACAATCTCAAGCAGGTCAAGAAAAAATGCCCAAAAAAGAAAGAATGTTAGATGTTGGAGGGAGAAACATGAATGTGAGAGTTCAACATGGAAATAAGTGAGAAAACAACCTCAAAATGATATCTGAGGTGACAGCAGGGGATTTATTCCTAGGTCATTGCTCTCTGTTTGCATCAAGAAATTACAGTGGGAGGGATTGATAAAGTAAGGGGCAAACTGAGCTGGGAATGCTGAACATGGTTTTAAAAACATGTAGTGGGTATGCTTAAGCACATTTAAATCTCTGCTCTCAAAACAGCAAAAATGTTGTGGAAACAATGAAAATATGTTTTTAGTGAACGTGCCAATTCATAAGAACCCATGTGAATCACAGTGCCTCATTTTACATATTAATAAGCAATATTTCTACCATATCTTAAGCAATTTTTTTTGCCTCAAATATAACATAAATTTACCAACTACCTAATAATGAATACTCCCTGAGCTAGCTTTGTTAGGTRTTATGAGCAATTCTCTTTCCCTCCTCTTACCACATGACCCTCTTTCTTATTCTAKGTGAAAATATTAGCTCTTAAGAAATATTTTCTAATTCTCCCTCAAAAAAAAGGAAGATCCAGAGAATTGTCTGCAGCTCACGTAGGTCAAATTGCTGTGACTTGAAACAAATTAGCCCCAGTACCATAAATGTAAATACTTGGAAGACAAGAATCATCAGCAGTGCCTGCACATTCATGTTTACCCAAAGTTTTCAAATGGAGGAACCATTATATAATAATATCATATAGAAATCATTAAATAGAAATAATTAAAATGAATATTGATATAAATGACGATAAAATATTAATAGAAATAATGTGCATTGTAAATATGCCTTCAAGTTAAAAGGAAAAAGAAAAMCACCWAAATATGTGGCTGTTCTATGACAAMAATGAATGCAACAGAAACTTACCTACACAGCCCAGATGAAGGCACTAGTCCAGGTTTCTGAAAGCATCTGAATTGGCAATCTAATACATGATAAGGCAAYAGGATTTTGGAAATAAGGATATAAACACAGGACTTCTCCACCATTCTGTCTAATTGTCTGACATTAAAGAAACAAGAGATCAGTTGCATACTGATCTTGTTCCCAT
This sequence comes from Sporophila hypoxantha, assembly GCA_002167245.1. Taxonomy (NCBI): domain Eukaryota; kingdom Metazoa; phylum Chordata; class Aves; order Passeriformes; family Thraupidae; genus Sporophila; species Sporophila hypoxantha. Next base: position 691,543 of record NDFG01000353.1, on the reverse strand, counting down.
TCTCATAAAATGAAGCTTCCACAAGTTTTCTCCATTAATCAAAACACCCTAGAAACACAGAGCAGCATTTAGGAAAAACTGACAATTGGATCCCATCAGACTTATGATCACTACCAACCCCATCAGYCTGCTTGCTTTATCTTGATCTTGTTTTCTCCAAAAATATTGAGTATTTTTTTCTCTTTCCTCCACTATATGCTCTGAGGACAGAAGCTCCTCTACTGAGTCACAAACACATCACAATGTATCACTTAATAGCTGTGAAATCTGATGAGGAGTCCAAATTCCCCTGATCTCACTTCTGTGACAAGTCCCAGTGGTTTCTGTAGGTCAGCCAGTGTAACTGCAAATTGAGTATGCTTTGAAGTCACACCATGCTTTTTGTTCTACATTAGATTATTTCTCCACCAGTTTTCTATATCTGTAGGTACTCTTTACTTGCTCATACCATGTTTTAATTCATGCAAAGCCCTTGATTCAATTTCTGCAGAAGGAATTAAAGGCTACCAGCACTAGTCTGCAAAAACACACAGTATGCTCACTCTCTTCAAAAGGAGACCTCAAACTTGTATGGCCTTTGTTCCATTCAGCTCTAAAATTTGTCTTGAATCCTGACCTGCAGAGTCCTTGTTCAGTTTCCATATCTGAGTCCAGCTTTTGCTTATTTGGAAGCTACCCTCATTTTGCTGTTTTCTAAAAGGTACTGGATCCCAATTCCCTGAAATGCAGCAGAGTTACTAGTGAAACCTATGGAAGGCTTATCAATTAAAATAMTGCATCAATTAAAATWGTTCAKCATTTGGCTTTATGTTTTTAACTCAATAATGAAAAATTATACAATGCCAGTTTAAATTTTACTGTTTGGCTAACTCTGCTGTTGACCTTCTATCTTTTCTTCTTTGRGGAGACTTTACTGACCATCTCCATGGAGAAACTGAATGGCAGAGATAAGAATCACATAACTGAAAGGCAAATGTCTAGACTTTGGCCCCAGTTTGTTTTATTTTAATACAGTTATTGCATAATTGCTTGCAAATATCTTTTCAGTTCTCACAGCTCTAAGATTTATATCACCCTGGTGAGCTGGCATTCACAAGACACAAAATGCTCGTAAAAACTGATAATAATATGAACAAAAAAGAATGCTGGGGGGAAGATGATTTGCAGACACTATCTGAAACTATTGATTAATATCTCTGTGTTGATACCCTAATATTCAAGAAATATGCAAATTTAGCACAGTCAGGAAATAGCAGGTTTATTTTTAAAGCAATAATAGTTTGTGTAAGGGGATTCAAAGCTCTTCTCTCTCACAGCTCACAGGTGAGCTCCTTTGCATGAGTCCCAGGTGGGGAGCAGTACAGCCTGGAGATGCTGAACAAAGTGTACTTTCCTTTCCAGATACAACTAGAAATAAAGTAATTCATCCCCTCTACCTGCTGRTTTGAAAAGCACTGGCTGCTTTTCAGCCCATGCAGAAGTGCTGCCTCTTCCTTTGCACGTTAGACATGGAGTGTGTGCACCTTGGACTCAGAGGAGCTGAGTGCCTGAGGCTTTCTGAGCAAATCCCCCTGTGGGCTCGTGTTGGAATGTGAACCAAACTGTTCTGAAGATAAGAGCACAAATAAACAGCTTGGATCTTTTGGCACCAGCAATGGCAAAGTGTGCTTAGTGTGGCCTTTAGAAGGCAAGAGAGTTCCTCCACAATGGGCTTTTGATCAAATTCTSTAACTATCATGTGCAAAGTAAAACCATTAAACTTGTTATTTTAGACTAATCCTAGAAGATTCCAACTTTCACCTATGTCCATTTATGAGGTAATTTATCAACCTGAAAGCCATTGGGGTGAAATTAATTTTAGAAAAAGTCTAATAAAGTTACAACCACATGTTTAACCAAGTTCAGAAGGCCTGATGGCAACAAAATGAAATAAAATAATAATGTGCCATGATTGAAAAGCTCTGCTATAATTTTAAGAAGACCATAGTGGGGAAATCTGAGATGCATCTCCCACAGCTGCAGGACCTCAGCTCTGTTCCACACGTGACAAGGGAGCACAACTCCCACTGAGCTGAGCTGCATTTTCCATCTCTGTCTGTGACAGGTCAGATTCCCAACTGGTATAAATCAGCCCATTCCTTTAAAGTCCATGACAAGCTGGACTGATTTACACCAGCAGAATACTTGATCTGACCTCTTCCTTGTCCTGCAGCCATTGCATGAGCAACTTAAAAATGCTCCTGGAAACCAGTTGCATTTGTGCCTCCAGCTTCTGGGCAACTGTGGGGTCCCTCTGCCCAYGGAGGCAATAGAGCAACAGGTCTTGGAAGGGGAAAAGAGGCAATTTGTGGCCAATTTCTCTACTCAGAGCCAAGAGAAGGACCACAGAGAGTATAGGAGCTCCTCATCAAAGAGCAAAGGCACTGCAAGACTAAACAAATAAACATATGATACCCTCCACTCCCTCTACAGYTCTGTTTTCTGGTGTTCAGATAAACAAATGGCTGCAAGAAAACTCAAGCCATCCTTGCCATTTACAGTTTGCAGCTCCATAAATACAGTGCAGAGCCATTTGTAATGCACAAGCTGTTTTGGGTAATGAATCATTAATTGACAAAGTAAACACAGCATTACTATAAGTATGCTGGAAATGTTTTTGCTCATGTTCAGCATCCTTTGGGAACTTCTTGTACTTTGCTCAGGATTGCATCTCGGGAGGATTATTTTTTTYCCCCTTAAAAAAATTGGAAAAAAACAGTCATTTATTTTGAAAGCCACACTTTATTGTGTAGCTGCTAGAAAGGAGAATGCTGTGCCTCTTCCTTCTTTCCTGTCCCTCTCATGTAAAGAGCAAACAGCAGCATTAGCACCAGAAATGCAACCGCAATTAATTCCATCTCTCTGAGCATCAGTCACAACCATTGGCAATGCTTGGTGGGAGCTCACATCCCCTGACATCACACAGGGATGGAGGGATGCTGAGAGGGCACCCAAAGCCCCATCATGTGGCACTGGCTCCACCCTCAAGGCAGCCTTTGCTTCTGACTTGAATAAATTGTACACTTAAGAGACAGATATGTTCATCCCCAGTCATCTTTCATCATTGTCACTGCTTTTTAATGAAGGGATGGGACCATCTTTGGGCAAARAAGGATTCATTGCTCAGATAAACATCACTCTCAGAGGCTGTGAGATTTTAGAGGAGTGAGCACTTGGTTATAGCTCCAAGTAGTCACAAGTTCTTTGTTACAAGGCAACACAGAACCTTCTAATCYAATAGTCACCACAGGGTGTATTTTGCTTTTCTAACCTATCACCTTTACTTATTTCTGCTGCACTGTGGATACTTTCACCCAATGGCTATTATCACACATACACACATATGCTTCTATTATAACTTCTAAACTCTCTGCTTATTCTACAAAAYCMCACCCCTACATTATAAACCCTTCACCATCTTATCAGTTCAGTTACTCACTCAGGGCATATTTTCACTTACAACTATAGAAACATAAGTTTATGMTTTTTCYACTTAATATCTGTGTACATTATTTTTACATCCATCCAAGCTCCYTCCAAGCTGCAGATCAAACCCTCCTGCATCTGTAGGAGTTTCTRTCTTTCCATTTCCCACAATATTTTGTGCTCTCTTGCTACAAAAGGAAGTTTACATGTGCAACAAATCCATTGTAAGGGAAAAAACTATTCAGGATGTGACCAAATCTTCATGAGCAAGAAGAGGGGCACCTTYTACTGTCCATGCTCATCCTGCTCTTTCCCCCAGTGGTTTTTTGGCTGTTACCCAAAGTGTGTGTTTGCAGACATGAGTRACACCAAAGCATACCATGAGCTGCCCCTGCTCTTGGCACAGCCCTCTCCTCCTGCCAAGAAAAGCTTCTGAGCTTTGACATAAAGGTGATATAGGGAGGCAAGGCAAAACAGAAAGGATATTAAGCCCAGCAATCTTCCTCAGAGTGTGTCACACAATTTTAAATGCTGTTTCTTATCACAGGGGGTTGTTTAAGTGGAGGGCTGGAAGAAGAGAGAGGGTAGAGAAGGGAAGCAGGGTTTTGTTTTTGTGGAAGTTGCCCAATCAGTCTCTCTCTTTCAGCTTGCAGAACAACATYCTTCACATCTGTACTGCAGCATCTGCCTCTAAGTGCAGGGGGAGCTCCCTTGGAACAATCCTTTGAGTATATTTTTAAAATACACTACTAAGTAGTGTAATAGTAATATCTGGTAATATCTAAGTGCTAAAGAGGATTAGGGCTGAATTTCTTTTTATACAAAGAAATAAAAATTATTTTCTGTAAAAGAGATTTCCCCTTTTATATGGGAATGGGACAAGTGAATTAAAAAATCCACCTGAATTTGCTCATATCCTCTTACAAATCATATTGTAATGTGATAAAATCTATTGWAATTAATCAAATTATATTGTAATTAATGTGATAGACTGATCAGATGAAGTCATTTTAAAGTATCATTTTAAAGTCAAAATTTCCTTTGTTGCATGATTTTTTTTTACTTTTTTAAGATTAATTGAACTGTTTTTAATTAAAGCACTGTTCTTTCAGAAGGAATAGAATGAATTCCAAACTGCTTTTAGAAATAATTTTGAGATTTACAAAAATCTAATTAGAATACCTGCAGTGAAAACAAATACACTCCTTTCTTGAAGTCCTTTACACTGCTGCTCTGTTTTTGTGAAAATTTTAAAAGCTAAATTTTGTATTTCAGTGCAGAAGATTTAAACTTTATTACCAGYCCAAGCTAAAAACCTATCTCTTTAAAAAATATTTCACTTACTGTACAGCAATGTCACAAGGGAGCTTAAAAACCTAAAGCAATAATRAAGCAAAAACCAGCAAATCACATACTAATTTTCAATTTAGCAGAAACATCTTTATAATTTTGCTCTTTCCAATTAAAGTATGATTCTGGGTTAGATTAATTTTAATGCTGAATAAAAATGAGCAAACCTTAAAATCAATTTTTTGTAGAACCTTGCTATTTAGGGTTATTCTACAAAAATTGSAAGACTAACGAGTATTGCATTGCCCTATATTGTAAGGGGTGGCATTTTACACAAAGTTTCATAAAATCTGGGAGTTGTGCAGGCTTCAAAAACATCTTTAGTAAAACTGCAGGGAAGAGCCTTGGGAGAGCAGGGTTATTATATAGAACAAGACCTCCCAATTCTTCATGTTAAATGCATCAACCAAACTCTTATACTATTTATCACCTTAAATAAAAACAGCCTTTTTGGAAACAAAGAGCCTAAGACTTTATAATTTTATCCATTCTAAGGAGATCTCTTGAATAAAACTGTTCCTACATCTCTTTTAATTTTGGGGGGTTTTTTTTGCTTTCTTACAAATACTTGCATTTTTTAGGTAAAATGTCATGTATTTAGCTGTATTATTGCAGCCCTTTACCAGAGGCCAAATCTGTAGGCTTATTTCATTACTTAAAATTTGCAGAGTTGTTTAGATTTTGAAGAAGATGTACCTAAACTAGCATCTGAAACCATATACATTTTGTAACCACAGTGAAGGCAAACCAGACACTAATTTGAGATGCTGTGTTTCCAAGTCCTGCAAAGAGCTGAGTTCATTTGTGTATCCAGAAAATCTGAGCTAAAAGAATTTTTCCACATAAGCACTAGTCACTGAAGGACTTTAAAAGTGCAGGTATCCCACCTTTTTTTCCATCATATAGATAGCTGTAAAGATATGACACATTTGTCTGATTCTTTAGGATATCTGTTTCATCAGCACATAAAATAATAGTGCCAGTTTGTTCMATTTTAATGTAGTAAACTGGGAATRAAACAGGAAATCCAAATTTCTAAAACAACATTAAAAGAGAGGCAAAACCCCTGGAAAGGGAAACAACAGTTATGTATCACTCTAGCTGTTAAAACTTATTTAGTCCAAACAGCTGCTGCCTCTCTCTGTCTCATAACCCCCTCCTCAAATACCACAGGTGATTTTCTATTTTCTCTGTTTCTGATGGRCACAACACAAAGCTTGCACAGAAGGCTGAAAGCAGTCCATAGAGAAAAAAAATATATAACTTCAAAACGTGTTAAAGTTGCTATTTTAGTGCTAACAAGAGGCAAAGCTGAGCTGCATTCACGTGAAGCTTGTGAACAGGAGTGCCTGCTCCTCTGTGCAAAGAGCCAACACACAGCACTGTCAGCAGTGGGCCTGCACCAGSAACCAATGCAGGAGGCTTCTCTAATTATAACAGAGCTTAAAATTGTGCATTATCATTATTAGCATTATTCTTTGCACTCAGAACCAATGCAGCAGAAGCCTAAGAGCTAATATCCAGAATTTTAGAGGTAATTTCAGAAAACAGCTGAAGTGTTAAAGGGCAGTTCAACTTTCCTGAAGATGCACCAGCAGTATTTGTTCTTTGCTGAAAGATTAATACAGGCTTGCCTTTCTCTTTTATTATCTTTTATTGGGGGGTTTRTTTTCTGGGTTTTGGGTTGTTTGATTTTTTTTTAATGAAGTCTAAAATTTTCCATAGAAAAATTACCTAACAAGCTACCTAGACAGTTCTGGCAGCTATAGAGCTCCTATCCAGAAAGCAATYACAGACAGACCTTCATTATTCCTGCTTGTGTTAAAAATCAAGAATTTCCTTAAGAATTTCCTTAATTGGGGTTCCCACCCATCTCTTGCTTCCAAGGAACAACCAGATTATCAAATCTCTGCAGGGAACCAGGGCCATCTACTCAGACACCATCTGGAGCCCAAGCCCTGCTCACTAGGATATACCACTGCCATGGAGCCATGCTGCCAAAATATCTCATCAGCCTACCTTTCACAGGTATTTTCCTTGAGATTGTTAAATGGGGAATTATTTACTKCCATTCAAAACCACCATGAGCAAGGAAAGAGTTACTAGAGTGTTTTCTCTGCCTGTAAGAAAAAGAAATTATTTGGGATTACTTTTAGCACAGAATTGGCTCCAGTAGACTGACTCCAAAAATAGGAGGTAGCTGCAGCTGGCCTSCTTCTCCTCTCAGTTTGTCCCTGAAGTAGAAAACCTGAGCTAGGAGCAGGGATACAGCATCCAACCCTTTGGAAAAGGTGCTGAGCACAGCACAGCTGTGCTGAGGACTCACCCAAAAACTGCCTGAAAAACAAACAGAGTGAAGGATGCACAAGCTCCATCACTCAGGAGCACCTGCAGCCCTGCAGATGTTTGAGCAGAGCTGGGCAAGAGGAATTTTGTGGATGTCCAGAAGCTTCTCTAAATCAAATGGAACTGTGAAGACTGAATTTTCCCTGTCCTGAGTTTTAAAGAAAGTCTGGGCTAAGATGCTCTACACTCCTGCCATGTCACAGGAAAACTTTTAGACCTCAATCTGCAGAGTTTCTTAGAAGTTATAGCATTTTATCAGAGTACTTTACTGATAGAAAGCACTCCTGGTGCACTGACCAAGCAGCACAGCAACTCTCTAAAACAGAGAAGACATTACTTTGCTCCTTGTGTGAAAATGGGGACAGCTTGGAAGAGAGATGTGCAGACTCTCTTGCTCAGTCAGCTAACAGAAAATAGAATTTYTGCTCTGGAATCAGCATTCAGCACTTACAGGAACATAACAATGCACAGCAATAACAAAGACATTCAAATTCTTGTACAGCAGTAAAAATAATTGTGGAAAGTACAAGAGTGGTTAACATTTGGCAACAGTAAATTAATGTTATTGTTTTAATTAGTTTCCTTTTCAGTTCATAAGTTGACTTCATAAAGCTGTKACTCTGTTTTGATAGACAAAAACGTTCACAAATGCTCACATTCTGCAAAAGCAACAGAACATTAAAAGTCTTTTCTCTTAAAAAAAGATGGGTTTATTCAKCTAGCTATAAACCAGCATATTAGTTTAAAAATAACCTAGGAAACTATGTCTTTCTGAATTGTGATTTTGCCAACACAAAGAAATAGCTCATATATTTATCTATCATTACAGCCTGGTTATGGGAACTAGAAAAAGGAATGCAATGATAGGAACATTAACCTTTAACAATGGTTGAGCTATAAGCCACTCTTGTTCCAAGAGTCCAGTTGCACAATGGGCCTTTTTATGATAGTTTAAAATGTCTTTTCTGATAGCAGTGTTTATAGAATTAGCTTGAGATGACATCTTCTTTTCTATTTCTCAGGGCCCTAGTAAAGCAGGGGAAAGAATGTCTCTGCATGGGGAGCACCAGACAGGCACAAGCTCCATGGCTATCAGAGAAATGAGCTGCCCAGACATTTGGTCAGGATTTCCACTGAGCAGGGCAGCATTCCCTGTCACCTCCTTTCTAAACACAAACACTCACTGCACAGYATTTGCTTCCCCACTCCTTGGGGCAGAAAAGAGCTTGGATATTTTTCCATCCCACTTTCCCCATCTGGCTCTTCATGAACCTCGCCCTTCACATTTTTATCTTACTTTCTTTCCACACCCACTAAGAATTACACAACACACTCTGATTTACCATCTTCCTCCTAAATACACACAGTATCTACATACTTTATATGTGTTTTCACACGTGGCAACCTGAAGAACTCATTGTTGAAGCAACAGCTCTTCATTCCCAAAGGGCTGAGTTGCAAACATTTCAGGAGAAAAAAAAATCTCTGCTTGTTGCAATGGGGAATGAAGTAAATKGCACAAAATTAAACAAAAAGAAATGGTATCAGTTATGCCAATTAAAATAATTCACTGCCTGTGTGATCATTTACATTCAGAAAGTACAAAAAATGGAAGATGTGAAAGTTTTTCATATTTAGGTAGGTCTCATGATTGTATTTACRTATGAGGGCACATTTGAGATTAATGGCAAAAGTTTTCCTTTTTTAATGTTTTTTGGTCATAGGATKTAGCTGGGAAAACCTGATGTGTCCAGAGTTAGGATTCACCTATCTAGAATATGAGTCAATGAAATCAAATGCTGGTTTTCGAATTATCAATTTTCAAATTAGCTATGCAATATCGCCCACAAAAATAATTTCTTATTTTTAGTCCTGAAGACAGAACTTCTTTACCAAGTTACCAATGCAAAGCTCAATAGAGGAGAGAAGGTATGACACCTCCATTTGTTTTGGTTCGGAGCTGTGCTGCAGTTTTGAGTTAAATTCCCCAGTCACGGCCACTTGCTGGGTAGTAGTTGGAATTTCACAGAGTTATTTCACCACACATGGACTAAATTCCTTAGGAGGAAACTGAACCTGGTTGCAGATGTGCACCAAATGTCCACACCAGCTTCTACCAGGGACTCAGGCCCTGGAGGAGATTGGTCCTGTGAGCAGCTTCAAATGGAGCTCAGCTGCTTTCTGCACAAAATTTTAAGATGTTCTTCTTTCTTACAAATCAARACTTTTATACAAAACAGCACCAACATGCTGGAGAGCTTCTTTCTCAGGATCAAGTCCCTAAGAAAAGGGGGTCAATCACCTTGATTTCATACAGTCATTGAGCTCTGTGGACTCGTATTACTGACAACCATAAACTCGTACCTTACAAAAGCATGCTATACAAAATAAATCAGTTTTTTATATAATACAATAGCTAATATTTTATATATAATACAGTAGCTAATATTCTAGGATAGATTTACCMTACTCAAGGAGCACAGATAGATGTTTGGGATAGATGTTTACAAATCCAGAAAAAAAACACACTATATCTTGGATTTTGTCATAATTCTGTGACTTTTGCACTTGCTRGCCAAGAAATGTCAAGCAGAAGCACAAATTCCCTTTAAATGTTACTGTGCTTTCACTGGTAATATCTTAGATAATTTGCATTTAGGAAAAAATGTTATAAAATCATGTTCTACATCTACACACCCCAAAGTCTCCTCTCCTTTTATTGGATTCAGCTGGCATGGCCTGGAATTTCTCACAGGAAGTCAGCTTTTGAAATAAACCATGTCTCAAGTATTTATTGATTTTTTGGCATCAAAAATCATCTCTTTTGGTACTGTATCAAATTTTACCAGGGGACATTGGACTACCCGCTGGTACTTTACCTAATTTGTATATTAAGGTTCATATCTGATCTGGACTGAAAGAGTGTCCACACTCCTTATATGACTCCAAAGAAAATTCACATTTTTGCAGGTCTATAACCTGTCAAGCAATTCATCAGAAAATCTGCCCAGGTGCCAAGATGATATCTACCTGTCAGCATTATAAACGCATCCTAAGATAAAAATATACTAAAATTATTAGCATAGTAGCAATACACATTAACAGATATTGAGATGTTACTATGACTCAAGTTTTTCCTCCATGMAAATTTGTTTGAACAAATTTTAAAAAGAAAAACCTCTCCACTTTGGTATCATTCATGTTTCTTCTCGGGGACACCCTGGTACAGGACAGTCACCTGAGACTCTTTATCATTTCCTTCATGTGTGCTGCAGGTTTGGTGCATTAACAAAGCATCCAACTACACAAAATAAGCAAACTACATCAAAATCTTTCTGCTGGTTGGTTGGTTTTGGCCATAGCTATGCTTAAATTATTCTGAAAGAGAAGAAAATCTGCTGTGTTTTTCAGCTGGGCCTGCTTGCTGTGGCAGCAATATTTTTTTGAGTATAGCCATGATTGAACATCTATTTTATCATGTTTTATATTTTTATTTCTCAGTGGTTTCATAACTCATTAATGGAATAATATGGGATCTCTCAAGTGTACAAAATTATAGATATCATTCSTATATGCAGGTATTAAATCCAAATTATTAGCTGTTTAAAGTGTTTAAGAAAATGATAGATTTGAGGATCAAACCTTTGGGTTTACCTTATCAAACTCAGTCCTTCCAGGACACTTCATGGTGCTGACCAGTACAGTTCTGCTGCTCAGCAGAACCATGAAGTCTTAGACCAGCTGAAGACCTGCATAATTTTTTCCCCCAATCTGTAACATTCCAGTCCACATTTTCAGGTAAAAATTTTGGTCCCAAGTAATACTGGCTGAGTCTCAAGGMAAAAATATGGCTCTTAAGTACAAAATGAAAAATGAAATAGCTCAAGAGCCCCCTTTTTGTTGGTTCCTATATTCATCTTTTCTTGATGGCTGGACTTTTTCAGTGSTATGTGTCCTGCTGTGGAACATGTTACCTAATGATCTGTTTTCTCCCTGAATTCATCACGGGGTGCAGAAATTAATGACATTCATAACCACGTTGAGGTCTGTTAGTAGTAACAAACCTGGAAATTAATTTGGAGGTACATGACTCTTTTCTAACTAGATTCTAACTTTTCTAAATAGATGGGACCAAAAGAAATTTGYAGTTGCTGGAAATCTGCATTTAAATATTTCAAAGTACTGTGTTGATTTTAAGGGTTGAAAGAACAGTYTCAAACAGTAAAAARYGTTCATAAAAAGTCACAATTTATATTTTGCCAAACTGTAACATGGGTTTGATAAAGTGTTAGCAGTGTCGTGTATTTCATCATGCTTTATATCATTATGCAGAATAGGTGTATTCAAAGACACTGGAAACCACACTGTAACTTGAATGCTAGATCAAGTTACAATTTAGGGTATTCTGACTGTGAAATCAGACTTTCTCTTAGTTCTGACAACACTTAATTGGACTTGTTTTGGAATACATCAGTCCCTTCTCACTCCTATGGCAAGGGAAAGCTGTGCTGAAAGAAAACAACCAACTTCCAAGCATAAATAAACAACCAGCCTGAGCTCCTCCTCACATGGACCTAAATAAATGATGCTGTGGTATTACAAGGTGCTGCTGTGAGAGCCAGGAAAAGCCTGAAATAGTAAAGAGAGAGCCATACCATCCATTACACAAGCAGCCAAGCAAATGGAAACTTCCTGCTGCTAAATCTTTCTCCAGTGAAGCTCTAAAAGCAAACCCAGTCTMATAAGCAGTGCCAGTCCTGGTGACAGCTGCTTGGACAAGGCTCCTGTTGTCCTGCCCAAGTCAAAGTCAGCTTTATAAATTTGATGTATGATGTATTGAGCTGCACTGCTCATTCCCATCCCCTCAGAGCGCTGCCTCATCTCACATCCTGTGACACACACTCACCTTTCCTGGAGAAAAGGTTTCCAAAGTTAATTGTCAAGTTATTTTATGGGAAAGACAGACAGATAATCTGTTGATGACCTGAGGGGAAGGAGGCASAAAATAAAGTTTTAATCAGCTAAAATATATTTCTGTTTCATTTTGTTTGCGGTAAATTTGTTTTTCCCAATTTGATCTCAAAGCTTCAGGCAAATAAAATAATTAGTTTATTTTATATGTAAAATTACATATTTTTCTCATTTAAAAATCATCAAAACAGATTTTTGACTGCCTTTGAGATCATCTTCCTTACAGTCCAAGGATGATTATATTGGTTTATGCCTTACATTCTGGGAGATAAAAACAGAGACAGAAAAGGAGCAGTGGCCAAGCAAACACAAACTTGTAAATCTCTCTATGTCTACAGACTTTTAAAATTCAGGGGAAAAAATGGTCTGAGCCAAGTTCAAGCACTGTAATAATACAAGTTTTTTGTGAGGCTCTCTGACACGTCCAAAATAAAATTTAAAAAGCAAGGCGTACCTAAAACTTCATCAGGCCAAATGGTAACTGTCTTAAGTGATAGTAAAGGGCTTTGATGTGCAGTTTCAGTGGATTGGTCAGTGCAAAGGCACAAGGCTTAGCAGGATTGCCTCACCACGTTATACAAACATCTGACAGGATGAATTTAGCTAGAATATGCCCCTGCCAGAATAATCCAAGATCTGTGAAATTGGTGAATTTGGCATGATTTCATCTTGGTATCTTCATCATGATGCTTACCCAGAAAATCAGCCAAAAGAACACTGCTTTTGACAGTGCAGGTTGCACAACACCTGTGGCAGGAGGATGGCTGGCTATTTCCACAAAAAAAAAAACCCTTGATCTCTTCCAGGCTCCTCCATGTGGTTCCCCTGATGTTATAATACATGGCAAGAGAAAATTATTGAAGCCCAAGTTTCTGGATTTGCTGTCTGCAGGCTCCCACAACAACACCACCCATCACCCCCCAGATATTTGCTCACCTGATCACCTGCTGCTAAGCACCTGCAAGCACTCCTCCTCATTAGTCCTTCTCCAGAACATCCATAAATTTAATGGAACCAGCCCCAAAACTGTTTGGGGCTTACAGCTGCCCATAACAAATTCAGATGCAGCGCATCAAGGTTTTGTATCCCTTCATCCTATGTATGTTGTGTTTAAGAAAATGGTGTACCAAATGGTGTACACCAAAGTTCCTTGCAAAAAAGAAGTCTAGGTCCATGAGTATCTCACCTACCACCCAAACAACACAAAACTCAAGAGTTTTTGGACTCTGGATCCTTGCATAGTCTGTTCTCAGAGAAAGTACCCATTGCTCACCGTTRCGGAAATATAAATTGCATCAGATAAAATGGTTTTACCATTCAACATGCAGAAAAGGCCTGAAGGAACAAAACAAAAGCTTAATAAARAGCATAAAGAAAATTAACAGGAATTCCTCTAGGCTGAATGTTAGAATACAGCCAAAACTATTGAAATGCCCGGAACCCAGGCAGCGCCCAAGTAGTTCACAAGTTCATTCAGGGTAGGGAAAGGGGGAAATGTGGTCAGATGCTTCTGTCAGTTTGAAGAATATCTGTGGGGCTTTGACAMACAAGATGAATGTTCTCATTCAAATGCTCCACCAGTTATTTAACTTACTTCCCCTGAATGTCTGGACTTCACCCGCCTGAAAGACTGAAATATTTTGTCCCATGAGCGATTCTGGTTTACTGATTTATTTGTATTTTGTGCTGACCCCTTCTCAAAGAAAGATTCCTGTTTTGAGCATCCACATCTATGCACAAAACAGGATTYCAAAGCATGCTTTCTTCAGAGCCCTTGCCATCAGGTACTTCTCCATGTCACCAGGCTGGTTTGTATTGTTTGTAGGGTTGTTGGTTCTCTTTGGGGAAGTTCTGAACTGTGGGCTTTGCTGAAGRGCAACCTAAGCAAAGCCTCCACTAGGCTGTCTCTCCTCTTTGATTTTAGCTGTTAAATACATAAGACATCTAAAAAGAACCTGAATTTTTTCCTTGAATTGAYGTGCAAGTCACTGTCTTTAACTGCCACAAAAGCAATTGAATATAGAAAAGAACAGAAAGAATTATACAAAAAGTTTCAGAAAGAAACATTTCTAATAAATGATGTCTCATGGTAAGATTAAGCCYCTAACTTTTTAGGGATATAAAATATTTCTATTCTAACCTAGTAGCAATTTTACTAACACAAGATTGTGAAAAATGGAAATGCCTCTCCATTTTGCAATGCATCCTTCTCTTAGGAAGGACTGTCCTGCRTGGATCTAGATTCAAGGCTCATTTTTCAGTACCTCTCACATCACAGACCAGTGAATTCACTTRTAAAGACAGTCTGACAGAACAAGTCACACCATTAATCCACAACACAGCCAATGATGGGACAGAAAACAGGCCCCCTGGCTTAACTTAGCCATGAAGTTGGGCTTGGCACAAAAAATYCTCTGTTTTTAATCTCCACAGAGGAAAGCCAACACCATCTTTCACATGGGCTCAGTGTTGTGAGAGTTCTCTATTTATAAATGCCCAGAGTCACTTCAGGGATAGTGCTAAATAAAGCAGGCAGCAARAATGTAAACTACTGGCTGATGTTTTGTTTTGCTCCATATAGCCACCAGGAAAAAGTGAAATGTTTCAGAATCCCCAGAGTACAAGTGGAAAAGAGTCTGCACTACAGCTCTGTCTTATTTTGGCTGTGCAATAAAATGAACCATTAACCATTCTCAGAGTGCACATCAGCACTCCTCAGCCAGTAGCTGTGTGACCTGCCATCAATTTCACCTCTGAACTTATTAAGTTGTTCAGAATTTTCCAGGGAACTGAGAGAACAGGAAAAGCTCAGCTGGTATACCATTCCATTCACTGAGAAAAGCCACTAGCTGAACTTATTTGCTGCAATTCCTAAAGTCTAAACTTTAGAAATATTACATTCTAGCTTTGATTGTAAAGGGAAAGTGCGAGGGATAAGAAATTCCCTCCCTTTCCTCATCACGTATTAACTGCAGCAAACCCAAAGCTCCAGTGGCTGTTATGATCCTGCCATGCAGCTTCCAAATTTTCCAGTTCTAGTGGTCTCCTTGCACTCTGGGCTCATTACTTCCAGTTTCCTCTCCAGCAAACAGGGTCAGAATCTCCTCTCATTCCCCGTGACATTAGTCTGCAGCTACTTCATAGATCTCCGTGACATTCTGACAAGCTCCTTCCACGTTGACCAAGAACTAAAAACTCCCTCCTGTAAATGATGTGAAAACATAATTCACAGAGAAACAGAGCATTAATTCTGGGTTCTGTTGAGGTCAATGGGAGTTCTGTCACTGGTTTCAGCAAAAGCAGGATTTGGTCCCCACGTACTGAGTAATCCCAGTGAAGTCAGTATATATTCATTTGGCAGGAGAACAAACCAACCTCTGCTTGCAGCTACTGCTACACAAATCCTCCTATTTCAATGTTATCACACACTCCCTAATTCATTCTCAGGAGGTCTCCTACACAGGATTTYTTTTGGAAGGTAGTGCTTAGTGATACCTTATGCTCATGACAGGAATACACTAATACTTTCATCTATTTCAACATTGGATTCACCTACTGTATTTTATGTGAGGAAGSAATAATAATTTTAACTAGCCATCCCCTCCCTTGCTCTTTTCAGATGTAAGTGCTTGCAAACCTAAATGGAAAGACTAATGTATTTAACATAGTTCTGTGCTGTATCAGTCATGGCAATGCTGTCAGCAGCACCATGTGAGATCTGAGAGCTTTACTGGTACTATGCTAATAGTTCTGCAGTTTTTATGTAGAAAAACATGTTATCCACAAAAAGACATTTACTGGAGAAACTGACTCTCTTTCTTGAGCAAAACCCCCAAAATTGCTAGGTTTATGTTCCATTCAATGACCTAGAAATTTATCTGGGCTCTGAAGTTTAATATCAACTATTCTGATAAAGCAGCATTCTTCAACTGTGCTGGGAAAAATATATTAATGGATAAAATCATTTGGCTAAAAATTCTCAGCTGTCACTAATTGATTACTTTGTCTCTATAGAACACCTCTTGTTCTTGTTTGACAGCTGATCTTCTCCCGAGAGGAAATGAACCTTGAAGGAACACTGCAAATTTAATTGTGCCATTTAGTGACTCCTGGCAAAATCCTAGTTGCAAATTGTAAATATCACTGAGTTCTCAGTTTAAAGAGGTGCCCATGGCACAGCCTTAAATGATCTGTTAGCTACACAAATATTTATTTGAACACATTGCAAATTTAAGGGTAGTCAATAACAAGAAAACACTTTTTTCCTTTGTGCTCTGTTGGTGCCACCAGCTGCACTGTAATTTGCATTGTGCCCCTGAGACCAGGATCAGCATGATGAGAGCTCCCCCCTTGACACCATGTGCAACACTTGATGTATTTATTTTAAAGAMAGAGGCTGATTTCTGCAGTGAGGGCAAAATGGGTAAAATGAAAAGTGGAAACCARTCATCTGCTGCATTCAAGGGCTGGCTCAATCTACTCTGTGAAAAATTTAAGTAAGATTATGTAAAAACTGTCCCAATTCTCTATTCCATCTTTTTTCTTCTTGATATATTTATTCAAATTTCAGAATAATACACTAATATCTCTGAGGGGGACACAAAGACACTGTTTTACAAAGAGTTTAAAGCCATTCTTGTAGAACCTCAGTTTGCTAATATCCATCATTTTGGGATCTAAATCTCACTAGGCTCAAGACATCAAGTCCTGATTTAAGTTCAAGAACATCATACAAGAATATTGACTTTAATTCTTTGTATGCTGCAGTGGACATAGAATGCAAAGATGTAATGCCAAGTGAGCTCAATTCCAAGCATGAGAATATTGAAAAGGTCTAGAAGGTTTTGGTCTTTTCAATAATGGGAAATGTCAATGAAAGAGGATAAAAACTTTGTTTGAAATCTCTTAATGGAGAAAATGCAAGTTGCATAGGCATGCAATTCAAGTTTATCAAAATCTATGTCTTTGTGTTGAAGGGGAATYCTGAGGAGAAAAGAAAACATTGGAATGCTAGAAAGCAACAAAAATTATTAGATCAATATGCTGTCAAAGTTGATTCTGTCAAAAAACCCCAGTTCACTGCATGCTACAGTAGTTCTGTGGACAAAAGGACAAGCTTTGTAGTTTAGTGCTTTTCTGAGAAAACATAAATGCTGTGTTTGATGATGATTAATACCTACCATATATTTGGCAGACTAATCTTGATCGTTTCTCCTCCAGCAGCTCACAATCATCTCCCTCAGGGATGTGAATGTCAGCACATTACCTAATGATAATCTGATAGCTGAATCTGCTGTTAAATAAAATCTGTAACGTGACAAAGTGCCCACTTTTTATATGTTTATGCATCTGTAAGCGTTACAGGGGGCAGAACTCCAAGTAAGTCCAGAAAAAGGAGCAGCTAGAGAATGCTGTGTGATGAATAGAAATAAAATGGACACAGAGTAGTGAATAGTGGAATTGAACAACGTGGGAGATTTGTCCTCATAAGCTGGTCCTTCCAAGAAACAGAGGAGGAGGGGGTTGAAAAATCAGTGAGGACATCGGAAAATTCAACTTCCAAATGGTCTTGGATGCTTCTCAAGGGAAATAAGGAGCTGCAAATAGATGTGAGGACAAATGGCCACAAGTCTACAGGACTTTTATCCCCATCAGGAAATGATGGAATATTATTTTTGGGCAGCAGGCCAGAACAGTTCTTACCACAGCTAGCTCTAATCAACTGAGGTAYARYGTTGGGAGTGTAAATGCAGAGATGYCCAAAAAATTAAAGAAAATTTTCAACATAGACAAGTGCAAGTCAGTCTCCTCTCCTGAATAYCCAGGAATGAACAAGACAAGGTGGTCTTCTGCATCCCACACTCACCAACAAGGAAGAGCTGGTCAGGGGTGTGAAGGTCAGGGTCAACCTTGCTGCAGTGATCACAGGATGGAGGAGTTCCAGGTCCTGTGAGAAGGAAACAAGGCAAAAAGCTGGACTCCAGATGAGCACACGATTTTCCTCCAGGATTTGCCTGAGGGAATCCCATGGTAGAGAGTCCTGGAGTGAAGGGAGACCTGGGACTAACTCCTCCAAGCCTTAGTCTGTCYTGGCAGAGAACAATCAAGCATGGATCCTGCATGGATCAACGAGAGGATTCTGATAACTGCAACATGAAAATAAAACATGCAAGAGGTAGAAGCAGGAATATGTGACTGAGATGGAATAAAGGCACTGTGTGAGTGTGCAGGTAGCAGGTGAGGAAAATCAAAATACCAAGCTGAACATGAGGCAGCAAGGTACCCTTGCAGCAAAAATAAAAAGCCAACAATACCCTGGGTTACACCAAGATAGTGAAGAGAAGTGATCCTTCCCCTCTCCTGAGGAGTGGGGAGGCCACATCTGCAGTGCTGTATCCAGTTCTGGGTTTATTGGCACTAAAGAGACATACTGAGTTCATCAAAATCCATGAAAAAATTGGAGCATCTGTCRTACAAAAAGGATGAGATAACTGGAACTGTTCAGTCTGGAAAAAAAAGGATTTCTCAGGAGTAGAATTGCCAATATGGGAGAGTCTTACTCAGTGGGAGACAGTAAAGGAGACTAGTCTGACTCTCACACAGAAAATTCCATTTAAATATAAGGTAAAAGGTTTTTACTGTAAGACAAATCATTCACTGGTTGCCCAAAGAGGTTGAGTCTCTTTCCTTGAAAACACTAAACTCTACTTGAGACAGCCCTGAGCAACATCCTGTGGCTGACCTTACCTTGAACAGAGAGAGTGGACTGGATGATCTCTAGAAGTGCCTTCCAACCTGACCTGTTCTGTCATTATTTGAAGGTTTTTTCTGTTCTGTAATTCTGCTGTAGCAAAAATTTAAATTTTTTTTTCCAAGTTTTGAATTCCAATTTACACAGGTACTACAAAAGAGATAGAAACAGAGAAAATAAACAGAAAACTATGCACTAACCTGTTTATCTTAAAAAGAAAAAACAAACCAGAATGGATTTATATTTAATAGTGAAATGGAGCAGCACCACTCTGTGAAGCAAATTTGGGTGATTTTGTAACACACAATAAAAAAAGAGGGAGAAAAATCTACAGTATTCAAAATCTATCAAATGAAGAAACTCTCAAATGTAATTTCTGCAGACTGATCTATAAAATTCTGAAAATAAACCATGCCTTGTACAAAGGGGCATAAACAGGGAGAGAGATTAGAAGGCAATGAGGCATCTCCAGTTGCACAGAGTGCTCATGCTCAGGGGACAGATCCAAATGGATCTCAATGAAGGAGGGAAGCCAAGCTGCTGGAAGAGTGATGCACATCCTCTGGCACAAGAAGCACTCCACAGAAAGCACTTGCTTCCAATGCTGCCTGATGAGAATGGACAAKCAGAGCATCACTCAGCACACTGAGAACAGCCCCACGGCACCAATCATCACCAGCAAAATCCAAGCTCTTGTCACCATGCACWAAGGCATGGGGAGAGTTTGCAGAAAGATTTTATGTAGCTAAACAAAACGTGGCCTGACACAACATTCATCAACCGCTGAATGTCATCACCAAGGGAAAGAACAAAACCCAAAAAGAAAAKGGGTTTCTTTGATTGTTTGGTTGGAGGGTATTCCTTTCTTCTTCCTTCTCAGTATTTATGGAGTAATTTTTCATACAACATCAGTTTGTCTTACATTTTGCTTGCAAAGCATTGGGAAAAGATGCTTTTTCTATTCAGCTGTAATAATCCAGATCCTCCTGACAAAAACATTCAAGCAAAACAAAATTCCAATCAGAAGAGAAACTCTTTTTGATCTCCTTCCACAGCAGAACTCTTCAGATAAAATCCTAGTTCTATATACCATATTCWGGAAAATTCTGTGAAGTGCAGCTAGATACTGTTTGCTTAGAGCTGAACAGATTTGGCTGTTACAAATTTAATGTTTGGAAAACTACTTAAGAAATGCCTTTTAGAAGCTGTTGCTTTCAGAAACAAAAAGGTACTGATCCACCTACCTATAAAATCTAATATTAGAAAAGRCTTGGACAGTTTGAAGATGTTTCTTTGTCCTGAAATGGCTTAGGAAGTTGGAAATGCTAAAACATTTCTTCAGAACAAACCCCAAAATGTTAAAGCTTCTCACAGAAATGTAGAGCACCTCATACTGGGAGAGGTCCAAGAGGACAGGATATTTGTCCAGATGGAAAGTTCTCCCATTTGAGGTTAGAGCATGAAGGTCATTAAAAATTACTGTTCCACAGKACTTTCATGTTTCCCCCTCTTTCCAGAACTGAGAGATACTCGGGAATACAAATAAATGAGTTTCTGTCAAATAAATTATTTAAACTTTTTGGCATGTCCTGGGCAGCTTTTGCCTGGAGTCCTCTGAAAAAAAGAATTCTTTTGGCTATTGGTTATCTATTTGTGAGATCAGGTAAAGCACAGAAAACAGAAAAGTGTGAAAAACTATGGACATTCCATTATTTTAGGAGCTTTCTAACATATTCATCACTGTGGTATTYGTCTGGACCAGAAAAAGGAAAAAAGGAAAAATACAAAAACCAGCAGAGACCTCAGTGAAGGGAAAGAAAGCAGTGGTAGAACTCCTAATGAAAATAAGAGTTGCACTATGGGTGGTTTAACCATGCATCTTCCATTACAATTCATGGAAAATTCTACAGCAAAATCTTTTAGCTTTCACTTAAATCCTTCATTACTGAAAAATGCCTTTCACACAGTCATTCCTGTTTTCTCATTTATGCTTTGCAAAGCATCTAGCCCTAAGAATTTACAAAGGTATTTCTCTAGGCATGAGAACTGACKTGGTTGTTAAACCATTACTGGATTTAGACATTTAGGAAAATGTTTAGCATTTATTTTTCTTAMAATATAAATTTCTGTGTTTCAGTGAGCAACTGATGGTGTGTTGAAAACACATTTTTAAACCTCTTCCATAAGTACCATTTGAGAACTTGCAGGGACAGAAAAGCCCTCTGCTTTTCCTTTAGGTGAAGGGGAGTTTCCAAGTCTCTGACAAGCAGTAAGGGACTATGAGGCTGTGCATGTGCCCCATACCCACTGTTCTCCTTTTCCCTTCAGAAAAAAAAATGCCTGTATTTTCACAGGCTGATGAATTCTAAGGAGTATGAGAGAAGGGAAAGCCACAACAGTTTATSTCCCAAAATCCTGTTCTTTCCCAGTATTCAGGAGAGGGTTAGAGACAAGCACTGCATTGATTCACTGTAGTTTTTATGCACATCAGTCTTGATTAGAGGCATCAACAGCGAGCAAAATGAATATGTAATTTATCAGAAAACCTCATTTTTCCTGTTACATGCACTCAGAGAACAGCAGCACAACTATTAAATCTTCCTCTGAACACGTGCACTGGRTCATGCTTTCCCAACCACAGCAGGAGATCGATTTGTGCCCTTAAAAAACAAGTTACCTTCCTTATCTTAGCTTGAACATCCTACAGCATTATGAATGATCTTAATTACCCAGCTCTCTTTACACAGGGGTTCATGAAYAGGAAAATCCTCTGATTAAAGCAGCTCTGGRKTTCCATGCACMTTTGTTGMCGGTTGTCACAAGGTTTTTGGGGTGAAGGAAGAGAYGAGATGGGCTCCATGATCAGAAGGCTTGATTTATTATGTTATGATATATATATACACTACATTATAMCTATAMTAAAAGAAAAAGAAAAGGAGAGTTTCCAGAAGCTGCTAACTACCTAAGAATAGAATAGAAAGAATGATAACAAACCCTGCTCTCTCAGACTGTGTCTGAGAGATTTCAGTTCTGGATTGGTCACCAACTCCAAACATCCAAACTGGGCCAATCCAGAACTGACCTGTTACATTCCACAGCAGCAGATAATTATTGTTTACCTTTTGTTTTTGGGGCCTCAGCTTCCCAGAAGGAAAAAATCCTAAAGAAAGGATTTTAGTGAAAAGGATGTCTGTGACACACATTCATCTCGGGAGGCAGCTCCATCTCAGCTAATGGCCGTGCAGCTCTGCCTCACACCATGCTCACAGCCAACAATTAGATGATGAAGAGATGTGGTGAAGAGCAGATTCAGCCTYCTGGGGTGAAGCAGGGTGAGTGTCCTGTTACAGCCACCAAGAGCCCTGCACAGGGTAGCTGGAGGGAGAGCARTGACACTGGAACAAAGCAGCCCTGCTTTCACTGAGCCTGAATTCCCAGCCGCTCTTTATTCCACATTTCCTCCTTCAGCAGCTCAGTGATTATCCTGCACATCTTGCCAAGGCATTGCCAGCCCGAGGGGGGCATGCCAGGRCCCCATCCAGAGTGGCATGAGGACTGCTCTGGGCTGTGAGTCACAGCCTGTTCCTGCCAGCTCTGCTGCCTCATTGTCCCAGAACTGCCCTTCTGGCTGATGGGATCATGCCTGCCCTGCCCAGTGCTGCAGCAAGGGAGAAAGAGCAGAGAGGATGTGGCAGATCCCCACCTAYGGCCAAAAGGTAATGGTTTTGACATGGAAATAATTCAATTTTTAAGAGGTGACAAGGATAAGAGCTGCCCTTCTGCCAGCAAGCTTCCAGGGAGCAGCTGTGGTGGGAAAAAACCAGGATTTTATGTGAGCTACAGACAACTAAGGAGCAAAAAAAAGGAAGGCAAAAGTTCAGACTATCATTTTTGGTGGCAGCAGCTTCACAGTGAACAAGAGTCAGAATGAACTTAGTCACAGCAACCAAGAGAGGGCCATAAACTCTCCCACAAAACAACAAAAATGGCCTTGCTGGGTATGGGAAGAAGCAAACCTAACCAGGAACACAATATTCTGTTACTGAGTGACAGAGAGAGCAAAGGCAGATGTCTGAGGATCAAGTGTTAGATCTTCCAGCAAATCTGGCAAGTTTGTTAAATGGATTGTTATGACTCTTGATTTTGGCAGCCAATTTTATCTGATTTTTGTAGTAAGCCAAAGACCTCCCAAGTGCAAAAGCTGAGCAASAGATCAGATATGAAATGGTTTTTTTTCCCCAAACTAAACTTCAACACCAATCAGTTTTATATGTTCTACTTCCAAGTGCCAAAAAATTTTTAACACACCAGTAAGTCAGGGCTCCAACAGCAAACTCAGCTCTGGGTATTGAAATGGGGAGTTTCTTATGTGAAAAAGAAACCCCTGGATACTGTGAATTGGGAAGCCTTCTCATCTAAGAAAAATCTTCTCCAAATGTCATTTCTATGGAATAATWATATTACATTACTCTTTATTTATGYTATTGATAACAGCTACTTAACACTGTCAAAATGGAAAATAAATTGAGTTATGATTCTCTGTGTCCTAATGAGGAAATACAGAGACATGGATTTGTCATGTACCCAAAAAAGCAGCTGACCTGAAAGGGAAGAATTCTCATCTTTCTCTTCATTAAAAGCAAAGGCTTTTAACCTCTGGGAAAGTGATGAACCATATCTAAAAAAAAAAAAAAATGTTACTAAAGTAGACACCAAATCTTTGGTAATAAAATCTGTCTCTGGGAAGAGCAGAGCAACTTGTTATGAATTATTGTTTCCCTGCTTCTTTAGCATTATGCATGATGAGAAGTGAGTTCTAATTCCACCAAAAGTTTTATCTGTTTGTATAAAAGGGATGGRGAGAAAATAGTATTACACATGCCTCAAAAATCTGAAACTGCCATGTCCAATAAATCACAGCATTTCTGAAATTGATTRCTATTGTTCCAAACATATCCCCATTCTCCTTTCTGTAATGAGAAATGTACTTGCACTTGGGATTTTCATAGCTGAGCAAGAGCCCTGGGGACACGTACAACTTCCCTACTTATTTATTTATGTTTTAACACCAAGAAAAGTTAATAATCTTTTGACAGAACAATGACCTGCCATAACATTACTGGGAAGGGCTCAGCTTCAGGCCTTAAGAAGGGATTRTATTTTCACTGGCCCTGGAATCAATTGTTTACTTTTGAAAGGAAGAAAGTAAAGCCTGCTTCCAAAGGTTAAAAAAAATGCAAMAAAATAAATATTAATAAAATCAAATGTGATTCAAACATGCTTAGAACACCCTAAATTCCCTGACACAGTCCTGCTGCTCTGAACAGTGCCAAAGAGGGGATGGAGRAAGGTGAATTTGTATTTTATTGCCAGCTGCTAGGGCTGGGCACTGCACCACATCCACCACAGGTACTGATCCAAGGAGCAGCTCCCCACTGACCTGAGAAAGCCCAGAACCATTTCCCACGGGGAACTCCTCAAACAGCACCCTCAAGGAGCACACAGCTGTCACAGAGACACGCARGAGAGACAAAGAGAAGGGCAAGAAACTGTGAGAAGAGAAAGGGAACACAGAGTCTGGATGCAAGCTCAGAATCTGTCCAGATGTTCAGAACTGACAGTGGACTGGGATCTGCAGCTAGTTTGCATTCCCACAGAAAGTGAATAAATCAGCCCCAGCACTCAAACAATTCATCCTTCCTCCTCCCAGCGCTCCTCTCGCAGCCGTCACGTTTCCATGTTCCCTGTGCTTCACCAGCCTGACTTCTCCCTTCCCTCCCATCTAATCTGCTGCCAGGCTCCTTCCCTGTGTCCCCCTGTCTGCTGGTGTGAGTGAGGAGCTTGTATCCATCTCCTGCCTCATCCTTCAGCCTCTCCCTGTCTCACTGCTGTGCACAGAGCTCGAGACATCCCTCACGAGCACAGAACATGAAACAGAAACTYGAGCTCTGTGGAGGCCTGTTTGTTTTGGCTGTCACTGTGGCTTTTATTAATAAATGCCTCCTGGTAGACTAGACTCCATTTATCATGACATATGTTATCTAGCTTATGTTCTTATACAGTATTTATTACAAAACTTAAGTTGAGCACRGAGCTATTCCTCTCTCTTCCCAGGCAGTGAGAAGGGTGGCTATGTTATTTTAATGAATTTGCTTGTCTAATGTTATTATTGAGAAGCCTTGCTTAAGGAAGTGATCCTTGTGTTTCATATTGAAAATGTGAATTTYGTGGTTGCTGTGGTCCTTTCCCATAGGAGAAGAATTTCTAATCCATCTGCACATTAATAATTTCCCAACCTCTTTTTTGCTGAGATCTCCCCRTTGTGATTTTTTCCCAGACCTCTTTAGCTACTTCCCTTTCCAGCCTTGCCTATCTGATTGGTTTGATGCTTGTTTTCACACACCATATGCTGTAATCAAGAGACTGGCTGGATCAGSCCAGCCAAAAAGAGGAAACATCCATTTCCATAGCTTGCCAGCGCCTCCTCCAATATTGCAACTGACCCCTAACTCTTGAGAAAACCTGGTTAGGATTACAGTGAAGTCTTGGGAGAAAACACACATCTAATCTAATTTGAGGGCATGAAAAACTCAGACTAGCTTCAGAAAGAGGAGCCAAATATTGTGGTAGTTATCCAAATGAACCTCTCCCTCTAAATAAAACAGAATGCATTTCTTAGATGCAGTCTGATATCTCACAGATATCTCAAACCTCTGATATCTCAACCCTCTGATATCTCACAGGCTTGTATCAAGCAGATGTGTGAACTGCTCAGTACAAAGCCCAAATTTCTGCACAGCTTCACCTCTGCTGGCTATAACACACGAGAAATGCAAACACACCTTATGATGACCTAAGAGTAACAAAATGAAGCAGGAATGCAAATTTTGTAGTCTCAGAAAGATCTGCATTTATAGAATAGCAAGGCCTAGATTTTGTTAAAATGGGCAAAAATTATAGATTTTACATATAGAATGTATGGCAACTTCTCTTCACATGAAGTTTTGTACCACCTTGCTCTTTTCCAATCTCAGGAGAATTTTAGCATAAGTATTGTGCAAAATATTGTCTTGAGTGAGCTCTATTGTGCTGAGCCAGCTTGATAATTTCAGTGTTTACTGTCTAGCTTCACAGGTCCTTACATTCACAGTGATTTATACAAAGTGCTCTGGTTTGTATCTCTCACAAAACTGTTTCAATACTGCTCTAGGTAAACAGCATGTCATCAGATTTCCAGTCCTTCCTGGGTAATTTTCCCCAGTTATGTAAATGTTTATCTTAATTCAACTTCTTCCTTTGCACTTTTAAAAATGTTTTTGCTCCTTCCCCATGCTGAGGCACTGTGATAACCACGATGCAGAATGGAGACAAAAGAATGCCAAGGCTGGATGCCAAGGAGCAMGGCTGCGAGTACCCAGCCAGCTGGGCAGCCTTGGATTGCCAGCTCTCCAAGGAGGCACAAAGTAGGGATCCTGCTTGATAGTTACTACCCAGAAACCTCCAAATATATCTGTTGGAAAGCATCAGCGAGGTATTTCAGCAGCCCTGGTGYTTAGGTGGTTGTCACCATCACATTTTCTGGAAAAATCCCTTTGCCCAGGATTCTTCTCCTGGGAAGCTGAGAAGCCTCAGAGAAAAATGAAAACAATAATTATCTGATTTGTTTCTCCTGTGTTTTGCTGCTTTGGAGTGTGTTTGGAGATTGTTTACCAACAGGTGATTGTTTCATTGGTTTAATGTGAATTATTTTGACTTAATGACCAATCAGGATCAGGCTGTGTCAGGCTCTGGAAAGAGTCACAAGCTTTTCATTATTATCTTTTTAGCCTTCTGTRAGTATCCTTTCTGTATTCTTTAGATGGTTTAGTATAGTATTCTTTAATATAATGTTGTATCATAAAATAATAAATTAGCCTTCTAAGAACATGGAGTCAGATTCATCATTCCTGCCTTCATCTGGGAACCCCACAAGTACARGAGGCAGTAAAAGTGCTTGCTCCTGTAAATATGTTCACAAGTGTGCCAGTGCCAAGCATGTACATGGCAGCAGAAGTATAGATCAAGACTTAATTCCCCTTGATTGATTTTCCYACCATGTAACCTGTGTTGTGTTTGGCAAACCATCTTCTTGGGAAAGGGGGCTGCATGTAAAGTGCTGGCAACAGCATTCAGTTTGATATGCATAAGTTAATTAATAGAAAACAGCTCATGTCAACAATGTTTACATTTCTCATGCTTTCTCTCTTTAACCACTTGAACTGAACTATACAAAAAGCACTTTAGAATCTACTGCATGTATAAAAAATCAGTACTCTTATAATAAATTTGTCAGTGTTGTTGATAGCTTGGGGATCCTTTCCACAGCCAAAAAAGTGAATCTAACTCAGTAGAGGACATTGAAACTTGAGTACAAGCTTTCTTCCAGACAAGCCCTGCTTTCTTTCCAGCTCCCAAAAAAATATTAGATGGGAGCAGATAACTACAGGAATCCACAGATTTCAGTGGGCGGAATTCTAGAGATACTCATCTCATTTCACCAGACTTTGAAAATAAACACAAAACAAACAATTCATCCTTCTAGGGGTTGACACATTCATTTTTCTGCTTGGAAAACCAAAATTCTACTTGCTTCTACTCCAAGTGATCCTTGTATCATCCCTTTGTTTGGGTACCCATCTGCTGCCAGTTTCAAACTTGGTCAGCAAAATGCACTTAGCTAAATGGGCACAGGTTTTAGTAGCACAGATAAATTCCTCCTTAATTGCTCACACTTTCTATGCTGACTCTCTAAATACGGATATATAAGCCAGAAGCCTYCTCTGATTTGGTAGGATTTGATGGGTTTTTTTCCTTCAAAGAGGCAAAACATGAACTTACCTCTCCTATGACTGTATAAGGAGCATAAAGAAAAAGGACCAATTCCTAAGCTGAGCTTCTACACAGTTCAGCTGTTTTAAATTAATTTTGTGAGTACCCAAACCTACTTAATCATCCAAAATTTAGAGCAGGTACCACAGCACTTAATGCTGGCTCATCAAGCAGCAGCTGGGAGAGATAACACAGAGCTGTATTTACTGGATTTATGGGATCAGGGACTCTGTGTACGACTTGTGCTAATGTAAAGCAAATGAACTGCTCAGCCTGGATGAACTTAACATCCCCGTGGTTTAGTTTACACAGAGGTAAACCAGAAATAACAATAGCCAAGCAGAGCCAAGTTAGACAGCAAAGCTCTGTGGGCCAGAACAGCACAGACATCCCAAGCTGGAGGGCAGCACACGGTGCCACATCCCTTGGCCAGGACAGAGCTACACGCAGACCATGGGGCTTCTCCTTGACAAGTGCCCTCAGAAATGCAGCCATGCATAGAAAGAAACAATTATAAACCATAATTAGAGAGGGCACTTCCCTCTGTAGTTTTCCTGTACATCCTGGCACTCTCARGCAGTTCTGTAGTCTCACTGGATTCGCTGTTTAGTTTTTGTCTTTTACGAGTAACAACCATAGAAAAYGGGAAATGAGGTGTGGGGTTGCCCTTCCCAGGTAAAATGATGGCTCAAGCAGAAGCCAAAGGTTATTTATTACCTCATCCACAAGGTCAAAAAAAAGTCTTATGAAAATGCAGGGCTGAAGTAAATCTATATTTTGTTTCCTCCAGCTGCAAGTGGAGCAGTCATGCTTCTGCCATAAAACAGGCTTTGGCCAAGGGAGAAATGGCAAGAAGAGCTGGCAAGGTCAAGGACAGAGAGACAGAAGGAAACAGACTTAATTTCACACTAGGTCATTTCCARAACTGTAGAAATAGCAAAGAAAACATCAACAGGATTTCCACTAAGTATGATAGGGAACTCTTTTGGACCATCTCTTTGAGGGGAAAATATCCAAAACATCTTTAGTTAAGGAGAAAAAAAAAACAACTTATCAGTGTGCACGTTTTCTACTTGTTGCCAAAAGGAATCAGCTGCTGCTAAAGACTAAGAATACACCAATATTTAGTTTACAATCTCAGCCTGACTGCTTCTTCTCCTGCACCTGGCTCAGTCCCTTCTAGGAACAGTAGATTTTAATTCTTCGTCTTTTACCCAGAACCACACTGATCTCTGGTATTCAGTGGGCACAAAGGTAGGTGAGCAGTGCTTGAAATTAACAGAGCCAACACCTGGGACTGCCAGCTGWACCTGCTTTTCCTTTCTTCCCACAGAAGCATTTCCAACACTTCTGGCTCATGCAAGGAAGTTTCTAAGGAATGGGATCAAGCCTTCTGATTCAGGTTAAACCTCCTGATTGAGGTTAAAAGGCAAGGTGCATTTGCAATGCCTTATGCACAGAAGAARAACTGCTGTGTTTTGCCTGGGTTTACACCCACAAAAATATAGAGATACATCATCCTGAGAATGCATTTTTGCCCCCAGGATACAAATTTCTAGATCAAGCATAGCTTGGATTATGCTCTGTACCAAAGAACCAAGAAGAATTTCTCTCTCAAATGTTCCAGCAATGCAGACTATAAATGATTGATGCATTGATTCATTGACTCATTCACTGATGCAGTTAGTTGAAAACAGAAGAAAAAAACCAGGTAGAACACCACCTCTAGTTTTTCACTATTGCTTTCACAAAATAAAATCAAAACCAGCACCAGCATTCCTCTTTCACAGAGCAAAATTAAGTTATTCATGTCAACTCCTTATGCTCAAAAGCAGTGTGATGATCCAAAAAGTCCAGCTTAGTTTAGGGTTTAATGGGGTGAGACAGAAGGCAGAAATGCTTATTTAGACCCCTACTGCCTCTTCTTCCACCCTTGCTCAAGTGGCTTCACCTCAGGGAATGTTTTAAGGACAAGGAATTTATGTCTTAAATTGAGTGACTTGATTCTGTGTGGGTTCTTTTCTTAAAGCTGCTTGTGACTTATCTGAAACTGTTGTTCTTTCATGCATGAAAAGGGAAAGCAGTATAAATAAACTAAAACCAAAACGAAATAGCTTATTACAGGTATGTACTTWACTTGATTTCCAAACATCAGGTTTTAGAATTGAAATGCAATAATTATTTCATTCACAGTTTGCTTTTTAAATGAGTCTGTGCTTTCCTTCACAAAAAGAAAAACTTATCACTTCATATGCAAAATGCTTTTGACTGGGTAGTTATTTTTACCTCCAGTTTTAGGGGGAAAAAAAGGGATCTCAAATGCATTTTAGCATAACTGTGGGGAGCACAAAACCCTGGCTAGATTAATGCTAGGAAAAGGCATCAAACTTCCAAAATTCTTTTACATCTGTCCAGCTTAAAATAAACMTTTTGCCTGTGGACTCCCAGTCCTGATATGGGCAACCTATTTAAAACCAGCTCCTGAGCCTGTCACCCACTGGCCCTTCCTGGTGGTGTAAATCATGTGTCAGCTGGCAGGAGGAGGAGGAAGGCAGGGAGGGCACCCTGGTGCTTCCCTGGCAGTGTGGGACCTTCCCAGCATCTCTCCTGGTGCCTCTCCTGCTCTGGTCCCAGTGAGAGAGAGGCTGGGGGAGCATGGCCAGAGCCTTGCTCTGTTTCAGCTATTCTTGGCCCCTCTATCAGCCCCTAGGGGCCATAGGAAGTGTAAGTACTGCTGGTCTAAATTGATGGCCCAGCCTGGACCAAGGTTAGGTGGAGTTTTTATGTCTCCCACTCTGTTTTCAGCTTTGTTTCCTGGGGCAGGGGAAAGGAGAAATAGTGACTGGAGAGTTAAATTAGTTTAACCTGAAGGAGGCAGAAGGTTTGGCTCTCCCCAGCAGCATGTTTAAAGACTGGCTCTTAACAGGATGTTTTYCCTTTTAACAGGAGTTTCAGCATTCTGTCTGAATCTATTCTATTCTTCCTATCTCTAAGACACTTCTCTCCCACCTTGCTCCTTCTGCTGCTGAATAAATCCATGCCCAAGGACCCAGAGGACATGCAGCTCTGAAAACTAACAGAGGATGAGCTACAGTGACACCAATCAAATGAAATTATGTGTGTCCAACAATATCAGCTCAAATATATATATATAATTAAACAAGTTTTTATTTCCCCACAGCTCTAAATAAGAAAACATTAAATTCAAGGTGAAGCAACTCTGTCAATGCTATGCTGCTTGGAAAGCTTAATTGTGAGAAAATATTATTTATGACCAACAGGCACTTAACTCTCTCAACATTTATGCTGTTTAAGTCAAAAGGAATTGCTTCAAGCTGGGATCTGGAGAATCCCAATAAAAAAAATGCTTACACATTGTGGATTTCCCATAATATTGTCCCTGATAGGGCTCTGGAACCTGAATATTCACAACATACTTGGAGAAGGTAATATGTGCCAGGCTTTATACAGCCCTAGAGAAAATCTAGACATGTAAGTTTAACAATATAATTAAGTTTGAAATTTACTGTAACTTTATTATGGAAGGATTGAAAAAGCAATTAAACTGCTTKAAAATAGCATAGAGCTTATGGGAATGCAATATGGATGGGAACAAACAGGCCGAAATCAACCCTGGTTTGGAAGTCTAGTAAGGACTAAAAACTATGGGAGGTAATTCGGGAACAGATGCATCAAATTAATTCCAGTAATACTGGAGTGTTAAAAATGGCAACAGGAGCCAGCTTTGTTCMACAGAATGGAAAAATAATCCTCCTTTCTCTCCCTTTCCGCCCCCAAGGAGTCGGATCTTCCCGGCACAGCCATTCATTGGTGGCAGCAGATRCACCAAAATGTCTGACACCAGCAAACTGAAGGCAAATAGAAAACATACATGGAGGAAAAAAGGAAAAAGAGGRAAAAASAAAATCCYKCAACWTTAAAAAAACTAAAAAAAACCCAAAGAGTGCATGTAATGCAGAGAGGTGAAGCTGCAAACACACAGCAGAGCTATGAAGCTGCTCAGGGAGAAATGAAAGAAAACCAAGTCTCAGATCCTTCCTTCCATGCAAAGTGCACCAGTTACTCATGGCCATTTCCAGTCACAACTGGAAGTGGATGGGCAAGTCACAGCTTTTTCAGGAAATTTATCACTTTTCTCAAGAATTGTCTGTGAACAGACYGTGACTTTTATTAATTTGCCTCCAGCTGGCAAGGGTACACCAAATATTTTCTGTGAATGAATCCTGGCCAATGGATTGCTCACAGACTCACAGGCTGCTCTAATTGCTTCAATATTCCTACTCTGACGTTCAAGATGAGCAGGCTCTGATCAAGCCCCASTTACAACAGTTTCATTCCTAAAGTAATGAGAAATTTACCTTTTAGACAGAAGATAGCCAGAGAAATCTTCCTCTCGTTTAAGACAAAGCAAAGCAAATCAGAAACAGATCTCTGGCACTAACAGAAAGGCAGGGAGGAAATAGAGAAAATATTGATTAATGAGATTTATTTGTGCTGTGGATGGTGATCAAAGGGGAGTGAATGCAATGTGCAGCACTCACCATTGCTTTTAAAACCAAAATTCCTTTGATGTGCAGCTCAGTATCCGGCCATAATGGGAATTAAAAGAAAAAGCCATGAGAACATTATTAATAAAGGCTTAAACCAAACAGCTTCAGGCAYCAGGCTCGTACTCACCAAGGTTTTTGATTTTTTAAGTGACCAGCTGGTGAATAATTATGATAAATAATGTTTTACAGCTATTTGGTTTAGTCAACAAAGCCTCTTGATGCATACAGTAGCATCRTTTCCATACAGAGCAGCCTGMATTTCTGGAGTGGACAAGCCTTTAGGTACAGAGAAAAGGAGCTCCAGAAGAGAGAAAAGGGTCCCCAACAGAGGAGAGAAAAGGGTCCCTAACAGAGGAGAGAAAAGGGTCCCCAACAGAGGGGGACCTCCAGAGCAAAGAAAACGGTCCTTAACAGAGAAAAGGACCTTTAGAGCAAAGAAAAGGGTCCCTAACAGAGAAAAGGACCTTTAGAGCAAAGAAAAGGGTCCCTAACAGAGGGGGACCTCCAGAGCAAAGAAAAGGGTCCCTAACAGAGAAAAGAAGCTCCAGAACAAAGAGAAGGGTCCCTAACAGGGAAAAGAGGCTCCAGAACAAAGAAAAGGGTCCCTAACAGGGAAAAGAAGCTCCAGAACAAAGAGAAGGGTCCCTAACAGAGAGTGGCTGTGGGGACTGCTCCCAGCAGTCCCAGGGAAGATCCATCACACTCAGCAAGGAAGCAGAAGTGTCCCAACACTGTGGGTGTGGGAAGGATTCACAGATTTGCACCCAACTCCCCAAATTCCTCCTAGCACATCTCTGCTGGCCTCTCCCCTCAAGCTTTGGGTGAAGCTCTGGCTGGAGGCTGGGCTCCCCTTCAGGGGCTTCTTAGCCCACCAAACCCAGCTCCAGCCCCACTGGTGTCCCCACCTCACCCGTCCCGCTGCAGGCAGTGCTGACAAGATGGATTTTTGAAGAATATTAAMKGKTAAGAGGAAATTTTAGAAACTTGCWTATAAAACCATCTTTGTAGTTTTAATGACTTATCTAAGAAACAGGAGCTTCAYGTGTTAAGTGAATACTGTAATAAGATAAAAGTTTAAGACTGGTGGGCATTTTCCCACCTTTAAAATTACTGGATACCAGCTTAAGTCTTGTCTCCTTGCCTGTTAATCAGAGATAATTCTTTGCCTACAGAAAAAGAAGCTCCTTTTATGCTACCTCCCTTGCAAAACATCAAACTTCATCTTACAAAAAGAAAGTGGCATGTTTTGAAGAGATCCCAACTTATTTGTCTAGCAATATCACACCTTTGCTACATATAATATCTTTATTATATTAATATCAAAAATAGGGTTTTAAAAGCAAGTAAATAATAGGAACATTTTGTAAGCCAAACCTACTTTTAAGTTTGTCTTTATAAAAAAAAAGCCCAAACAAAAACCAATCTCACTGCTCATTTAAGAGATTGATTTGGTCAATATTGTTACAAGGGCAGTGTATTATGCTAGGACTAATGTTCATTGCAGCACTAMGATTATTATAAGTGGAAGGGGACAAGTAATGAACTAAATACAATTCATTACAACTCATTTTACTGCATAGTAAAATGTAGAGAGAGCATCCAAAAGCCACAAAATCAGTTCTTTAACTAAAAAACAATAAAACCCCTATAAAACTACCAGTTTAATCCAAAGTAATATTTTGACTATATCAAGCAGGGTGGCACAAATTGTTTTYTGTTCAGCATTTGAATCAAAAATGCATTTTGCAAAACATAGTCCTGATGAAAGTGTAGAAAACCCTTGGAGTATCTTTAGAGGTCGRGTGGGGGAGAGTTGGTGGGGAGAGACAGAGAGAGAAATCTGGTTTGTGTCAAATGAAACATTCCATACAGTTGAATAAGAAGCTTCTTCTTTGAGGACCAAGAAAATCAAAGGAAATTAAGAGTTGGATTTGAAGTTCTCATGGTTACTTTGCTGTCACACAGGAACAGAGGTTCCAGAGRATACTGAAGTTTATGCCTCTGTTTTCCTGATCAGGTGTGAATGCTTTCTTCTCACTTTCTTATCTAAGCACAGATTACTACTTAATGCCACTAAAACAGACTTTTGCTTCTCCCAAGAATGTAATTTTGCTTTGCCTAATTAATTAAATATTTGTTGTGGAAAGAGAATGTATCATAAATGGAATACACTTGGCTTCCTCTTGWAGGGAAGCTCTGCCGTTGGCTCACTTAGTGAGTATATAAGGAGAGATACTAAAATATTAAAGAGGGATGTCTCTAGCAGAATGACCCATCACAAATTAAAAAAAAAAATCAGACACCCCATGAGTTAAAGCTGTAACTGAGGGGAGCCCCCCTACMCTGTGTACTTCTGTCTCTAGGTTAGTGACAAAACTGTTGCCACCCTAGGTTTCTTTCCCTGCCAAGATTAATTTCCAAGAGGTAGAAAAGGTGCATCATTTTCCTCCATGATTTAATTATTTCTCATCCTTTCCCTCAGAAGAGAGATCCTGATGTCAATAATCCTAATGGAAGTTCATTAGTTACTTCAGAGGAGTCAGTGCTAATTTCCCTGGGAGCCATCAGAGGCAGATCAGTGACACACAGAGGGACTGTTTTCTCTTCACAAAGTGCTGGTTCATGCAAGAGCAGAGGATCCTAGATCCCCACAGCAAYCAAGAGACTTTATTTCCCTTGGAAAACCCTGACCACCCTGCAGCTTGCCCCTCACACAGGGTTGAGGAACAAGACCCTGCTCCCTTACCCATGGCTTTTATAACACATGAGATCCCCCAGCAGCCTGGGCAACCAGAAAAGGCCCTAGATCATGTCACGGTTTGAAAGAGCCTGGGGAGGCAGCAGGAAATTACACACACATTAGCTGAAGCTGATTTTATAACAAAACAAGCTATTTGAACAGCTTGATTAATGATGGCCAAGCAGGCTGCAGGAAAAGGAGCTCACGTCTCGCTCGCTGGCCGCGGTTCTCACGGGGGATGTCGGCCAGGGTACACACACAGGGGGAGAGCATTTCCTCAGAGACTCACAAAACATTGCCCAAACTTCACTGCAGACTCATGCCTCAGATGCAGCAAACAGCTCAARCAGTGGGGACAGGAGAAAGAAGAGATTTCTCCATCAGCTGAAAGCTGGCTGCGGTGCAGGAAAGGGAGTCACGCTAAGGCAGATCATCACTGGCATCAAAAAAAAAGGCAAATAATCACTGGCATCAAAAAAAAAAGGCAAATAATCACTGGCATCAAAAAAAAAAAGGCAAATAATCACTGGCATCAAAAAAAAAAGGCAAATAATCACTGGCATCCAAAAAAAAAAAGGCAAATAATCACTGGCATCCAAAAAAAGGCAGAGTAGTTGGGTGCAGTGGGGCTGCCATTTCATTACTCTCACTGGAATGCCCTTCAAAGCAGCTGATGGCTGTTAGTGGCAGACAGAGCTGTGGAAAAGGTCAATGTGTCAGCCCTTGATTATTTTAGTTCAGGAACACTCTATTATTTGTAAAGTATCTGTGACATATTCTTGCCTCTCACTCTCCCTCATGGGCAGAAACAAATGGGGAAAGCACTTCAGAGCAAGGCAGAGGTGGTAGCACAGAACAGGCAAAAGCACAAGCCAGCAAAGGGGATAGACTGGGGAGGAAAAWAACACAGGCAAGAGAGGCACCAGCCTRAMTGCCCTGCTTAAAATTATCAGTCASAGGATGAGTGGTAGATTGAAACAGTTGAAGAAAGTGGGACAAACATACTTTCATATGATGGGTKAACTCCTACAGCTCCTCACACACACGTGTTTGCCACAAAACACTTCTTTCTCTCTCCCCAGGTCTGCCCTCTGCTCCTGGTCTGTCTCAGGGGCTGATGGAGGCTCCCCAGGCCTGGGGAATCCCCAAACGTGGCATGGAGAGGTGGCAACCTGCCTGCTTTAAACCCTCTTTAGCATCCAAGTGCCTGCTCCTGTGGAGCAGGACAGCTGAGCACTGGTGTGGGATCCCCAGAATCTGCTGCAGTGAGAAGGGTCAGAACCAGCTTTACATTGCTACCTCCTTGGTCCCTGCCATGCATCTGCATATCTAGTTATGGCTGTGTAAAAACACATTTTTTAAACACTAAATGAGCATGTTCTTCCTCCAGTTCAGTTCTTTGCTGATGCTSTATGTTCCCTCTCATTGAAATCACCAATAATGGATTTTGGCTTTCTGCTGGGAACCTGACTCAGCAGGCACAGACCAATTTTTCTTTTCTCCCTCTCAGTTCATCTTATTTCAGGCCTCACTAAGTGGGAATTCTCCTCTGATTTCAGAACCTCAGCCCAGTCTTCACACTTCACTAGCTWCCCTTGTATTTCCAGCCTCAACCAATTCCCTGTCTATTAGGATATTTTTCAGCTTTTTGCACCATTTCATCCAAACAAGTACTTGAATAATTTGACAATTTCATCGCTGGCATTCACAGAGGTCAAACTTACTCACCTATTACAAGCTGTTGTAACCTGAGAAACAGGATGACTTGACAGAGCCKAACACAACCACTTCTCTTCAATACTTGCATTTTTTAATGACATCCAGACTCACCACTGCTTCACTCCACAGCTTCCTTGGGCTTGGAATCAGCTCCTCCTGGAATGAAAGAAGTAACAACACGATCATTACAACTACAAAAACCAAAAGAAGAAAATAAACTGCAGCTCCTTTGAAGCACTGTGAAGTTTCGGGTTGCTTGTGTATTTGTACAATATAATTAGTAGCCTGGATGCCCCAAATAATGTGTTAMTGTCAGGAGAAAAGACAAGAGTTACAAAAGAGCTGTACCACAGAAATAAATAAAGCAAAGGTTCACATTGCTCCAGTGATCACTGCATGTTAAACAGATTTTTTCAGTTTACCAGACACATTTGGTCCATCTTATAAATAAATCACTGAAATAATAAACAAGCGGCTTTTCTATTCCTAATAGGCTTTAAAAACCCACACTTGGWTTCTGAAACAAAGTGATCCTTAAATGATGCTAATGGCATCCTTTTATTGATCTCCTGTGTTCACTTACCCTGCTATTWTTTTCCTTCACATTTCTTATTGCAGAGAAATAATTGCCATCTTACCCAGCATGAGAATTGCTATTTTGTTTAAGTTCCTTTAAACAACAGCAACCCTTTCATAGCTTCTCATTTTTCTAAAACTATTTGTCTTAAGCCAGTGCCAGGTACCCTTAAAAAAGATTCATTTTGCCACAAGATGTACACAAGAACTTGAGGAAACATCCACAGGCATGTAGGGCTTGATATAAAATCACATGAAGCTGAGAGGATGATTTCCTCATCTATCAAATATTCTCAAATATTTTCTACTTGAACTCTTCAAATGTCACTGTCTCTAAGCATTTTTCTACTTTTAAATTTCAAAGTTACCTTTCATTACCAGTTTTTCTTATTCTAGTATTTTTAATGTTTTGGTTTTATTGGGTTTTTTTGGTTGTTTTTTTTTTTTTGTTTTTTTGTTTTGTTTTGTTTTTTTTTGTTTGTTTGTTTTTTGTGGTTTTTTTTTTTTTTTTTTGTTTCCATTTTGAATGTATAGCTTTAGATCTGTCCAAGTTGCCAAATTATAAAATTAATTGCCAGTAATAACAATAACAAATGGCTGGCCTAGACATGAAGTGAGCACAGGAACWATTTATTTACCAATTACAAGGCTGCATTTCCTGGCTGACAAGACCAGTGCAGCAGACATGCTGCAAGGGAAGATAATTTTCACTGCCAAACCAGGGGGAAAAGATGATAAAAAATAATTTTATTTTTCAAATTATTCAAAATTAAAGAAGTTCCGAGCAGATAGAAAGTGTTGTGTTTCAGAACATTGAGTGTGAACGCTGAGTTCTTTCTCACTTCATTCAAATCCCTTTTCTTCATTCTTACCACAGAGAAAAACAGACCAAAATCTCAGATTCAAATGATTGCTAACTTAGGCCAGAAATTTGATCCAAGCTTTGCAAAAGATCTCTCTGCCATTCAGAGAGAGTCCCARTCTTAAATTCTGACACCTCAGTTTAGTGACATTTGCCACAAGCCAGGAGAGCCTCTGTAGGGATGTGAACCTTGGTTTTTTCTGCCATCCCCATCACCTTTCTCTGCTGGGGCTGGCCCAAAGAAAGAGTGTCAGCCAAAAAGCTGTGTGGGCATGCAAGATGGAGGTGGGAAAAGATAAAATCCACCCCATGGGCAAGCCACAGGTAATATTAAAAATGCCCATCTTGGCATAAAACCTCAAGGGAAGGTGACCACTCAAGCTKTATTTACCAACTTCAGCTGCTCCAGGAAAACACAGCTGAATGAGCAAATTAACCCAATATGAACACTCTGAGGTGAGTTTCATTTTGTAAGCTTTGCAGTCTAAGAGAGAAGACAAAACATTTTGCATCTGTGTTTTCACTTGGGACCAGGCCAGTTTATAAAGCAGAATTGAAGGCACATGTAATTCTCTGCTTTCTTTTCCCTTTCTCTCCCTCCCTCCCCCATTCATAAGAGTTTTCAGGCTCTCCTTTTGTTCTACTGCAATAAAATCCCCAAACAATTGCCAGGTCAAATGTGCTYCTTCTTTCTTTCATTAGTGCAGCAGCTGGTCCTTGCCTCTTAAAATTCCTTTACTGTCAGCTGACAAGTGCTGTCCCATTTGAAGAATTTCTGATGTGACTTTCAGTTCCAGCCCTTTGCTGCTCTCAATCTCCCTTTAAAGGCTTGGTGGGTCCACAAAAAGGACAGAGATTCAAATGTTCTCAGATAATGTTCACATCTAGAAACCAACATCTGTAGATTCCCTCGCCTGATAGGTGAGATGAAAACATGAATTTAGGAAAGGAAAAAAAACAACAAAACAGATGCCTGCTCTTTCTCACAGAAATTTAGATGCTGATCCATCTCTCTTTTCCAGTAGAAACTCCATGTTGCTTCAAAACAGCCTGCAAGCAAACAAGCCCACAATACCTGTATAGTTGTGTGGTACTTTTCAGCTGCAGCAAAGGACTTGAATTCATGCACACTTCTCAGCAGGCAAATAGTAATACAAATAATAATAATACATGACAACCTTTTTAGACCTCTTGGAAGGCAGAGCCATTGTCATCTCCTGGTCATAAGTGGCACTTGTTTAGATATTTTCCTAACAGTTTATAGTTTACTAGAAGGACTGATTGTTCAATGCAGACTTCACTTCTTAATGGAATGTCCAAAAGGAATATGGAATAAAGGCAAAAAAGCACTAAAACCATTATAAAACTATTTTYAAAAGCCCTAAATCYATTAAATAGAGACAAAGAACCTACAAGTAACTCTTGCCAGTTATTATAGATATGGCTGAGGTAGATTATCCTGAATACTAAAGKGCATAGCTTCAACTGTAACTTAATTTTAAACATTAAAAATGAGCCTCGGATGAGATTACAGAGCAAATTTGAGCTTACAGGTGCCAAGACACTGAGGAGCACTTTTCCTCACTGCACTCCTGGAGCACTGTCACAGCTCACACTGCAGTCCAGACGGCCATGATACACAGAGAGCCATACACAGAGAGCCATCACACAACATCAGAAAGCTTCAACCCACACACAGTAACACCATTCCACTCCAGAGGGCTGCAGCATCTGCCCTCCCTGTCCCTCAGCCCAGCCTTTCATGCCCTGCTGCTGCTGCTGCAGAGCCCCTGTGTGCCCTCTGTGCCCTCTGGGGCTGGGCAGTGCCCCTGGGCACTCCATGGCTCGTTCCCTTCAATGCTGCTCACCTGTGCTGCACACCTGGGGCCAATGGGGGATGATTGGGCTCAGCCCCACCCCAATCACCACTGACTCTGTGCCTACAGTGCTCCTTATTTTTATTTTTTTTTTCTTTTAAATAAATGCTATGTCTGCTATTTCTCTACAGRGCCCTTGTAAAATAGTAAACATGGTACACGTATCTCTTCTGTAGGTTCCACTAACTCTGGAATGCATCCATGTGCTGACCTTGATTCATTCTCTAAACTTACATGTCATTAAAATCTTTATACTTACATTTATAGGACATTGACAGTATCAACAACATACAAGGATAAGCCAAAAGCCAAACACCAGGATATGAACAAAATYGACAGCTATACAATTCCACCAATAGCTACACAATAATTTAACAATATCAATAATTATACAGCTATATCATTCCAAGTTACAATCCTTTTACAATTGTTAATAAAATAACAGTGAGATCAGTATAGAATGGATAAAATGCAAGCACAACCCTT